>CM061482.1:16662500-17196773 GCA_030770085.1 Oryza coarctata | reverse complement strand
TAAACCCTAAACCCTAAACCCTAAACCCTAAACCCTAAACCCTAAACCCTAAACCCTAAACCCTAAACCCTAAACCCTAAACCCTAAACCCTAAACCCTAAACCCTAAACCCTAAACCCTAAACCCTAAACCCTAAACCCTAAACCCTAAACCCTAAACCCTAAACCCTAAACCCTAAACCCTAAACCCTAAACCCTAAACCCTAAACCCTAAACCCTAAACCCTAAACCCTAAACCCTAAACCCTAAACCCTAAACCCTAAACCCTAAACCCTAAACCCTAAACCCTAAACCCTAAACCCTAAACCCTAAACCCTAAACCCTAAACCCTAAACCCTAAACCCTAAACCCTAAACCCTAAACCCTAAACCCTAAACCCTAAACCCTAAACCCTAAACCCTAAACCCTAAACCCTAAACCCTAAACCCTAAACCCTAAACCCTAAACCCTAAACCCTAAACCCTAAACCCTAAACCCTAAACCCTAAACCCTAAACCCTAAACCCTAAACCCTAAACCCTAAACCCTAAACCCTAAACCCTAAACCCTAAACCCTAAACCCTAAACCCTAAACCCTAAACCCTAAACCCTAAACCCTAAACCCTAAACCCTAAACCCTAAACCCTAAACCCTAAACCCTAAACCCTAAACCCTAAACCCTAAACCCTAAACCCTAAACCCTAAACCCTAAACCCTAAACCCTAAACCCTAAACCCTAAACCCTAAACCCTAAACCCTAAACCCTAAACCCTAAACCCTAAACCCTAAACCCTAAACCCTAAACCCTAAACCCTAAACCCTAAACCCTAAACCCTAAACCCTAAACCCTAAACCCTAAACCCTAAACCCTAAACCCTAAACCCTAAACCCTAAACCCTAAACCCTAAACCCTAAACCCTAAACCCTAAACCCTAAACCCTAAACCCTAAACCCTAAACCCTAAACCCTAAACCCTAAACCCTAAACCCTAAACCCTAAACCCTAAACCCTAAACCCTAAACCCTAAACCCTAAACCCTAAACCCTAAACCCTAAACCCTAAACCCTAAACCCTAAACCCTAAACCCTAAACCCTAAACCCTAAACCCTAAACCCTAAACCCTAAACCCTAAACCCTAAACCCTAAACCCTAAACCCTAAACCCTAAACCCTAAACCCTAAACCCTAAACCCTAAACCCTAAACCCTAAACCCTAAACCCTAAACCCTAAACCCTAAACCCTAAACCCTAAACCCTAAACCCTAAACCCTAAACCCTAAACCCTAAACCCTAAACCCTAAACCCTAAACCCTAAACCCTAAACCCTAAACCCTAAACCCTAAACCCTAAACCCTAAACCCTAAACCCTAAACCCTAAACCCTAAACCCTAAACCCTAAACCCTAAACCCTAAACCCTAAACCCTAAACCCTAAACCCTAAACCCTAAACCCTAAACCCTAAACCCTAAACCCTAAACCCTAAACCCTAAACCCTAAACCCTAAACCCTAAACCCTAAACCCTAAACCCTAAACCCTAAACCCTAAACCCTAAACCCTAAACCCTAAACCCTAAACCCTAAACCCTAAACCCTAAACCCTAAACCCTAAACCCTAAACCCTAAACCCTAAACCCTAAACCCTAAACCCTAAACCCTAAACCCTAAACCCTAAACCCTAAACCCTAAACCCTAAACCCTAAACCCTAAACCCTAAACCCTAAACCCTAAACCCTAAACCCTAAACCCTAAACCCTAAACCCTAAACCCTAAACCCTAAACCCTAAACCCTAAACCCTAAACCCTAAACCCTAAACCCTAAACCCTAAACCCTAAACCCTAAACCCTAAACCCTAAACCCTAAACCCTAAACCCTAAACCCTAAACCCTAAACCCTAAACCCTAAACCCTAAACCCTAAACCCTAAACCCTAAACCCTAAACCCTAAACCCTAAACCCTAAACCCTAAACCCTAAACCCTAAACCCTAAACCCTAAACCCTAAACCCTAAACCCTAAACCCTAAACCCTAAACCCTAAACCCTAAACCCTAAACCCTAAACCCTAAACCCTAAACCCTAAACCCTAAACCCTAAACCCTAAACCCTAAACCCTAAACCCTAAACCCTAAACCCTAAACCCTAAACCCTAAACCCTAAACCCTAAACCCTAAACCCTAAACCCTAAACCCTAAACCCTAAACCCTAAACCCTAAACCCTAAACCCTAAACCCTAAACCCTAAACCCTAAACCCTAAACCCTAAACCCTAAACCCTAAACCCTAAACCCTAAACCCTAAACCCTAAACCCTAAACCCTAAACCCTAAACCCTAAACCCTAAACCCTAAACCCTAAACCCTAAACCCTAAACCCTAAACCCTAAACCCTAAACCCTAAACCCTAAACCCTAAACCCTAAACCCTAAACCCTAAACCCTAAACCCTAAACCCTAAACCCTAAACCCTAAACCCTAAACCCTAAACCCTAAACCCTAAACCCTAAACCCTAAACCCTAAACCCTAAACCCTAAACCCTAAACCCTAAACCCTAAACCCTAAACCCTAAACCCTAAACCCTAAACCCTAAACCCTAAACCCTAAACCCTAAACCCTAAACCCTAAACCCTAAACCCTAAACCCTAAACCCTAAACCCTAAACCCTAAACCCTAAACCCTAAACCCTAAACCCTAAACCCTAAACCCTAAACCCTAAACCCTAAACCCTAAACCCTAAACCCTAAACCCTAAACCCTAAACCCTAAACCCTAAACCCTAAACCCTAAACCCTAAACCCTAAACCCTAAACCCTAAACCCTAAACCCTAAACCCTAAACCCTAAACCCTAAACCCTAAACCCTAAACCCTAAACCCTAAACCCTAAACCCTAAACCCTAAACCCTAAACCCTAAACCCTAAACCCTAAACCCTAAACCCTAAACCCTAAACCCTAAACCCTAAACCCTAAACCCTAAACCCTAAACCCTAAACCCTAAACCCTAAACCCTAAACCCTAAACCCTAAACCCTAAACCCTAAACCCTAAACCCTAAACCCTAAACCCTAAACCCTAAACCCTAAACCCTAAACCCTAAACCCTAAACCCTAAACCCTAAACCCTAAACCCTAAACCCTAAACCCTAAACCCTAAACCCTAAACCCTAAACCCTAAACCCTAAACCCTAAACCCTAAACCCTAAACCCTAAACCCTAAACCCTAAACCCTAAACCCTAAACCCTAAACCCTAAACCCTAAACCCTAAACCCTAAACCCTAAACCCTAAACCCTAAACCCTAAACCCTAAACCCTAAACCCTAAACCCTAAACCCTAAACCCTAAACCCTAAACCCTAAACCCTAAACCCTAAACCCTAAACCCTAAACCCTAAACCCTAAACCCTAAACCCTAAACCCTAAACCCTAAACCCTAAACCCTAAACCCTAAACCCTAAACCCTAAACCCTAAACCCTAAACCCTAAACCCTAAACCCTAAACCCTAAACCCTAAACCCTAAACCCTAAACCCTAAACCCTAAACCCTAAACCCTAAACCCTAAACCCTAAACCCTAAACCCTAAACCCTAAACCCTAAACCCTAAACCCTAAACCCTAAACCCTAAACCCTAAACCCTAAACCCTAAACCCTAAACCCTAAACCCTAAACCCTAAACCCTAAACCCTAAACCCTAAACCCTAAACCCTAAACCCTAAACCCTAAACCCTAAACCCTAAACCCTAAACCCTAAACCCTAAACCCTAAACCCTAAACCCTAAACCCTAAACCCTAAACCCTAAACCCTAAACCCTAAACCCTAAACCCTAAACCCTAAACCCTAAACCCTAAACCCTAAACCCTAAACCCTAAACCCTAAACCCTAAACCCTAAACCCTAAACCCTAAACCCTAAACCCTAAACCCTAAACCCTAAACCCTAAACCCTAAACCCTAAACCCTAAACCCTAAACCCTAAACCCTAAACCCTAAACCCTAAACCCTAAACCCTAAACCCTAAACCCTAAACCCTAAACCCTAAACCCTAAACCCTAAACCCTAAACCCTAAACCCTAAACCCTAAACCCTAAACCCTAAACCCTAAACCCTAAACCCTAAACCCTAAACCCTAAACCCTAAACCCTAAACCCTAAACCCTAAACCCTAAACCCTAAACCCTAAACCCTAAACCCTAAACCCTAAACCCTAAACCCTAAACCCTAAACCCTAAACCCTAAACCCTAAACCCTAAACCCTAAACCCTAAACCCTAAACCCTAAACCCTAAACCCTAAACCCTAAACCCTAAACCCTAAACCCTAAACCCTAAACCCTAAACCCTAAACCCTAAACCCTAAACCCTAAACCCTAAACCCTAAACCCTAAACCCTAAACCCTAAACCCTAAACCCTAAACCCTAAACCCTAAACCCTAAACCCTAAACCCTAAACCCTAAACCCTAAACCCTAAACCCTAAACCCTAAACCCTAAACCCTAAACCCTAAACCCTAAACCCTAAACCCTAAACCCTAAACCCTAAACCCTAAACCCTAAACCCTAAACCCTAAACCCTAAACCCTAAACCCTAAACCCTAAACCCTAAACCCTAAACCCTAAACCCTAAACCCTAAACCCTAAACCCTAAACCCTAAACCCTAAACCCTAAACCCTAAACCCTAAACCCTAAACCCTAAACCCTAAACCCTAAACCCTAAACCCTAAACCCTAAACCCTAAACCCTAAACCCTAAACCCTAAACCCTAAACCCTAAACCCTAAACCCTAAACCCTAAACCCTAAACCCTAAACCCTAAACCCTAAACCCTAAACCCTAAACCCTAAACCCTAAACCCTAAACCCTAAACCCTAAACCCTAAACCCTAAACCCTAAACCCTAAACCCTAAACCCTAAACCCTAAACCCTAAACCCTAAACCCTAAACCCTAAACCCTAAACCCTAAACCCTAAACCCTAAACCCTAAACCCTAAACCCTAAACCCTAAACCCTAAACCCTAAACCCTAAACCCTAAACCCTAAACCCTAAACCCTAAACCCTAAACCCTAAACCCTAAACCCTAAACCCTAAACCCTAAACCCTAAACCCTAAACCCTAAACCCTAAACCCTAAACCCTAAACCCTAAACCCTAAACCCTAAACCCTAAACCCTAAACCCTAAACCCTAAACCCTAAACCCTAAACCCTAAACCCTAAACCCTAAACCCTAAACCCTAAACCCTAAACCCTAAACCCTAAACCCTAAACCCTAAACCCTAAACCCTAAACCCTAAACCCTAAACCCTAAACCCTAAACCCTAAACCCTAAACCCTAAACCCTAAACCCTAAACCCTAAACCCTAAACCCTAAACCCTAAACCCTAAACCCTAAACCCTAAACCCTAAACCCTAAACCCTAAACCCTAAACCCTAAACCCTAAACCCTAAACCCTAAACCCTAAACCCTAAACCCTAAACCCTAAACCCTAAACCCTAAACCCTAAACCCTAAACCCTAAACCCTAAACCCTAAACCCTAAACCCTAAACCCTAAACCCTAAACCCTAAACCCTAAACCCTAAACCCTAAACCCTAAACCCTAAACCCTAAACCCTAAACCCTAAACCCTAAACCCTAAACCCTAAACCCTAAACCCTAAACCCTAAACCCTAAACCCTAAACCCTAAACCCTAAACCCTAAACCCTAAACCCTAAACCCTAAACCCTAAACCCTAAACCCTAAACCCTAAACCCTAAACCCTAAACCCTAAACCCTAAACCCTAAACCCTAAACCCTAAACCCTAAACCCTAAACCCTAAACCCTAAACCCTAAACCCTAAACCCTAAACCCTAAACCCTAAACCCTAAACCCTAAACCCTAAACCCTAAACCCTAAACCCTAAACCCTAAACCCTAAACCCTAAACCCTAAACCCTAAACCCTAAACCCTAAACCCTAAACCCTAAACCCTAAACCCTAAACCCTAAACCCTAAACCCTAAACCCTAAACCCTAAACCCTAAACCCTAAACCCTAAACCCTAAACCCTAAACCCTAAACCCTAAACCCTAAACCCTAAACCCTAAACCCTAAACCCTAAACCCTAAACCCTAAACCCTAAACCCTAAACCCTAAACCCTAAACCCTAAACCCTAAACCCTAAACCCTAAACCCTAAACCCTAAACCCTAAACCCTAAACCCTAAACCCTAAACCCTAAACCCTAAACCCTAAACCCTAAACCCTAAACCCTAAACCCTAAACCCTAAACCCTAAACCCTAAACCCTAAACCCTAAACCCTAAACCCTAAACCCTAAACCCTAAACCCTAAACCCTAAACCCTAAACCCTAAACCCTAAACCCTAAACCCTAAACCCTAAACCCTAAACCCTAAACCCTAAACCCTAAACCCTAAACCCTAAACCCTAAACCCTAAACCCTAAACCCTAAACCCTAAACCCTAAACCCTAAACCCTAAACCCTAAACCCTAAACCCTAAACCCTAAACCCTAAACCCTAAACCCTAAACCCTAAACCCTAAACCCTAAACCCTAAACCCTAAACCCTAAACCCTAAACCCTAAACCCTAAACCCTAAACCCTAAACCCTAAACCCTAAACCCTAAACCCTAAACCCTAAACCCTAAACCCTAAACCCTAAACCCTAAACCCTAAACCCTAAACCCTAAACCCTAAACCCTAAACCCTAAACCCTAAACCCTAAACCCTAAACCCTAAACCCTAAACCCTAAACCCTAAACCCTAAACCCTAAACCCTAAACCCTAAACCCTAAACCCTAAACCCTAAACCCTAAACCCTAAACCCTAAACCCTAAACCCTAAACCCTAAACCCTAAACCCTAAACCCTAAACCCTAAACCCTAAACCCTAAACCCTAAACCCTAAACCCTAAACCCTAAACCCTAAACCCTAAACCCTAAACCCTAAACCCTAAACCCTAAACCCTAAACCCTAAACCCTAAACCCTAAACCCTAAACCCTAAACCCTAAACCCTAAACCCTAAACCCTAAACCCTAAACCCTAAACCCTAAACCCTAAACCCTAAACCCTAAACCCTAAACCCTAAACCCTAAACCCTAAACCCTAAACCCTAAACCCTAAACCCTAAACCCTAAACCCTAAACCCTAAACCCTAAACCCTAAACCCTAAACCCTAAACCCTAAACCCTAAACCCTAAACCCTAAACCCTAAACCCTAAACCCTAAACCCTAAACCCTAAACCCTAAACCCTAAACCCTAAACCCTAAACCCTAAACCCTAAACCCTAAACCCTAAACCCTAAACCCTAAACCCTAAACCCTAAACCCTAAACCCTAAACCCTAAACCCTAAACCCTAAACCCTAAACCCTAAACCCTAAACCCTAAACCCTAAACCCTAAACCCTAAACCCTAAACCCTAAACCCTAAACCCTAAACCCTAAACCCTAAACCCTAAACCCTAAACCCTAAACCCTAAACCCTAAACCCTAAACCCTAAACCCTAAACCCTAAACCCTAAACCCTAAACCCTAAACCCTAAACCCTAAACCCTAAACCCTAAACCCTAAACCCTAAACCCTAAACCCTAAACCCTAAACCCTAAACCCTAAACCCTAAACCCTAAACCCTAAACCCTAAACCCTAAACCCTAAACCCTAAACCCTAAACCCTAAACCCTAAACCCTAAACCCTAAACCCTAAACCCTAAACCCTAAACCCTAAACCCTAAACCCTAAACCCTAAACCCTAAACCCTAAACCCTAAACCCTAAACCCTAAACCCTAAACCCTAAACCCTAAACCCTAAACCCTAAACCCTAAACCCTAAACCCTAAACCCTAAACCCTAAACCCTAAACCCTAAACCCTAAACCCTAAACCCTAAACCCTAAACCCTAAACCCTAAACCCTAAACCCTAAACCCTAAACCCTAAACCCTAAACCCTAAACCCTAAACCCTAAACCCTAAACCCTAAACCCTAAACCCTAAACCCTAAACCCTAAACCCTAAACCCTAAACCCTAAACCCTAAACCCTAAACCCTAAACCCTAAACCCTAAACCCTAAACCCTAAACCCTAAACCCTAAACCCTAAACCCTAAACCCTAAACCCTAAACCCTAAACCCTAAACCCTAAACCCTAAACCCTAAACCCTAAACCCTAAACCCTAAACCCTAAACCCTAAACCCTAAACCCTAAACCCTAAACCCTAAACCCTAAACCCTAAACCCTAAACCCTAAACCCTAAACCCTAAACCCTAAACCCTAAACCCTAAACCCTAAACCCTAAACCCTAAACCCTAAACCCTAAACCCTAAACCCTAAACCCTAAACCCTAAACCCTAAACCCTAAACCCTAAACCCTAAACCCTAAACCCTAAACCCTAAACCCTAAACCCTAAACCCTAAACCCTAAACCCTAAACCCTAAACCCTAAACCCTAAACCCTAAACCCTAAACCCTAAACCCTAAACCCTAAACCCTAAACCCTAAACCCTAAACCCTAAACCCTAAACCCTAAACCCTAAACCCTAAACCCTAAACCCTAAACCCTAAACCCTAAACCCTAAACCCTAAACCCTAAACCCTAAACCCTAAACCCTAAACCCTAAACCCTAAACCCTAAACCCTAAACCCTAAACCCTAAACCCTAAACCCTAAACCCTAAACCCTAAACCCTAAACCCTAAACCCTAAACCCTAAACCCTAAACCCTAAACCCTAAACCCTAAACCCTAAACCCTAAACCCTAAACCCTAAACCCTAAACCCTAAACCCTAAACCCTAAACCCTAAACCCTAAACCCTAAACCCTAAACCCTAAACCCTAAACCCTAAACCCTAAACCCTAAACCCTAAACCCTAAACCCTAAACCCTAAACCCTAAACCCTAAACCCTAAACCCTAAACCCTAAACCCTAAACCCTAAACCCTAAACCCTAAACCCTAAACCCTAAACCCTAAACCCTAAACCCTAAACCCTAAACCCTAAACCCTAAACCCTAAACCCTAAACCCTAAACCCTAAACCCTAAACCCTAAACCCTAAACCCTAAACCCTAAACCCTAAACCCTAAACCCTAAACCCTAAACCCTAAACCCTAAACCCTAAACCCTAAACCCTAAACCCTAAACCCTAAACCCTAAACCCTAAACCCTAAACCCTAAACCCTAAACCCTAAACCCTAAACCCTAAACCCTAAACCCTAAACCCTAAACCCTAAACCCTAAACCCTAAACCCTAAACCCTAAACCCTAAACCCTAAACCCTAAACCCTAAACCCTAAACCCTAAACCCTAAACCCTAAACCCTAAACCCTAAACCCTAAACCCTAAACCCTAAACCCTAAACCCTAAACCCTAAACCCTAAACCCTAAACCCTAAACCCTAAACCCTAAACCCTAAACCCTAAACCCTAAACCCTAAACCCTAAACCCTAAACCCTAAACCCTAAACCCTAAACCCTAAACCCTAAACCCTAAACCCTAAACCCTAAACCCTAAACCCTAAACCCTAAACCCTAAACCCTAAACCCTAAACCCTAAACCCTAAACCCTAAACCCTAAACCCTAAACCCTAAACCCTAAACCCTAAACCCTAAACCCTAAACCCTAAACCCTAAACCCTAAACCCTAAACCCTAAACCCTAAACCCTAAACCCTAAACCCTAAACCCTAAACCCTAAACCCTAAACCCTAAACCCTAAACCCTAAACCCTAAACCCTAAACCCTAAACCCTAAACCCTAAACCCTAAACCCTAAACCCTAAACCCTAAACCCTAAACCCTAAACCCTAAACCCTAAACCCTAAACCCTAAACCCTAAACCCTAAACCCTAAACCCTAAACCCTAAACCCTAAACCCTAAACCCTAAACCCTAAACCCTAAACCCTAAACCCTAAACCCTAAACCCTAAACCCTAAACCCTAAACCCTAAACCCTAAACCCTAAACCCTAAACCCTAAACCCTAAACCCTAAACCCTAAACCCTAAACCCTAAACCCTAAACCCTAAACCCTAAACCCTAAACCCTAAACCCTAAACCCTAAACCCTAAACCCTAAACCCTAAACCCTAAACCCTAAACCCTAAACCCTAAACCCTAAACCCTAAACCCTAAACCCTAAACCCTAAACCCTAAACCCTAAACCCTAAACCCTAAACCCTAAACCCTAAACCCTAAACCCTAAACCCTAAACCCTAAACCCTAAACCCTAAACCCTAAACCCTAAACCCTAAACCCTAAACCCTAAACCCTAAACCCTAAACCCTAAACCCTAAACCCTAAACCCTAAACCCTAAACCCTAAACCCTAAACCCTAAACCCTAAACCCTAAACCCTAAACCCTAAACCCTAAACCCTAAACCCTAAACCCTAAACCCTAAACCCTAAACCCTAAACCCTAAACCCTAAACCCTAAACCCTAAACCCTAAACCCTAAACCCTAAACCCTAAACCCTAAACCCTAAACCCTAAACCCTAAACCCTAAACCCTAAACCCTAAACCCTAAACCCTAAACCCTAAACCCTAAACCCTAAACCCTAAACCCTAAACCCTAAACCCTAAACCCTAAACCCTAAACCCTAAACCCTAAACCCTAAACCCTAAACCCTAAACCCTAAACCCTAAACCCTAAACCCTAAACCCTAAACCCTAAACCCTAAACCCTAAACCCTAAACCCTAAACCCTAAACCCTAAACCCTAAACCCTAAACCCTAAACCCTAAACCCTAAACCCTAAACCCTAAACCCTAAACCCTAAACCCTAAACCCTAAACCCTAAACCCTAAACCCTAAACCCTAAACCCTAAACCCTAAACCCTAAACCCTAAACCCTAAACCCTAAACCCTAAACCCTAAACCCTAAACCCTAAACCCTAAACCCTAAACCCTAAACCCTAAACCCTAAACCCTAAACCCTAAACCCTAAACCCTAAACCCTAAACCCTAAACCCTAAACCCTAAACCCTAAACCCTAAACCCTAAACCCTAAACCCTAAACCCTAAACCCTAAACCCTAAACCCTAAACCCTAAACCCTAAACCCTAAACCCTAAACCCTAAACCCTAAACCCTAAACCCTAAACCCTAAACCCTAAACCCTAAACCCTAAACCCTAAACCCTAAACCCTAAACCCTAAACCCTAAACCCTAAACCCTAAACCCTAAACCCTAAACCCTAAACCCTAAACCCTAAACCCTAAACCCTAAACCCTAAACCCTAAACCCTAAACCCTAAACCCTAAACCCTAAACCCTAAACCCTAAACCCTAAACCCTAAACCCTAAACCCTAAACCCTAAACCCTAAACCCTAAACCCTAAACCCTAAACCCTAAACCCTAAACCCTAAACCCTAAACCCTAAACCCTAAACCCTAAACCCTAAACCCTAAACCCTAAACCCTAAACCCTAAACCCTAAACCCTAAACCCTAAACCCTAAACCCTAAACCCTAAACCCTAAACCCTAAACCCTAAACCCTAAACCCTAAACCCTAAACCCTAAACCCTAAACCCTAAACCCTAAACCCTAAACCCTAAACCCTAAACCCTAAACCCTAAACCCTAAACCCTAAACCCTAAACCCTAAACCCTAAACCCTAAACCCTAAACCCTAAACCCTAAACCCTAAACCCTAAACCCTAAACCCTAAACCCTAAACCCTAAACCCTAAACCCTAAACCCTAAACCCTAAACCCTAAACCCTAAACCCTAAACCCTAAACCCTAAACCCTAAACCCTAAACCCTAAACCCTAAACCCTAAACCCTAAACCCTAAACCCTAAACCCTAAACCCTAAACCCTAAACCCTAAACCCTAAACCCTAAACCCTAAACCCTAAACCCTAAACCCTAAACCCTAAACCCTAAACCCTAAACCCTAAACCCTAAACCCTAAACCCTAAACCCTAAACCCTAAACCCTAAACCCTAAACCCTAAACCCTAAACCCTAAACCCTAAACCCTAAACCCTAAACCCTAAACCCTAAACCCTAAACCCTAAACCCTAAACCCTAAACCCTAAACCCTAAACCCTAAACCCTAAACCCTAAACCCTAAACCCTAAACCCTAAATCCTAAACCCTAAACCCTAACCCTAAACCCTAAACCCTAAACCCTAAACCCTAAACCCTAAACCCTAAAACCTAAACCCTAAACCCTAAACCCTAAACCCTAAACCCTAAACCCTAAACCCTAAACCCTAAACCCTAAACCCTAAACCCTAACCCTAAATCCTAATTAACCCTGATATTATGGAGACCTCACACCCTATCTCTGTAAAGCATCTATGAACCATGGTGATATCTATGGTCATGTGAGGCTATATTCAGATGAGAAAAAAAAGGTTTGAAGTAAGGCAGGAGAATTTTGCTCCCTTTCTAGGAAAATTAATTGTGAGCAATATGCCAATGTGATGATTACTACGTGAATATTGTATTATCGTTTGTTGAGGTTTTTCAGTAATATTATGCTACTTGGTTTGAGATATCAAGCGCCTTGTCCTTCCATGTGTCTCTCTCCACCAGATCTAGGCGGGCCACTGGCCATATAGAGCGACCGGTGGAGCAGTCGGGTGCAGCCGGCGCAATCAGGGCGGCGAGGCGCAGATTAGCGGATCCGCGGTTGAAAGGCCTGGGCTTGGTTGATTGGGAGACGGGGTGGCCTGGGCTCGTTGCTTCTAGGTGAGCGAACTCCTACACGTGTGCGTTGCTCCCATGGAAACACTCCTTCGCGATCTCCCCTTCGGCGTTGCCGGCCGCTCCCACGCGCGGTCTGTTTGATATTTTTCTTCTCCATTAAGAAGAGAAAAAAAGTTTACCCCCCCAATCCAAGAGATAACCACCAAGGCGCCAGCCTAGCACCATATGCTGCTCTCTCCCATAATGGAAGGCAGAACAACCTGAGCATTAGGGCTAGCTCCCTCAAAGACAAAGTTCCATGCGGAGATGAAATATTTAGGGCATATTTGGTTTATTGTTATTTTTAATTCTACCAAATTTTTGATATTTTTTTTAAAAAAACATACCAGCATCCTCTAATTAGCTATAATAGTTCTAGAAGTTCTCTCTAAAAAACAATACCAAAATTTAACAATTCTATAAACCAAACACATTCTAACTCTACTAAATTTTTATAACATAAAAATTTGTCAAAAATTAGCATTATTAGATTTTGACAAGTTGATGTTGGCTCTTACTTTTAGCCTTTGTTAAGGAGCTTCAAACAACTACAATTCTCTTAAAATCTTTCGCTTCCCAAATACATAATTATCAACTATAGAAATCAGAATTCTTCCCTAAATAGGCCTCACTGATGTAGACTGGACCGGAACGATGTCAGAAAGCCAGCATGTCGTAAATCAAAGATGATACAATATCCCAACACGTTCGAATGAAACTTGGGAATTTCAAATGAAAATTCAGCAAAGCTTGGTAAGAAGTCTCAAGGCAATTTGGCATGACAATTTGTCTCAAAATCCATGGCAGCGAGGAGGGCGACGGCAGTAGAGCAAAGTGTTATTGCCAACTGCTAGTAGTAGGAGTAACTAAATAACTAATAGCAGCAGTGGATATCAATCATCTCGAACGAATGGATTCTTCATCATCATCTTGTCGTGCTCCATTCTGAGAAGAATTGAAGACGATTGTTGATTCACCGGTCGATCTGATGCCGAGGAGGGAGGGAGCTAGTGGGAGCGGGCAGCGTAGCGCTCGACGTTTTCGTCGGAGAGGTTGATGCCGACCATGGCCTCCCCGAGCCCAGCGCTGACGTCAGCGAGGATCTCCGGATCGCTGTAGTGGGTGACGGCCTGCACGATGGCGCGGGCGCGCCGCGCAGGGTCTCCGCTCTTGAAGATGCCGGAGCCAACGAAGACGCCGTCGCAGCCGAGCTGCATCATGAGGGCTGCGTCGGCAGGGGTGGCCACCCCGCCGGCCGCGAACTGCACGACGGGGAGGCGGCCCAGCTGCTTGGTCTGCATGACGAGGTCGTAGGGCGCGGCGATGCGCTTGGCGTAGGAGAAGACCTCATCGTCGTCCATGTTGCGGAGCGCGCGGATTTCGCCCATGACGGAGCGCACGTGGCGGACGGCCTCGACGACGTTGCCGGTGCCGGCCTCGCCCTTGGTGCGGATCATGGCGGCGCCCTCGCGGATGCGGCGGAGCGCCTCGCCGAGGTCGCGGCAGCCGCAGACGAAGGGGACGCGGAAGTTGTGCTTGTTGATGTGGTGGGCGTCGTCTGCGGGGGTGAGCACCTCGCTCTCGTCCACGTAGTCGACGCCGATGGCCTCCAGGATCTGGGCCTCGACGAAGTGG
Source organism: Oryza coarctata (assembly GCA_030770085.1). Taxonomy (NCBI): domain Eukaryota; kingdom Viridiplantae; phylum Streptophyta; class Magnoliopsida; order Poales; family Poaceae; genus Oryza; species Oryza coarctata. The sequence goes on along the minus strand of CM061482.1, from coordinate 17,182,510 downwards.
CCGATGCGGGCCTTGGCCATGACCGGGATGGTGACGGCGCGCTTGATGTCGCGGATGAGGGCCGGGTCGGACATGCGGGCGACGCCGCCCTGGGCGCGGATGTCGGCGGGGACACGCTCCAGCGCCATGACCGCGCAGGCGCCGGCCTCCTCGGCGAGGCGTGCCTGGTCGGGGGTTACGACGTCCATGATGACGCCGCCGCGTAGCATCTGGGCGAGGCCCACCTTGACGGAGAAGGTGACGGCGGGGGGCTTGGAGGAGGGCTCAACCACCACCTTGCCGCCGCCGTAGAGGGCTACGACGCCGCTGCCGCCGCCGTCGGAGGACGCCATCCTTGCCTCCTGGATTGGGATTGGAGATGGAGGTGGAGGTGGAGGTGGAGTGGAATAGTAGATTGGGATTTGGCGATTTGGGAATTGGGATAGAGTGTGAAGTTGCGGTGGCCGTGCGCGTGCGTGATCCCGTCCCCCAAATGAAATGCAAACGCAGGGTTTATCTTTTCGATGGCGGTACGATGGTTTTAGCCAAATTTTAACAAATTTCGCTTAAATTTACTATTTCAAATTCCAATTTCTCATAAGCCATTTGAAATTTGCCTTGAAATATGCTTTCGTGTTCCACGTTGGAACCTCAAAATTTCGCCGTTCTTGACCAGTTTTCATCGGAAACATGAACCTGCTCACACAGCATTTTTGTTTCTAGTAAAACTTAACAAAAGCCTCAACTATAAAGGTTAGTGTCACAATTTTTGTGTAAAAAACAAATTGTTAATCAATTTAAGCTAAAGCACGACTTGTCACAATTTTTACGGCCAAGGGATTGTTGGGTACAAATTCTCTAGGTAAAAATGGTACTAGGCCTTAGCGAATTTGGCATCAGAATAAAAAGAGTTGATCATTACACACAAGACGTGTCCCCAGGTGAAACATGTCTCCTACCTCTTCTCTGAGTCTGAATTCCAAATGAGTCAATGATATAGCGAGATAATCGTGCATTACGTGTCACTGATGATATAATAGCAGGCAAGGGGCAAAGCAATTAATGTATCATCATAAATCGATCATCGATCGAGCTAAACTATATTAATCCATGACCCCTTGTCAAAACCTAGCATTAGATCCCTACGATACGAGCGAAGGGGATCTTAAAGTTATAAATCATGCATGTAAATGTTCTTGTGTAGTACGTTGGAGCATGCATGCATCATCAGATATTCAGATTGAGACGAAGGAATTGAAGTAGCAATCGGTCGGTCAGTCCCATTGTATACTCCTGTGGAAGGTCCAGTTGGAGGGGTTGACGGTGGATTGGCCGCTGGAGGAGACGAGATCATAGGGTGAGTCCTCCCCAAACTCCGTCAGCATCGCCTTCCAGTGCAGGCATGGATCCCACTCTGCTTCCTTGAGGATCCTCAGGATCTCTTCCACAATAATCTTGCTCCCTTCTTCAGACAGATGCAGCCCATCCCTGCAGCCACCCACATTCACAAACTACCAATTAGTACTATATTGCATCCTCCAGATACATGATACTCTAAGGAAATGGATGAATTATCAATTAGCGCGATCTAGCACTCACGTGAAGCAGGCCGTCGCCCAGTCGTCCCGTTTCTGCATAGCATTCCAAAGATCAACCACCTTCAGGTTCATCTCTTTGCATAGAGATACACAGGCTTCAGAGTACAGGCGGCAAGTTTCGTTTGTCCTCACTATCTCACTCAGGACAGTGCTGCATGCATTATATGCACAACATCTGAATCATACTACTTTCCATTCAAATATCAACCAGCAGATCCTAGCCAGGAAATTAAAATTATCCTTAATTTGCACCTGGTTGATTTTCGGAGTGTCTCCTCGTTAAGCGGTGGGCAGCTGAGGAAGATGACACGAGTCTTCTCAGACAAGCTCTGAACATGAAGGAGACAGTCAAGTAAGTTCACAGACATTATAAGCAATTTGCATTCTGTACCTTCAGGTGTTCTGCAATCTTTCTCATGTTGTCTACGTACTCCTCTAGCGGCACATGAGGTCCAAGGCCAGATGAATGGGCAGCAACCGAATCATTGCCGCCAAAGTAAACTATTACCAAAGACGGTTGCACAGGCGAATCCTAAGACAAAAATGGAGTTTACAAATTTAGTAATTTGGCAACAGTCAGTTAAATTTGAACCTGCAAATGGTAATGAATAACATCATAGTAAATAAAATATATCAAATGTTGACAGTGACCCTCGAGACTATGTAGAGATTTGATGCTGAAAGTACTCCAGAAAATGTTTTCTGGCACATTTGAAAAGTAACATAAATCATACAACAACTGAGCCAGTAAATGACAGCCAACCTGCCTATTTCGAGCACGGAAAACAGAAACAGATTTGTTCTTGTTACATGAGCAATGAATTAAGCAGCACACGAGGGGATATCACTAAGACAATAATCATCAGATTAGAATTTAGAAGGGAGGACCTAAGCAAGCATAATACTCATGATTATCAGGAGGTACGACCACAGTCAGTACCAACTACTCCAACCAAGTTAAATCATCCACTCCACTTGATCTGGTCCTAGGGACAAGAGAAAAAGGCCCTTACATACCTTGGGGAAAATTTTGTCAATGACTTGAAGGGCGCGCCTTGAGTTCCAACCAATATACCCTCTGAGAAGGATATCAGCCTGAATGAGTTGAGGATGGACAGCTGCATTAGTGAAATGTATAGTATAGTATAGTAGGACACCAATTAATACACGCATTACGCTGAAAATGACACAAAACAGTTAATTTATGACACAAAACCCTAGCCCACCATCTTGATGGAAATAAGGCTGGCTAGATTTACATGCCCAGTAGACATGGGAGGGGGGAATCGAGATGCAAGAAAACGAACATTCTCCTATCCTATGGCATGTGGTGTGGGGAGAAATTGAACCATCTAATATGAAAAATGGGAGGACCAAAATAGTTAATTTATGTGTTAAGAGGGAGGGATTGGAGAGCAGAGAGACCTTGCGGGCGTAGATGTCGGCAAGGGCGGCACCCCATCCGCCATTGCTGAAGCTGAACTGCACGATGGAGGAACCGAAGAGCACGAAGAGCGGCCGGCCTGGCGCCGGCGCAAAACCAAGCATCCTTCCTCCCTAAGAGATTCCTATTCCTGGGGGTGCCTCCCTCCGAGATTGGAATGGAATGGATTGGAGACTGGAGAGGTGGTTTTTGATTTGTTCGATGGACCTCAACTGCACGCACGGCTGGATTAATGGAGAACGAAGAGCTGGGCGCCAGCCCGCAACAAAAAGGAAAAAAAAAACAAGAAGAAAGAAAGAAGAGGGCTTGTGCGACTTGATTTAACTACCATACCCCGCGATCAATTGAATCGACGACGGTCTGCAGCGTACTATGGCAATGAATTGAAGGAGCAGAAAACGGCAGCTACCACAGCACAGTACTGCTATTAGTTCTACACTCCTACCACTACAATAGCAGCACAGACACACATACAGTAGACCTCGGCACGGCAGTCGGCAGGACGCTGGAATTTCTAGGTGGATTGGAGTTATTGCTGTCGCATTAATACTTTGTTCCGGATCCTTTGCAATCTGCAGAGTACCACTGTTTACGCAGTTTCACTCTAGTAGTAAAACACCTTACAAAACACTCTGCTCATCTACATTACTACTTCATTTTCTTTAATATGGAGGGCACTAATACCAGCCTACATCTGCATTACTTCATTTTAATTAATTAATATAGAGGGCACTAATGATGGCCAGGTATATCTTGTGCTCATCTGCATGACTTCTTTCCAGCATATATGTGCAGTTCCGATTCCTTCATAGTTATGCAACCAAAATACTTCTTCTGCATCCACAATTCTATAATTGTTCTTCGCTTGGAAGGTTTTACCCAAAAACTCTCAAAAGGAATATATTCTATAGCAGTTAGGATTTTTGTTGAGTAAATTTCAAAAAAACCCATATTTTATAATTAAAGTTATATAAAAACCTATATTAAGTATTATGGTTATAAAATTTTACAAAGCCTCACTTCTATACATGTTAAGCACAAATTTACTTAAAATTCGTTAAGCACAAATTTTGAGTGCATATGAAAATTTTAATTATTGAGTTTTGGACTTGAAAAATATCGTTTTGGATATGCTAAAATTAATCGAGATTTGAGAAAAAGGTGGGTGGGGTTTTATAAAATATTTAGAACATTTAGGGTTTAGCCATAACACATTATGGGTGAGTTTTTTAAATTTACTTTGTTTGTTTTGATATGGTATTCTGCTCTTCGCCCAGAACCCAGTACAAACTTCTGATTAGTGAAGCCTACATTAAATAGATGGAAACTCCCGTGTGAGATAGTTTTGATGGAGATTACAAGTCATGGAACCATCCATCATGACCCATCATCATTCAGTGGGGCAGCTTCCTCTACTGGAGTTTAGTTTGTCACTTCCCTTGTCTAAAAAATCAGCTCGAGCTTGGCTAGGGACCACCAGTCAGCCTCCGTTTCTTCAACCACCCCTATCGACCTTCACTGCTTCGAGACCATGGCCATTCAATTCCAAACATATGAGTAGTTGCAACTGCAGATTTGCAGCTTGGCAATTACATTTATTACTGCACTTACATCCATCAGAATAAATGCCCCCATGCATGCAGAGCAAGCAGGTAGGTGGTGGTTCTCTAGTGTTCCTGTACAAGTATTACGACCATACATCTCACCGGACCGTAGAGAAAAAAAGATAAAATATTAGCGTATCATTATTTAATATTAATTATTTTAATTTTAAAAATAAAATAATACAAGTTTTAAAGCTATCATATACTTTTTTAATATATATATAGTTTAAGAAAAACAGCTCAAATAGTACAAATATATTTAATTGTAAAAGTTATATCTATATATAAATTTGTAGTTTAAAGACTTTGTAGTGTAAAGAAATTTCGCCTACGGTTGGTTTCATGCCCATTAAGAATACATATTATGAGAAATTATTGGTCAAATTTTAATCTTAAATGCTTTTTTAAGTAGCTCAATGGATTAGATTTATTGTGGTAGAACCTAGTCTTAAACTTGTTATGGTGCTCAGCTGCTCGAATTTATAGCTAACTATTATTTTATTAGTATTAAACTTAATAACATATAACAATCTAATATTTCGGAGATAGTGTGCGGTGGCTACATTTGTGTTGTGTTTTTTTTTAATATGTCTTATAAGAGTGAACAAAGGGAGTAAAAATATTAATATTTCCTTGATGAGGGATTGTTGCTTTCCTCCATTGCTCAGGAGAAGCCAATTCCAAATCATATAAACAATTTCCAAATCTCTTGATCATCTCGAGAGTTATTTTCCAGAGTTCTGTATGATATCCACAAGCATGAATATAAACCCTATATCTCAAACAAATGCATTTGTTTACCCCAATTTCAGATCAAAGAAATTTTGAAGCCTGAAATACACAGTTTAAAAAGTTTACAGGCAAGTCCCTAAGGGCCTCTTTGGAATGTAGATAGTTCAAAACATATGAATATGAAAAATGCAGAAATCAGTGTCACGCCTCTCAAATCTCAAGGAAACAGAATACTCAAGAAAACTTCAATTCAGAACGGGAAATTTTACGATAATTGAACTAATTCCTATGAAAAATCTTGTAAAATTTATGTATTTGAAAGGAGTTTGGATGTACAACTTCAAAATTTTTCCTTAGAAGCATAGTCTATCTCATAGAAACTATTCAATGACAGGTGCTACATAAACTATTGTAAAAATATCTATAAGAAAAAGTTTTGTATGTGTAGCTTTTCCCAACCTGTAAAATCCTATAATTTTCTAAAGTTTTCCCTTCAACCTAATGAGGTCTAATTCATTTTCTAGGTGAAGCCCAAGCCCAACCAACTGGACGCCGTCCCCATATTTGGACTTGTTTAGGAGGCCTACGATCCGATCTCGCCGGAATCCCAGGCGGCCGAGGCGGCGGTGTCGTCGCCGTCGTCGTCTTGTCCCCAGACGCCCAACACCTCGATTACTCCAGGGCCGTCCACCTCCGCAGCATCGTCCTCCACGACGGCTCCTTCGCACTTCTCCTCCACCTTCCTCGCACGCTCATTTCTTCTCCAGGTCCGTCCTGTTTATACTTTTACTGATCATTCTCTCATTTAGATTCGTCCTTAGCTAAGTAGTAAAAATTCGCCTTAATTTGGCGCGAGATTATTTCCACCTAAGATTGGATTAGATTGTGACATGACTTGTGCTTTCCGCTCCTGTCATCCTCTTAGACTAGATTGATTTAGTATCTTCGTTCATAATTCGGGTTAGTTTCCTCGATCTGTAAATATTTTAATTGATTTGTCTGCAATGTTGCTAAAATCTTTCTGAATGCATGAACTCTTCTTGCAAGAGACTAAGACATTGACATGGCAACTTTCCATCCCTAGACCAACTAGTCAGACTAGCCGGCCACCTTTTTGAACAATGGCTGGTAATAGACATAATGGATTTAACTGCCCCAAGGCTTACCTCCTTGAAACTTCTATTTTAACGGAGACAAACAAAATAATTTTCGTCTCTAGCTATTATGGGTTGACCTGAACTTGAGTATCCAGCAATCTGCACATCTTACACCACGAACACCGCTCTATAGTGCTTCATGATGTACAGCAAGAAGCTCTATGATTTCCGCTTTTGTATCGCTTGACAGAGCTGCTGCTTGGTAATGTTGGTGAATCTTAAAGTAGGCCTCTGCAATTTGCAGGTGATTTTGCTGATTTGCGGAATCTGGAATTGACAAGTAGCTTTAGCAAGGTGAAAAACTGCACTTGCATGCTTTAATGAGGTATAGAATTCATACCTCCCAGAAATGGAAGTTGTTGATTCAGATAATGTTAGTCAAAATGTAGTAGAGTGTCAAGCTCAGATACTTGGACGCTACTGCCTTTCTGGTACAAGGTACGATCATCCAGAATATGTTGTTTCTCTTCATCCATAAACACCAGCCAGGTTACTCCTGGAGGCTCATATTGGAATTCCCAGGTTGAATGTTCTTTTCCTGCCTTTTGCAGTATGAAATCTGAGCATTTTTTCTCACCAAAAAATAAAATCTAAATATATTTTGTTGAGTGCCATCCAAAGCTTCAAAAAGTTTTGCCTGTGCATTGGAGGCTGTTATGACAGACATCATATTACAGTATTTTTCTGTTGCAAGTGGTATTCATGTACCAGCATGTTTCAGCATGATTTTTCTCAGTCTTGTCAAATTTTCAACAATTGTTTCTTGGATACTGACAGCATATCTCAATAATTCAGTTACTGGGGCATACTACATGCATCAGATGCCGTGTTGGCCCGTTGGCAGGTATGTTAAATGCCTGTTCCTAACAGTAACCAATTCATTAGTGACTACTTCGATATTACAGCTAGTTTGTGATTACTATTTGTGTTGAACATAATACTACAAGCTAGCAGATAATAGATAGCCATCACTTGTTTTTTGGAAGGTTTTTCTAAGAAAATCTAGAAACTAGGGCTGCTTAATCCAGGATTTAGTTCTTAATATCAGATCATTAGAATTAAGTAACATGGTAGCTGCCTTTTAGAGCACCATTTCTTTCCTTGCTGGGGAGTTTGTTTTGACATGGAGAATAGCTTGCTGCCAACGCTATATCAAACACTGATGAACCTGGATCTGGCAATTAAGGAGAATCCTCAAGCAGTGGGGAGTGCTGATGTTCTTTGAAAGAGTCTCCTTGGCTCTTGACAAATTTAAGTTTTCAGCTCAAGATGTCAATGTTTTTAGTTTTGGTTGGTAGGCAGCTGGACAGAATGGGAAGTGGAGGCTCAAGCTGGGTCAGCATTCCTGCCCCAAGATCAATATCAGTCTTAAAAGCAGGGGTTAAGCCTGCCCCAAGAGGCAAGGCGCCAAGGCTGGCCTGGTATTTTTTCGGATTGGGCTGTTGGTGAACAGGTTTAGAGTAACTAAGCTAGAACTAGTACTAAATAGGCTATATAGGGGTGGGGTCCAGCCAGAGCAAATAGGGAGTGCTGGATAGGTGTTAGAAGAGAATAGTCTGTAGATAGAGTCGGAGAGACGATCAACTTATAGAAAGAGACCAATTAATATAGAAAAAGAGCTGATCGGATGAATGAGAATAAATTCGGTTCAGTCAAAAATAAAAGATTATCTAGATAAGACCGGATCTAAGTAGATGTTATAAAAGCCATAGCAGGGTATTTGTATCTTTGTAAAATATATTTTATAAGATAGATAATTTTAGCTAGTTTTATTAACTTGTTAGAGAGTGCTTTCTTTTCTGTTGTTTTGTTAACTTTTTAGAGAGAGTTTTCTTTTCTATTTAGAAAATAACGTCCGAAGATTATTTGTAATCATATTGGACTCGTGTAATCTTAGGGTATAAATATAGACCCCCTAGAAGCTTGTAAAATATCCACATAGATTAAATCAATCTTGGCGCATCGTTACCCTAGCTTATTTAGATTTTCACTGGCGGGTTCTAGCTCTCGACGTGGAGCTGCATTGGTTAAGTCTGATCTTCATTGAAGGGGTAAGTTCTGGTGTATCCACTCTGCCTAAGGCTACATTGGTTTAGGTCCGACTTCTTAGTCCGATCAGATAGATCAGATCACATTCGCGTGTGTTCTATCGGTTTATTGAGCTCCTTCTACCGTCATCGGTCTTAAGCTATATCGGTTAGATCCGACATGACTGTTGATAGTAGATTGAGCCTTACGTCGATAGGTCTTTACGCGACGTTTTATCGGAGTAGCTAGCCGATGAGTTATCTCTACATTGAATCTTACGTCTAGTGTATCATCTTTTTAGCCGATATACATATATCTTCCTCAACGATTAATCCGTTAACTATTGATCTGATTCCGTTAGATCTGGTATCGAGATCTAGCGGGTTTTGTTCCCCCCATCGGCTCAGCTAGCCAATGAGTTTACTTATATGCATACATCGGACCTACAGCCGATAACAGTCAATGGGTTCATCCAGTCCCTCCGTCGATACGTCTGATCTAGCTATCGCCGTTTCGATGCTATTAGCTACATCCTTATACTGTCTTAGTTTGGTTTGATTTATTAAGATTGATTTTAACGGTATCGTCATCGATGATCGCTGGGTCTCATCCTTTTAGGAGATCGGATCTCGCTCTTTATCACTTATCGCATATTCTATTTAGAGTGTCATCGGCTCTATAACTAATGAGTCTTTTATTTTATTTCTTGTTATTCGCCTATGCCGTCATCGGCTTTTTAGCCAATATATGAACGCTACAGTTTCTATCGGCAACCGGCCGATAGTAGAGGTGTATCGGACTCATAACTGATGACTATCTTAACTCTATTGACACTTCCGGCTGATAGCATGAGTCTATATCGGTCTATCAGCCGATTAACTCAATCTCAACTTAACTCAATACAGCCTTTCAGTCTCAAGCAAGTTAGGGTAGGCTAGAGTTGAAACCCAATAATAATCTTCAAATCATGGTTCAGTCATGTCAATAACTATTTTTTAAGTATTTCTACTCAAGTACAGATCTTCAGCTATATTCTATTCTTTTAAGTCCTTTTTTATTGTCTCTCTTCATATTAATTTTGGTCATCTTCTAGCTCTTTTCACATTATCATCTTGACTTAGGATTCTATAATTACTGCCGCCTCTGAAGGTCTTATTTGGATATGGGCAAACCACTTCAATCAATGTTGGACAAGCTTTCTTCAATTAGTGCTGAATGCATCAAGATGTAGAGAAGCAGCTATGTATTATGTATATATATACCTAACACAATAACAGCCTCCTTGTGGGGTGCCGGGAAGGGGTAGGGCATACCAAGCTTTGGAAGGATGACGATAGCACCATGGATGGTAGCCCTTAGCCAGTTGATGTGAGCATGCCAGAGGAGCGTGCCTCGTTGGCCGGTTATGGTGAAATTATACAGAAAGCTCCTGCCTGTCTGTATTGGGCACTGTGTTATGTAAGCTGGCCCATCGTACCAACCTGTCCTGATCTGCCTTACCCCGTGCCTGATTACATATGACATACTTGCTATCAAGTTATACATCATGTGCATTTTGTTGCATAAATGAGAACAATAACTAGAGCATTTATGTTTTCCGTTCAAGGAGAGGATCTAATGCAAGCTATACATGTTTTTACCTTTTAACTAACACAGCATGATATTCTCCTTTTCTTTTGGGTACTTACAGAGAGCAAAGGAGGCTTGAGATGGTGATTCAAATTCTGGTGTAATATTCGTGCTCGGTTGAAGCATATGCGTGGAGTAGCCGTGGGTGAGCTAGCTAAGCTGCTTACCAGTGGATGGTAACATTGTGAGCTACATGATTGACGACCTTGACTGGACGTTATCGCCTTCTCTTGCATACAGGGTCGGCCCTGGGAACTTGCCATTGACAGTGAGGATAGGCTTGGTTGTGCAAAGCCATGTCATGTTCCGCATGACCACCTGCACAAGAAAGACAGACAAAACCATGGTAATAAACCATCCATAGTCTTGCCATTTCTGTTGCAACCTAATCTGTGCACTTGTATGCATATATATGTTTGTGACAACTGGCGATGCATGCATGCAGTCATCATGTGGCAAAGTTTGATGCTGATATATCCTCACATTGAACTTGTAATGCCGGGTGATGGCGTGGGCGCTGAGAGCCTGAAGCAGGAAGCAGCCAGCCATCAGGAGCAGGGTAAGCCGGCATGACGGCGGCAGGACGTTCATGGCGGTGCAGTGGCAGGGGAAGGAGAATTAAGCTGGTGAGAGTGCAGTGCATGGAAGTATGGAGGTAACGAATGCGTTCTTATAATGGCGGCCTAGCTTGCACTGGCTAGATAGCAGGCAATGGGCGGTGTTGGGTTTTTAGCTGCCATGTCGTTTTAAAATTTAGTTGGGGAAGCCTTGCTTAACAAGGCTAGGAACCTTCTGATTCCTTGTCGATTCATTTACTTTCACGATCACACGCCTAAATTTTACCAGCCCAGCACCGCCGCCGCTGCTGTACCTCTACGTGCTATGCTTGCCTGATACATTCCTTAGTACCACATAAAGCTTGCTAACCGATTACTCCACTGCTGCAGCCAGTTTCTGGCTGTTCATACGTGCTGAAACCTTCACTTAGCTATACATACATCCTTGTTTGTTGCATACTCCAAATTAATATTCTTGTTGCGTTTATCTTTGGGCTGGCTGACAGAGGCAGAGCCTAATAAAATTTTACGCACTTGGAATATATGAATCCATCTGGGGTTTTGCTCGTCCTAGCTCATGCGGTTGCGTTGCTGGCTACAAAGAATATAAAAAATCCGGTCTGTTCCTCCCATCAATCTGTAGGATATATTATAGTATACTATACTTGTAGGACTAGGAGTTTAAGTAACCTACAGTTCACTTCTGTCTACTAGTCATATCCTCCATCGTGTCTCTTAGTCATATTTACAATAGCAGCAACCCACACCTACAAAATGCATATGGCCTACACAATAGGAACTATAATGTTGACAAGTTCCGGGTCCACAAAATATCATCTAAATTACATTTTCCTTTAAAAAATAGTATCCTAGTTAAATATTTACATATGACTAATATGACAATTAAGTTAACTAATACTAAACTTTTAGTGGCATGCAAAATCTTATACCCATATATATCTATGTATCGGCATGCACTCTTGGCACACAACATAAATATGCGTAGGTTTATCATAAATATTTTGATTTTTAAGGATTACATTCAGTCAATCATTTAAAATTTAAAATTTTGACCATGAATAATTTCTTAAATACTTAGATTTAAAATATAAACAATAATATAAATAGATTTGTTTCTAAAAGTACTATTTTAATATCATAACCTTGTTGTCCAAATCTTATCCAAGAGAAAATTAGAGCCAATGTTATTTTTAATTAGATGTTTTATTTAACACAATTTGTCAATAGGATCTACATTCTATCTAATTAATGGTTGAATCATTATAATTAATATAATAGACATAGGATCTAGCTGTTTCTTAGAGTGGTCACTTGTATAGTATTGTCATTAGAAGCAGGCCTTTGGAAGAGCTTGTGCACAATATTAATAGTTGGGGCTTAATTAGAATGAGAATATTTTTTTTAGATAATGGAATTCATTCCAGTCTCTGCTTTAAAGAAGCAACAATCAATTATTATAGAAATTGTAGGACAAATATCTGTAAATTACAGCTTAATTAAAAATAAGAATACTAGTTAAAATACCACCTTAAAAGACATTATTTTCATCTGTAGTGGTGAGAATTTGCATAACCATTTTTTTTTTCAATGGCTTACAATCGTCAAACTAAAAACATAATCTCCAAAATCTCCAAAATCATCGGTCCATCATTTTATGGGTTGAATTTCGCACATACCATCGCTGAAGATTGACGTCAAACAAAACGAAAGATAACGTCGGAGGTAACTAAACTATAAATTAATAAATTATCCTGCCAACGGCATACCATTAAAGCTAATCTAACACCAAAGACGTCCCACCATCAGGAAACAACGTCTCCAAAACTAGTTTTTCTCCGGAGAGTCCATCCCAAGGCTCAAAGATGAGGGAGGGGGCATTAGCAACATTGTCTTTAGAAATGTGTGTGGCGTTTATAGGCATCAACAATGTCGGTCCAGTAATCTGAACTTGACCTACCTCATTAATACTCATCTTTTTCTCCCGATAGAAATGGGCAATAATTTAGTTAATTCAATCTCTCTTGGACGATCTGATGAGTTGGGTGTCTGGAGGGAGTTTCGATCGCGATAGTGTAAGTGGTGCGTGCGCTTCAGCCAGCTGAAGATTGATGAGACCTTTTTCGTTTATTCTTGAACCATTTAGAACAACAATCGGACCATGTCACCATGAGCATTAGTTAGATGCACCGATCAAAGTCCATCAGATTCATCATTGGATTAAATTAGATTATATGGTACATTGCCATTGCAACCTTTCCCTTTGCATGTAGTTGAGGGGTGCCTGTCTAAGGTAGCTAAGGAGGAGAATAAGATCGATGTTGATGCAGCCAGCTTCGCACAAGCATATATTTGTAAGACAATTCCGATTGATTCAAAGCCAAGCTAGCTTAGAGCTAACCCTTGTCTACCTGGCTGGCTAAATGGCTTGTACAGTACACACACACACACACACCAAGAAATTAAGCCGACATCACAGATCTCTATCTCCATTTGTTTTTGCTTATGCATTCAGGCATCAGTGCTCCATATGCACTACTATATCTTACTGGCTGTGTACAGTTGTACACTCTTTGTGAAGTGTAAAGGCCGGAATGACATCCAGTGTCTAAAAAATGTACTACATCTGTTGGCGGCGGTTCGCGCCAACACTTGGACAGCATATCGTGTGCTTCTTCGGCGGTGAGGTGCGGGTTTGCACACAGCTAATCCAAAGCACGTACGCTCGAGAGGGCCCCTATCAGGATACGTACACGTACATGCTGATTTTTCCTAGGTCAGTTAGACGTCCTCCAACGATGTAGAGACTAGTGTGATGAAGAATTGTGGATTAGAAGGGTAAATGATAAAGGATAAAAGGAATGGTAAAGTAAAATAATTCTTGATAGATTGATTTTGTTGTCTCAATTGAATCGGTTATAAAGAGGTTGATCTTATGTAAACATAGTTTTTATATCTTATTAGGCTCAGAGATGTATTAGAATTCAAGAAAACCATGGCCCTTAAGCAAGAAAACGTGAAATAAGTCAAATTAGACTTGAACTCAAAGTCTGTCACTCTCCAGACTCCTATGGTCATACCGTAGTTTAATCTTCGTTCAGACCAAACAAACACATACGGTCATACCGCGGTTCATTATCCAGTCCAATCACCCTAACACCTACAACCAGCCTTTTGCGTGAAGGTTTTGATCGCTCTCTAAATTTAGCCTAAATTAGGCCTAATACCAAATTTAACTGTCAATATTATCTCACAAACTTGCATTGATTCCATAGTACATAACTAGATAGACGACCCTGTTAGGTAAACTACATTAGCTGACCGCTTGGTACGACTTGTTAGGGACATGCCCCAGTGATAACCTTGGAGATCACTATCTATTGCTCGTACATACATACACGTGTAAATGATTTTGCATATTTGTAGAAGATTTTGTCTTTGTTGGCTTCAATTTTAGAGCGGCACTAAATAGGGCCCACCAGGGTTAATTTTCTGGTAGCAACTACAACACCCAATAGAGGAACATCAATAGAGTTTCGCGAATGGTCCATGAAACACCAACTGCTAGCTTGGTGCTGCAACATAAATCTGCCACAAACGTCCTAAGTGAAGTTTGACACATGTACAAATTAACTATGCTTTCAGTACGAAAAAGATGCTGATGTAAAAAAATTAACGATGCAGATATAATTAATACAATCTACATAAATATTTATAAATTTATGAATAGTTAAAGTTTTAAAAATTGTACACTGTGTTATCCAAAACATCATATATACTCCTTCCCTCCATAAATATAAAGTATTTTGACACTACCATTTGTCCATAAATACTCTGTATGTCCCATAACACAAGGTAATATGCATTCTTTTAAAAAATTAGGAAAGTAGTAAATAATAATCATGTTACAAAAGATAGTAGTTGGAGAAATACATAGTACAAAAGTTGATAGGTGATAGATAAACCGGTATAAAAGCTGATAGATATGAAATAAACTAGTATAAAAAATTGATTGGTAAGGAATAAAATACTATCTCAGAATCACAAAAGCAGACAAATTTGGGCTCCTTTAGAACGCATAAATACAAAACAGAAGATTGAAAAATATGTGTTGTTTGAAACACAGGAATAGAGTAAAATAAGGGATTCTTATTAACTATGTATAAAATATAGTTTATGTGTTTAAGATGGATGTATGTAAACTATATTTATTTTTGATTTGTCTTGAACTACTTACAGAAAAAGAAAAAAGAGGTCCTAATAGATGTTAAATTTCTTATGTAATTCCTATGGAATCAACAGCAAATGAAAAATTTCTCCATTTCTCCTATACCCCATTACTTCCTTCCAAATGGGTGAATAGTATCAAATACGGTAGGAATTGAAATCCTATAAGAGCCAAATTCCTTATATTATAAAAGAAGGGATCTAAGACCCAAGGAGAAAAAAAAATACAAGAAACATCACCTCAATTGTACATTTAATTCCTCAACTTGTTAAATATGATAAAAGTATAATAAACATCATAGTTGTACTTTTTTATTGCTACTTTTTTTGGTTAAAAGTGGTATATCCCCTTATATTTATAGACATCCAGAGTAATACTTTGGATGGAGATTAGTAATAAGGCTTACTGTCCGAATAAATTGTATCTTCTTTCTTTTGCTAGTGAGGTTCAAATTTATCTTTTCTTCATACTTTTGCTTAGATATTTTATGCTTGGTTTTAAGTTAAAAACTTTATAATAAGTGACTGTAGTTTATGTAAAAACAATGTTTGGATTATATGTCCATTATCAAAAAAGAACTTATCTAGGATCAGAGGAAGTATATGGATCGATCGTACGGTACTACGGTTTGCTTTGAGATGCGTGTGCCACCGTGCATTCTTGATGGATTTCCGCTGTTAGGCCCACGTCATCTCGTTGCGCCATGCATGGTTAGCATCATTGTTGTTGGTAGCTGCTGGTGAAAGTATGAGCCGCAAGTGCTGCGCAGTAGCATTTGTCCTTGTCATACGATCGTAGCCATCCGTACCAACATAGTATAATATATCGTCGGCTCGTCGCCGTCACTTTGCTCCGCCTACTGTTTAACCACGACCTGTTAACACTGAGTCATAGAAAAAATGTGAAAAGCACATATCATGTATCATATCGAATTTATGTGAACTTCAGGCATTTTGTGCACAAGTATATATAAGCAAGGGATTCAGTGTAACTTCATCCGTTATAAAATAAAATATAAATATTTTTAGGATTTAAATTTTATAACATAATATAAATACTTTTATATTGATCATTACTCTTATCATTTTAATAATTTCAAAGCCAATCAGATGCTTAAAAAGAAATTTTAATCAATTTAAAATTTAAAAATTAATAAGTGAAATGACTATAAAAAATCATTTTTAGTATCTGTTAAACAATTTAGAAATTATTGTATTACCAATTTATTGGTAAAGTATATGTATATACGCATATTAATAAAGGGATTGCTTGGATTAAATTCAATTTTTATCCCATCAAAATTTTGTAATGGCATTAAATAAATATTTAGTTTGCTATCAACTTTTGTTCATCCTAGTTTAAATTATATACTACCAAATTTGGTTGTGTCAAAAAATACTAAGGTTTTAGCACTATCAAAATTTTAATATGATAAAAATTAGCTCAAAACCAAACATGTCCTAAGAGTATCATAGCTGATGTACTAGCTTGTATTTTAGAATGGTGATAGTAGATGGTATCGATGGATGGGTAGATGAAGCAGAGGAATTGAAGTTGGGGCGGGCGCGTGCGGTGGAGATCCATGATGCAATGCACTCCATTGCTTGTTACTAATAATTATGATAAGTGCATGCCATGAAATGGTCCGGTCCATTCATAATTCGATATGATACAGCTAATAATCTGCATGCCACACCCATATGATACATCAATTTGACCACCACCACCTACTACTACTACTACTTACTTCACGCTGCTGCATCCATCCGTAACGTGTCTCGATCGTTATATGAGATCCAATCTGCACAAGAACTAAGATCAATTGTACTCCGTATCTAGCAGTGAGTGAGTAACTCCGTCAATGCTAGGTTGTTTTTCCTCAATATAAGCAGGTCTTAAATCATGATAAAAAGAAGTGTTATGTTAAATTTAGTGAACCAACGTAAATACTTAACTAAGACTACTCTTATAGAAATAAAATCTAAAATCTTGTTTGATCGTAATCGTCTTAGCAACATGACGTATCAGAACCCGGTACGATGTTAAATGGATAAGGGTTAGGTTGTCACCTCATGACACACTATATCGTGATCTAAGTATGGTATCAAGTAAACAAGGATTGGGCCATTACATTCTTAGTGGTGCGCTAGATCGGTGACTAGGTGTGATGAAAAATAAATAAGGGTTTTCATACCTAACTCATGGGTGCAAAGGGTAAAAAAATAAATTGAGCCAATTAGAAACCATTTAGATACCTGAAATATTGAATCTTTACGGGTAAGTTGAGATAGTTAAGATAGTAGTTAAGAGGCATATAAATATCTTGTATAAATGAAAGGATCAGAGAAGCGAATGAGGTGGACAGTACCGGCTTCAAGCTCTCGTATACAGGGACAACTTTAAATAAAAATAGAGTAAAAATTTTAATTGATAAGAGCCTCGTGTGGTGGAGGTGAGAAAGCAAGGAGATATGATCATTTTAATTAAACTTATCATTAATAATATAGTCTTAAACGTAATTAGTATGTATGTCCCTCAAATAGCCCATAATAAGAGTGCTAAGAGACATTTTCGGTTAAATCTATACCTAATAGCAAGAAGTTTTTTACAGGAAGAGATCTTAATGACCAATAGGTACAACATGTACAGTTTTTGAGATAGTACATAAAGGTTTTAGGTATAGTGGTAGAAATCAAGAGAGAAAGAAAATCTTGGACTTTGCAATAGCTTTTGATCTAATGATAGCCAATACTTTTATTTAAGAAGAGATAATCTCATTTAGTAACTTTTAATAGTGGTTAGCACTCTAGCCAGATTTATTTTGTCTTTATAAGAAGATGAAATAAACAAGCATATGTAAATTATAACGTGATATATGAAGAATATGTGGTTTCTTAACATAAACTGGTGCTGGACAACTTTTTTTTTTTGGTGCATGCTGATGATAGCCAATACTTTTCTTTAAGAAGAGATAATCTCATTTAGTAACTTTAATAGTGGCTAGCATTCTAGCTAGATTTATTTTGTCTTTATAAGAAGATGAAATAAACAAGGATATGTAGATTATAAGATGATATATGAAGAATATGTGATTTCTCAATATAAACTGGTGGTGGACAACTTTTATTTTTTGGTACATGCTCGTAGGGATAAATAAGCTAAAATTGCAAGAACCAAATGGTGAATGTTAGAAGGGAGATATCAAATGTCTTGAATGAAAGGGTTATTAAAGATGACTCTTGAAAGAAAGAAGACGATGCAAATAACATGTGGGAGAAAATAACAACATATATTTGAAAGATTGCTTTAGAGGTGTTTGGAGTGACTAAAGCAAATGAATGCAAAACTAAAAACATTTGGTGGTGTAATAAAGACATGCAAAGAGCTATTAAGGACAAAAAAAATAATACTATAAACGCTTGTAGCATAACATGAGTAATAACAACATGGAGAAATACAAGGTGACAAATAAGACCACAAAATGAGCTATGAGTGGGAGAAAGGGACAGGCTTTTGAGGATATGTGTCAATGTCTAAGTACAAAAGAAGTAGAGAAGGACATCTATTGAATGGCTAGGGCTCGTGATAGAAAGACGAGAGACTTCAACCAAATTAAGTGTATTAAGAATGAGAGAAAGTAGTTTAGTGAAGGAGGATGAGATTAAACAGATGGCAAGAGTATTTTGATAATTTATTTAATGGTGGGAATGAGGTCACCACCATCCAGTTGAGCGACTTGTCGGATGACACCAATAGGAGTTTTGTGTGAAGGATCTAAAAATCTAATGTTAGAGAAGCTTTAAAAAGGATAAAAGGGCTAAGGCGATAGGCTCTGATGGTATTCCAATTAAGCTGTAGAGATGTCTTAGAGATATAGCTATAGTATAGCTAACCAAGTTATTCAATAATATTTTTCAATCAAACACAATGGCTAATGAGTGAAGGAGAAGTATATTAATACCAATCTCCAAGAATAAGGAAGATATCCAAAATTACACTAATTATCAAAGAATTAAATTGATTAGCTACACTATGAAGCTATGTGAGAGACTTATCGAGCACCGTTTAAGAGGAATGACGTGGATGTCTAGAAACCAATTTGGTTTTATGCCTAAAATATCAACCATAGAAGCAATTTTCTTAATAAGAAGCAGTTTAGAGAGCAGAAAAAGGATTTACATATGATTTTTATTAACTTAAGAAGGTTTATAATATGATACTAATAAATATTATGTGGTGGGTTTTAGACAAACATAAAGTCCCAATAAAATATGTATCTCTCATCAATGATATATACAGCAATACTATGACTAGTGTTCAAACAAATAGGACTACATCAGAGATTAAACTTGAGCCCGCACCTCTTTGTCTTAATAATAGATGAGATTATAATAAACATACAAGGTGATATCTTTTAATGTATACTCTTTGTAGATGATATAATGTTAGTTGATGAGAGGCAGGTGAGAATAAATAGGAACCTAGAATTGTGGTGGTAGATTCTAAGTCCAAAGATTTTAGAGTAACTAGAATTAAAACTAAATAATTGAGGTGTGACTTTGACACCATCGTATATGAGGAGGGAGATTTGAGTTTAAGAGTCCAAGTAGTTGTATATGATATAATATTGATCTAAAAAAATTGATATGTTTAATAGCTAAGTGTTATAGAAATATATATGTTACGTTAAATTCGTGGTTATGAGTCTGAAACGAGAATATACGTGATTGGTTAGGGGTATCACCAATTGAAAAAAAACTTATCTAACATTAGTTAAGTTAGTTTGACCAAGTCCAAAGAAAATCCTTAGAACCACCAATACATTGTGAAATTCTAAATTAAAATAATAATATGAGTAGAGATAGAGAAAGATCAAAATTACATAATCAGACACAATAAAAAAGAATTAATATAACTAAATATCTGTATTTAAAT
This sequence comes from Oryza coarctata, assembly GCA_030770085.1. NCBI lineage: Eukaryota > Viridiplantae > Streptophyta > Magnoliopsida > Poales > Poaceae > Oryza > Oryza coarctata. Next base: position 17,162,601 of record CM061482.1, on the reverse strand, counting down.
ATAAGTGTTTAGAAAACATCTATTAACGTTTGTGACCGTGACTTATATTTTAACTTTAACATACCCTAACCTAATTACTTGACACTAAAAGATTCTAAGTAGTATCTAGCTGTCAGTGAGTGAGTATACGTTGGAAATCAAAAGTTACAAAAAGTAAAAGCAAAGCTAGCACTGCAAACCAAAACAAAGGGGAAAAAATGGTGGTACAGTTAAAGGAATGCGGAGCTAGCTAGGGTTAACAAGCATGGGGTCAAGTCCAAGGAGGCAGGCAGGGTGGGGAAAGAAGAGATGGGGAAGGGATTCATTCAGAGAAGGGAAAAAGAAAAAGAGAAAGGGAGAAAGGGAAAAAGGGAAAAGAAGAAGCAGCTCGAGTAGAAGAATAGAGAGAGATACTACGGCGTCGATCGATCTGTCTGTTTTGCCTGCTCTGCTCGTCAAGTGCAGTGCAGTGCCGAGTGAAGCACACACATATCGAATTCTCTATCGATCAGCATCTTCTTCATTCACTCAGTTAATTGCAAGAAGGAGTGAGCCGGGTTGCGGGCATTGGGTGGATTCGACTGGATATCGATGGAGGATGAGTCGCCCGTGTCGGTGTGCGCCCTCCACCCGGGCGTCGCCGTCACCGGATTCTGCCCGGCCTGCCTCCGCGACCGCCTCGCCGGCCTCCACCCGCCCTCCGCCGACCTCCGCCGCTGCAAGTCCTTCTCCAACTACGCCCGATCCTCATCCTCCTCCGCCTCCTACCTTCAGGTTCAGGAGGAGCAGCCGCACCGCCGCTCCTGCGACGCCCGCCAACACCCGCCCCCCGTCCCAGAGGACATCATCGGCCTCCCCAGCAAGGACCACCAGCATGAATCCTCCTCCTCCTCCAAGGCCGCCTTCGGTTCCCTGGGCAAGCGCTGGCAGGAATGGCGCCGCAAGACCAAGCTCAAGAAGCAGCACCAGGAATCAGCCGCCGCCTCCGCCACCACCACCAGGCCCACCGTGCCGCTGCCGCCGGAGTCGCCGTCGGGCGCGCTCGGCCGGCGCTCCTGCGACGCATTCTCCAGCCGCGGCATGCTGGGGGTGGACAAGCCCCGCGCTTCCTGCGACGGCGTCAGCTGGGCCCCGCCACCCCCGATGCTGTTCGTCCCACGCTCCGACGACCAGATCCCCGTGGAGGAGGAGGAGGAAGAGGAAGCTTACGTGCCCGGCGGCTCCGCCCAGACAAGGGACTACTACATCGATTCCTCCAGCTCCAGCAGGAGACGCCGGAGCGTCGACCGCAAGTCCTTCTCCTCCGACGCCGGTGACCAGCTGCCAAGCAGGATGGTCGCTGCGGCTGCCAATGCCAGGGTTTCACCGGCCTTAGTCGGCACAGAGTTCTACCACCACCCGCAGCCCCACGCGTTCCAGTATTTCCAGCCAAGCTTTGAGCCGCCGCCATTCTTGGGCCGGGAAGAGGCAACGGCAACAAAGAGCAAGCCTAAGAACAAGGGGATCAAGGGGTGGAGCATTTGGGGCCTCCTGCACAAGAAGAGCAGCAGCAGCAGCAGCAGTGTGGGTGCCAGTGCATTCGGCGGCGAGGCACGGGCGACGGCGCCGGAGCTCCGGGCAAGGGGCTACGACGGGCAGATGCTCCGGTGCAACAGCAGCGTCAGCGCAAGAAGCTCGTTCAGTGGAATCAATGGCGGGTTAGGGGGGAGGATGAGGAGAGCCGATGAGGTGTTGCTTGAGAGGAATTTCAGCGCCAGGTACTCATCCTCTTCCTCCTGCAGGTATCAGAATCAGTACCAGTTTCACAAGGGGGACAAAGACTACTCCAACTCCATTGCCAACAACTCTGGAGCTGGAGCTGGAAGACCACCTCCTCCTCGTTCATCCGCTAGTTCTAGCTTGCCCAGGAGCTCACTTGGCCTCTACTACTACTGAATTTAGTGTTACAGATCCTATCAAAGCTAGTACACTTCTTTCTTGCTTAATTGCTCAACCTCCATCAGCTTAAGCCTTAGCCGTCCCAAATCTCATCAATCAAAATTATTAATGTGCATAGCAGCTTATATATACTTGCAGTTTTAGAACTGGTGATTGCCTCCGGCACAGGTGCTTATACCTTACTTAGTTTACACTACTACACCCTTTTATTTATTAATCTCGTCCAACCACGATATATGCATGTTTCTTCTTTCAAACCTTCAATTCAACCTGCTTATGTCTCGGACTCAAATTAGCCATTTGTTGGACTAAAAAAAACGTTTTTCACTGAAGTTTGTAATTTTCTTCTTTCATATACAGCTATGCAATACAGTTCACGGTTTAGTGCCATTTTTCATAATTTGTACAGTAAATAAGCAACAAAATAGAATTTCATGGTTGAGGCAGTAACACTTCCTAACCGAAATTTCAACAGATACTCTCTCTATTTGACATAGTACAGAAGCTAAACCTCACGCTTTTCAAATTAGATTATGGTTTTACTTGACGCCTCAGTTCAGTGCAAGTGAATAGTGTTCATTCATCACAAAGCAAGAAGAGCAAGTGAATGCCAGTAAACCAACATTTAACGATGTAGACAACAGAGAGAACATACCAGGCTATATTCCAATCGGAAAAAAAAAGTCTCAACCAAGCTTAATTCTGCAGCTCATATTTCATCATTCTCCACAATTTGAGAGATTCTCCACAAAAAATGGCACTACGTCACCAATACTGTTGGGGTCATTCAAAGGCCCGCTAAGATTTATTACTGAACCGCGTTCACACAATTGAACAATCAAGTTTCTTCCTTGTTCCCCAATTCTCAGGGAGGGTGTTAACAGTCGATTCTTGTGTAAGAGAAGATTAAGAAAAAAAACGTACGCATCCTTCTTTTTCCATGCTGGCAAAAAACCATGTGTTATAATCTTCAACATCCAGGTTTCCTCACAAATAGTTTCTGGACCTTTTCAAGTAAAAACAGGGGGAAAACAATGCATTAATAATGCTTACATCACTGCACTTTATCCAACAATATAGATTCAGATATCAGCCTTACCTGCTCCAGTGTCAAGAACATTATCACATTCCATGATCCCAGTCTGGCAAAGTTTGGGAGGAAACCTTTGTAAAATGCCAGAGGACCCTGCAGATAAAAACCCTCTATTAGTTATACGCTCTCCTTCTGTATTCAAAATGCATAAAGCAGTTGGCTGAAACGTAAAATGCGTTTTCAGCTGCTAAGTCATTACAATTATAAGATTTGCACAGCACAGTTCAAAATGTGTGTGTTTGCAGCAGTGAAAGCTATACTGTATTCTTGGGCTGGATTGCGACAAGGTACATCAGCTGACTGGGATGGGTTGTGGCCCATTCTGGTCCAACTGCATGGCAACAGAAAGGACCCCCAGCAGCTTAGCCAGTAATAAAACAGTAACGGACAAAATTTTCCTGGACATTCATTCTTCTTGCTCTTCTACTCCTAACCCTGTACTTCTTCCTGTATACTCCCCCATTCTCTCCTCTGATCTCCCCATAAATCCATGTCTACTGTATTCCAACAACAAAATACTTGTTCTATCTGTGATATGGCAGAGAAGGTTTTCAATGGAACAGGCTGCATCTCTAGATTAAGCCTCACCTGTAAAATTGTCAAGATCAATGGTAAAGGTGCTAGGAAGGAGATAAAAGACAATTCCAGCGATTCCTATTACCGGCTGCCCATGAAGATGGGCACTTACACAAGAACTCCATGTTGCTACCAAGATGCACCTTAACATGATTGAACGAGATAACTTGTGCTGACCTGCCTAATAGAAATTCGGCCTAAGAATGTCTTGGTAGAAAAACTAGCTAAAACCACTAAGTGGCTGTCACTGTCACAGTGATAACCATCAAAGACATCAGATTCCAACAACACAAGCTCGATCTTCAACCAGCGAATCATTTAATTGCTCATGTTCATTGCATTCTATTATATGTAAGAATGATAACGCAAGATCTATTTACTTGTAACTCAAACAGGGTAAGAGAGTAGAACATACATCATTCTTCAGTGTCTTCATGAAACAATCAATAGTACTTGTGTAGGCTGAGTCCCCCATCATTCTTGACTTAACCTGTGAGAATGTGTTTCTTATCAGTCCAGGTACTAATATTCAGTTACTAAGAAATATACAGTAGTATACAATACTTGATAATAACCATAAGTAATTAGGAATCTCCCTTGCTGTACAAAGAATGCAACAGAATCTCCATATATGCGTAAAAAGAGTCATATATGTCAACAAACAAGGCAACAGGCATGTGAGGAGCTCAGACACGTTATGCATTAACAATGAAAGCATAAATCGCGAAAGCATGCAATTCCCAAAGCCTGGACTACGAAAATAGCTAATGAGGCAATACTGTGGATTACATGTCCTAAATATGTGAGGTGTACACTATATTGAATTCTCCTAGTTGGGAATTGGAATAGTGTGCCACACTGTTATATTCCACCATTGACAATAGAAACTTTATCAGCGATATTCCTGATAGGGGCATTGACAGGGTATCAGACAAGACTAATATCACCCATGTTTCATCAGGAGCGAGATGCTCTCATTTTAGTACTGTGTACAGTGGCTATACAGAAGAAACTATTCAGGAAAAGATGTTTACAGTTAGTTGTGTAATAAAAAATGCTAATACTATACAAATTCACAAACTGCAGCAGGGAAGCGTACACAAGAAAATGGTTACTGAGCATAATGGTCATCTCACCACATCCACAGGAGAACCAACACAGACAGCGAAGAAGCCCGCGCCCAGACCAGATAAGAGGTGAGTGACCACATCATCTTTGAACCCAGGAAGCTTCAAAATTGTCTGCACGACGAGGTTAACAGTTGATCTTTCCTGTAACGCATGTGAAATGTGAAATTGATTGTACAATAATTGTGATAAACAAGGACAGAACCTGCTTGACTTGATCATAGCTGGCCAACTCGGCAGCATTGATGATGGCATTGCGCGCAACATTGGGTCCAAGGCCAGTCCACAAAGCAGCAAACCCTTCCTGAAGATGATATAGTGGTGATTGTGAAGGGACCGATGCTTCCGAGAACAGGCAAGCACAAAAGAAGCAGAAACCTAACCTGCCTAACAATCTTGGCATAGGCATCCAAGGCCCCAGCATAGCGACGTGGGACGCCAGGCGCCAGCTTCCCCTCAGCCTGAAGCCTAACCTTGACAAGGTCAGTGGGGTTGGCGATGCTGATCGCAATGGCACCTGACAATAAACACAAAAGCTCAAGTAAGGTGTGTATAGTGGGGACATGAGAGATGGAGGATGCAATGTTGGTAGTGGACCAGTGGTGAAGCCGGCAGCGATCTTCTTGGAGAGAGGCACATCCCCAACATGGTCTTTGCCAACGTAGAAGGATTTCACCTGCATTGCGTTGATTGATTGTTGATTAATGGAGGAAGGGGGAGAAGGAGGAAAAGGGGGAAAGGAAAGGAAAAGAAATCAGGGGAAGGGCGTCGGTGCGTACGGGCTCATAGAGACCGATGCGGAGGCCGCCGTAGATGCACTGGCGGTGAAGGCCCGGGACGATGCCCTTCCAGAGCGCGGCGGCGCCTTCCTCGCGAGCGATGGTGGCGGCTGTGCCGAGGAGGCCACGGTACTTGTGGGCGGCGGCGGCGGCGGTGACGTTCTTCTGCAGCTGAAGCCTGACCTTGGCCGTATCGAGGGGGATCGTGCACAGCTAGGGAAAAGGAAGATGATCTCATCTAAGTCCCAAATAGCTAGGTTGATCTAGCCTCCTCCTCCTCTAGGGAGATCCTCTAGGAGGTGGGGGAGGAGAAGAAATCGAAGGGATACCTCAGCGAAGCATGCGGCGACGGCGCTCGCAGTGAAGCGGCCGGAGAAGGAGATGTCGGGCTTGGAGCCGTGGTCCGGCATACCGGCAGGCGGCGGCAAGAGTAGTTTGCGTTGGCTAGTGGGAATCCACGATCGAATCGCGGACACTCGTGTTTATAGTTGCTTTCTTCTCTACTGTAGGGGTGTAGCACTCCTCCATTGTTCGCTTTTGTTCGATTTTTGGTCGGATGTTTTGCTTCCTCTGCTATATTGGTGGCTCTTCCGCTTTGTTCGACCACTCGGATGCACTTCACTACTATTACTCTAGTCTAGTCGTAATGCAAATGACTCGGATCCGACTCATATACCTTATTTTCTTTTTTCAAATCCTGGTTTTCATTTCGTATGGGATGCGATTTGATGCGATGCTCTAGGACACATTCATTCATTATGTACAATAGGAATACAATTACAAATACCATGTGATGCCTAACTAGTAGTAGTACCAAAGTTGGGTGCATGTTTCTTTCTCGAAATTTATTTCGATAGGTACCATAAAACTAGTTTTAAAATTATCATATCAATATAATCACAAAACATATATGCTTTTAATTCAAACGTAATATTATTGCTATAACTATACACCATAATAAATTCATAACTTTACGATAGCTTGATATAGTGATGGCCAAATAAACCGATCAGGTTATTACTTGTCCACTAAAGCATGACTCATTACGCATAGATCCTGTAGCAGACTGTGCTATACCGATCCACGTGTTACCACAGCCAAAACATGGTCTAATAGACACTCGTGTCGTGCCGTATTACGTAGAAAGGTATGTGGACCGTGTGTAGCTCGGTTGGCACGCGCAGCCATGTAGTTTGAAAGGAGAGAGCAGAAGGCACGAGCGCAGGCAACGCATGGGTCTATATAAAGGTTCTTGAACTGAATAGCCAAATTCGGGTTCTTCGTGGGTATTGTCTATGTTCTTCTTTAGTTAACTCACAGTCTTTGATGGTAAGTAGCATTTGTACCGTATCACTGTGTAGATTTGTTCTCATGTTGTCAATAATTAGTCCACATAGTCTAGAGGCTGATTCGGAGGATATTGTAAATACATGCACTGTCAACATATGTCGTGCTAGTTTTGAGAGCACGAGATATTGTTCGTGCTAGATCTCGGTGCGAGCACATCGACGTTTGGGAGGTCTACTTATCTCCAGTGCAAGTCGGTCGGCTTCTCTCCGTGGCTCGAGGTACGCGTGCCGGGGCCCATGGGGTTCGGTCGGCTCCAGTGCGATGGTACAGGTGTGGGCGTGCTAGTCAATTTAACCCTGTAATTGATAAGGAGGTGAGGCAAACATGTCAGTCGAACGATAGGCCAATACGAGCCCTCGCTATTGGCTGACTACCAATAGGATCGAGTTAGTCATCGGTCGCATCCAGATGGCTCTTGCTATCGACTGGTCGCCGATAAGAATCAAGACGCCCTTACATCGGCTGGGGATCCGATGTAGGCGTAGGCAGATGTCGATGAAGGATACGACGCCTCCGGGTGTAGCAGACGCGAGGTCCTAATCTATCGGCTGCAAAGTCGATAGAGACACAAGATGGAGATGGCAGCACGAAACTCGTCGCTCGCTATGACGACTCCGCTAGCACCGAATCTCGAAGATTGGACCTAACCAAGATAGTACGAGAATGAGGCCAAAGACAACGACACGGTAGATGTCGGATCAGACGTGCTGAACTAAGGGCGAAGCGAACCCATCGGCTAGCTAAGCCGATGAGTGGGCGTCCCTTTGAAAACAGGCACTCATCGGCTGGAAGGCTGACACGCTTGGCGTGGCGTTCAAAGTAAAATCTCTAAAGACCTGGTGCATATCGGCCGAGGGGCCGATACGCTGGACGTGACGCTCAATATATAGATAACTCATCAGCTAACACTCCGATGAAACGCTGTACTGAGACCTATAGGCCTAAAGCTCATTTTACCGTCGGTGGTCTCGTAGTTCGAACCTAACTGATGTAGCGCAAGACCGACGATGGTGGAGAGAGCTTAATAGACCGATAGACCCTGCATGGATGTGATGCGATATATTCTATCAGCCTAAGAAATCGAACCTAACCGATACAGCCTTAGATAGAAAGAGACATATCGAGATAGTGGCGGGACTTACCTCTTCACTGGAGATCGGACCTAACCAATGTAGCTCCGCGTCGAGAGCTAGACTCCACCGGTAAAAGTCTAGATAAACTAAAGTGGTGATGCGTTGAGGCTGTATTGATATGAGGATTGATGATTATATATTTCCAGGGAGTCTATATTTATACCCTGGGTTTATAGAGTTCGACATGTTTATAACAACCATCGGACGTTATTTCCTAACAAAAATATCTCTAAGGAGATTAACTAACTAAATCCTTCTATCCATATAAGATAGGATAGACTACCCTGCTGTGAACCACGACTACTACTTAAACTCAGTCTTATCTGGATAATCTTCTATTCTGGCATCGAGTCTTTCTTTGCCTTAATCCGATCGGCTTCTTCCCTGTAGCAATCGGACACTTCTGTGCTTCAGCCAATCATCTTCCCAATCTATCACTAGACTTTCTAAATTTTGGTGTTAACAGATATGTCATCTTGTTATCACTCTGCCATCAAAGTACGATGAAATCTTGTGTTTTGTCTTCATGGTTGATTACGTTGCTATCCAAGTAGGAGAATAATTCTTTGACCCTGTGAGAAGCGGCAACATTACTTGAGGCAGACGAACTCCCACCGCTAGAAGAGAAAACACAAAAATTCACTCCTATAGTAATTTCTTCTTGCTGTAGGTATAGATAGGTCTTTCTAAGCAAACTCGCTAAAGCTTTTGATACTTTCGAAATACCTCATATAATTTATTCTTAATATTAGAAAATTGGTTTGAATAATCTAAATTCATTGCATCTATGACAACAAATTGAAGAATCCTCGCAATTTGCGTAATAAATATAAAAGCATATAACATGGGGATTTTCTTCCAATATTAAGATATTTCAAATACAATTACTCTCATTTTTTATTCTCGCAATAAAGTGGCAATATCTAAAATTTTATGTAAAATTAAATAATATACTCCTGATAAAGTAATAGTCAAATCATAAAATGTTGTAAATAACTTATCAACATCATACCAACTTTCCTTAGTCAATATCGGACTACCATTAGAAAAGTACAATGTTTGTAAATAAAATACAGTGAGTAAATTCTTATAAGCTAAGCTAACCCTTGCTTCAACATTAGATAGATGGTTTATGTCCATATTAACTTACGTGGATGCTTATCACACGCTTATCACATGCAATGCAATATCTTTTGAATTATGCAATTCACATATGAGAATCATGATATTGCTTTACGGACAACATTAATGGATGCACCCAGTTTTAACTATTAGATTAACAATATGACATACATGTAGAAGAAATGATTCAACATAAATATTAAATAATGGTTGGAGAATTTTCATGCCCTTAGAATTTGCAGTTACATTATCTAATGTCACTATAAAAAATTTTATTTGTAATACCATAATCCTCAACAAATTGAGAAATTCTTTCTGTAATATTTTCAATATTATATGAAACACATGCTATAATTTTTTTATTTAGTTGCCAATCATCATCAACAAAATGAGCAACTATACTAATATAATCCTCTTTAGCCCTACCACTTCAAATGCTAAATGTGAGAAAATATGCATGTACTAAACATTTCCTTTAATACATCATGAGCTTACATATAAATCTTTTTTCTAATCATAAGACATGGTCTAACAAATTAAAACCTGGATTATGAATAGTTTTAATATAATTCTTGAGTACAATAGACTCACTAAAGTTTAAGGGTAAATTTTGTCTCGCAATTAAATGAGTTAGAGAATCTCGTGCTACCTAAGGATCATACTATCATGTACGTACTATTCCGTCAAGATTTAGTAACAGTTGTTATAGTTAGATTCCTTATTTTTTACACAAGCCTCGGCATGTCGCCTCAAGTGCTCTATTCCACTTTTTCTAGATAATTTACATCTACATATTCTACATCTTACAAAAGTTGCCTCCTTTTTGTTAGGGCCAGTCTTCTTAATCTCATCAAAATGTTGCCAAACACCAAAAGTTCTTGATCTCTTTGAGCTTATATCAATGCACTCCCACTCATAGTTCCTAATTCTTTTGAAGTTGCATGTACATCTTGGCAGTGTTGGTGTTGCCTCGGTGACATCTTGCTTGGCATTTGGATATGGCAACGGCATGAATTTCTAGTTGTAATCGGTTAGATGGAAGGCCAAGTAGTTTAGATTGTCCATTATAAAATAATAAAATTACATGGATGTAATTTCAGAAAATATTTTTATCTAATAACAAATAATGGATAAAGCAAAAACATAGAATATTGCTTACCTCACCGGCTCTGGCTTAACCTTGTAGTAGGTCTAGAAAGAGTGGAGGCCTTGTTAGATTTTTTTTTTGATTTTTGACAAAATTTGGAGATTATTTTTTTGTCAAAATCAAAAATTCAAACTAGAGCACAAGAGAGCACAAGATGGGACAGCCATGATATTAGAGTGGTTGGCCTATTTATAGGGAAAATTCATATTTTCTAAATTTTTTAAATATATTTTTTAGATTTTTGAAGCTCTAACAACCATTTTTCCAAAAAATAGCTGTTGAACTAGCTGTTGTACACATGTGGTGTGATGTGATTGGACGAAAATCTGAGCCATGTTGTGCCATGCTGGCACAATAGGTTGACTAGGCTGACACAGTAGGTTGACTAGGCTGTGCCATGCCCTTTATGCCCATACCGTGCTATCAACCTGCTACAGCAGCTAGGCTGTGTCGTGTCAGCCTGACATACCACACCACACCCCAAGCACAAACATGTCCAGACGAGCTATTCCGGCATGGCTCAATTGTTGTCGTGCTCATGACGTGCTAGACCTACTACTGTTTACACATGTCCGGGTCGACACGCCATGGTCCAACCCATTTAACATCACTACTAGGTTGTTTGGTTTATTGCCTCATGTTGACATACTTTTCCACATCTTAACTTAGACAACTTTAATTGAGTTAGCCATGCATTTTATTCATTGCCACACTTATGACAAATATTTTCTCTTACACTTTGGTCCTACATGTCATTGTCTTAAAAAAATAGGGTAAGATCATGGCTTTCTAACCAAATTTATTGGCCTAGCCTACTTGAAAAAAAATGACAATCAAAGAGTATATAAACCAAACAACCCTTATTACTTCACCTATACTTGAAATGTCGGGTCTATACATGGACAAGGCTCCATATGCCTCAATGAGGCCCAACACATGCTCATACGATCAGAAAGAGTCCACTTTGACTCCCTCTCTAAACCATATCCCTCAATCGTAAACAATTAAAATGACTCTTAACTGCTAAAATCGGTTTTCACTGACGTAGCTCATTGACGGTTGAGTTAGCATGTAGGGGCCACATGTCAGCGTTCCCTCCTCTTTTATCTCCTATCTTACTTTTCTCTTCCTTTCTCCCCCTCACCTTTTCTCATGAGCACACGACGACAATCTCAAGCAAGAACAGAGATCCACGACTTGGACAACAGAACTAGCGAGGACGGCGGAGCCACAGCCAATAGTGCTCGATGCCAACAAACTCAATGAGTAGGTAGCTAGCGGTGGCTCAACTGCTATGACTGTAGGGGCAGGTGGCCAGCCATGGTGAGCTTGTAGAGAGAATGAGGTGGGGGAGGCATATCCGCGCGAAGCAAGCCCTCATCAGCGAGAGACAGAGAAATTAAGGTGGGGAAGCATATCCACTGGAAGCCAATAGTTGCAGCGTTGCTCGATCGCCAAGACTCTTGACGAATCTGGTGCCCTCGAGTTTTACCTCCCCAACTAAGTTTGCCACTCTCTCACCACCTTCCCACACCACAGCTGTTGCTCCCGCGCCCGTCACCACAACCACTTATCTCCATAATTGACGATCGCCTCAGCCTCCTTGTCGACGCCAAGCTCCTTCCTACCCATGTGGCTCTAGTGAGCGCCGCCTCTCCCACACGGTAGACATTTAGCTCCTGTCCAACCAAGGGCAACAGTATTGACCTCTAGGAGACCAGGACACCGAGAAGTGAGAAGAATTGGGATTGGAGAGATAGAGAGCCATGGCGCTTGTAGGATCACCCTATTGTCACCCATCGTTGCCTTGGTGCGGTGTTATCAAGAGAATAAGATGTTGATATGTGTGTCCTACATGATGACTCAGTCAGTTGGACCAGAATAATGAGCCATGCCAGCGAAAACCGTCATCAAGACTATTTTAAGAGTCAATTTATATCTTTTTTTTAATAGTTGAAGGAGTCGTTTTACCTGGTTTTATAGTAGAGGGTATAGTTTAGATCCAAGCAATAGTTGAGGATGTCGTATTAACGAATAGGCCGTGCCTAGTTGGGCAAGTTTAGGCACAAAGGTACTACTTATACCCCATGCATGGCACAGCTCGCTAGGCCGTGCCGTGCTTGGGCGTTGCCTCGACTTTATTTTTTTCTAATATTTTCTGTTTTCTTGTATTTTTCCTATGTTTCTATTTTTTTCCTATTCAAAAGGCTGTCCATACCACCATCGGCCAACAGGCCACACTCGAACCCATGCCAGCACAAAACGGTTTAACACTTTCGTGAACCGTTCCTAAGTGTTGGTTGCCAAATCTTGCGAAGGCTAATCGGATTAGGCAAAGTAATGAACTAGACGGTGGAAGTTTGATCGAGGAGAATGGTGCCTTAGTCACATGAAGGTCTAGGAGATTTGCTTAGGTTCGAGGACGTGCTAGTCAATTTGACTCTGCAATTGATAAGGAAATAGATAATGAGGTCCACCAACCAACCGACCGATGTCCCGATCCGGCTCACCCTATCGGCTGGGTGACAATAAGAAGGAAGCACTTGAGTATCGGCTGAAAAGTCAAAAAAATGTAGGTAACATACACATGATAAAATAAAAAACTTATTGGTCGAAGAGTCGATAACGCTCTGCATATGGTAGGCTACGAAAGAGCGGAGCGAGACCCAACCCCCTAAGAAGTCACGAAGACCAGCGACCACCGTACCGGCACCGTTAGAACCGATCTTGATAGATTGGAACGAACTGAGATAATATGAGGCTAAAGCTAACGGCATAGGGACAACGGATGCTAGATTAGACGTAACGACGAAAAAGGAAATGGTAAGGTCATCGGCTGCTTATTGGCCAAATGCCTAACGCTGCCCTATATCTAACCTTATCGACTATTTGAGTCAATGGGGAACGAAACCCTCTAGATCTCGATGCCAGTCCCTGTCAGACACAAATCTGATAGATCAAATCTAATCGAGACAGTATTAGCTCGAATCCGACACGATAGGATCAATTGCTAGAGGATTAATCATTAGACGATATGTAAAACAGATATAAGGCACGCGGTAACGATAACTCATAGGCTACTCACTCTGATGAAACGCCGTATAAGAATCTGTCTGTTGGGCCAACGGCTTGATCTATCGCCACTGATCTCGTAGGTCAAACCTAACCAATGCAGCACGATACCCTCGATGGCAAAGGGATGCCGATGTACCGACGAGCCTCACATAAACGTGATGTGATGTGTCTGATTAGACTAAGAGGTTAGACCTAATCGATGCAGCTTTAGAGTTTAGAACAAAACAAACTATAATAATGGCGAGATTTACCCTTTTGCTAGAAATCGAACTTAACTGATGTAACCCCGTATCGAGAGCCAAAATTCATCAGAGTAAAACCTACATGAGCTAAGGTAGCAATACGCCGAAATTGTATTTTGTATGATTTTGTTGATATCTCAATTAACTCTAGGGGGTCTATATTTATACTCTGAATTTAGAAAAAGTTTAATACGGTTACAAATAACCTCTGGATAATATTTTCTCAACATATAAGAAAACTAATCTATAAGTTACAAAGCTAACTAAATTATCTAACTTATATAATATAGTCTATACAGATAAAACACTCTATCATGATTCTCATTATTTCTCCTCAGACTATCTGGATAATCTTTTATTTTTAAGCAGACCGAATCTATACTCAATCCGTCCAATCGATTCTTTCACTATATCTATCAACTTCTCTCTACGAGCAGATCAGTCTATTCTTAATCGACCTAACCCGTTCATAATATCAAATTCTGACATTAACACAAAACCCGCCAGCCATGACGTATGAGTTGGCACGACATAATCCACGACGTAGCCATACCTTAAGTCATGCCAGAGCGGGCTGTGCTCCAAGCCGTGCCGGCCCGTATGGCCCATTATAGGATGTCAAATTCGCACACGCGCTGGCCGTCATCCTGTTCTCCGATCTCTCCCCCTCTGTCACCCCTAGTCGCCGGCTCGCCGCCTGGGACAAGAAGAATCGGAGGTCCGGAAGAAGGGCAAGGATGCTGGGAAAGGGTGAGGCGCCAGGGCACCAAACCCCACCCAACCCGCACAAGGACGACGGCGACGACGCACCGTCCGGCGTCGTCAAGCTCATCAGCGCCGAGGGCTTCGAGTTCGTCGTCGACAAGAAGGCCGCCATGGTCTCCAACACTCTCCGCAACATGCTCACCTCTCCCGGTTCGTCTTCTTCCCTTCTCCATCTTTCCGATTCGTTCGATTCGCTTTGCTTCCTCAACCCTAAGTTGAATTATCCACCAAATCCAACAATACAGGCGGCTTCTCCGAGACGCGCGAGGGCGAGGTTAGGTTCCCCGAGATCAGCACCCCCATTCTCGAGAAGATCTGCCAGTACTTCTACTGGTCGCTCCACTCTTCCAGGTATAGCCATATCCCATGCTTCCTCATTCCAATACTGTCCTGTGCAAATCTGCAACCCTACCTTTGCTTTAATTCATCACCCCTAATTTCATAACTCTTATGCACTTAGAGGTAATACCAGTTTGGATTAGTCCTAGCCTTCCAATGTCTATGGCAGTTTGTCAACAAGACTGTTTATGCCTGCTGACATTAATGATTCCTCTAATGTAGCATGAGGATTGATTGCATGCATGAAGAGACATTTAAACACATTCACCTATTGAGTTTGATTTAGCATGACGATTTATGTTGTCCACCTATAGGTTCAAAGTTTGCATTTGTCCACTTTTATTTCTCTAGCTTCAAATAAAGGTTTATTGATGTTTCTGTTTTTAATATATTCTAAATTATTTGAATGTTTGAATTTCACCTAATCTGTGTTCTGCTATGTTTAATTTTTGATATTATTTGGTAGTCAATACATACAGGTTCAAAGCTTGCATTTGTCCACCTTTATCTCTCCAGCTTCAAATATAAGTTCATTGATGTTTCTGTTTTTTAATATATTCTAAATTATTTGAATGTTTGAATTTCACCTAATCTGTGTTCTGCTATGTTTAATTTTTGATGTTATTTGGTAGTCAACACATACAGGTTCAAAGTTTGCATTTGTCCACCTTTATGTCTCCAGCTTCAAATATAAGTTTATTGATGTTTCTGTTTTTTAATGTATTCGAAATTATTTGAATTCTTGAATTTCACCTAATCTGTGTTCTGCTATGTTTAATTTCTAATATTATTTTGGTTGTCAGCACCTACAGGTTCAAATGTTGATAAATTCCAAGCTATTTTCCCCCATATCTGGTGTTTATACTTGATATAATGGAATACTAGTAAATGATCAAATTATATCCTTTTGAAAAGTATGGTTTTCAGAATTCTATAATGGAATGTTAATTTAGCATCTAATAATTCCTTCTAAAGTATGCTGTCAAAAGTTTTTATTGCCCTTGAGTGCTAAGTGATGGCATATTACCTCCTATGAGCTAAGTCATATTAGCCATTGGATTATGTAAGATGGATGGTGTAAAATAACTTGGGAAAACCTTAAAAAAAATCCATGCAGTCAACGGCGGAGCCAGGATTTAGGCATGGGAGGGGCCTAAAAGTCTTGGAGGGGGCCCAATACACTATTTCTTATCTTAATTACCTAATTAGTTAGATGATTCTATGCACACAAAAAATTGTTGGAGGGGGCCAGGCCACTGGCCGTCCCCCCCTTGTCTCTGCCACTGCATGCAGTTATCTTGTTTTTCAACTGCTCTAATGCTGCCTTCCTCTAAGACCCATTGGACTACGCATTAAGATATCCTGCTTTTACAAGGGAAACGTAAACATTTAGCATCATCATCATCATCATCATCATTATTTTGGTCCCTTCAAAATTTATAATTAATCCTGGGAACAGATCATTTCAAAATTTATAACTAATCCTTGGTAGAGGTCGTTGCTGTGATATTTTGGACCAGGAACCTTCAAACACCACTATAAGATAAGCAATAACATTCCCATGTTTGGTTGTTTGGAATTTATGAAGCACATAAATTTTACTTCGAAATAAAATAATTAACTTTACATTTCGTACATTATTTTTAGCTTGCATACAGTGCATAAGGTTATTAAAAATTTTAAAATTATGGGAGACATTATACACCTTTCAAATGACGGTGCACCAAATGTTTATTGTCTACTTCAGGTAGTTTTATGGTGGTGTCGTAGGAATTTAGCTTCGGTGAATCTCGTACAACCCAATTAGTCAACTGGTTTTGTGATCAACTTTGTGGTTCATGTATTTTGTGGAGGCCTATGTGATCCAAAATTATTATAACTTGGGGCAGTTTTCTTAACTCATATATGCTCCTGAAATAACTCAACTAACATAAATGCATAGCAAGAAGTGTGCAACCTTGAGTGTTTTCTACCCTATAGATCTTCCTTTTGCATGTACCTCTCCAATCCAGATTTATAATTTAGGTTTTGGCATTACCAAATTTTGGTAGAGATGGAGGTGATGTTTCAGGTTTCGATCTGAGTGTTTGGTGCGCTAGCGTTTATTTAGGGTAGAGTAGAGAACCGAACTAGTTGTTTAGTCTGATTCTCTCATATTTCTCTCTCTATAGTCTATATGCGTGTCTTCTATATTTTAGTCAGGGTAACAAATATTTTTTTCTTTAATATTTTACTTCAAATTTAATGCAGCCATGTTTCTTTTATCGTTATGTTAATTGTTTCCACCCTTGTTTTGCTATTGCAAGTTGTAAAGTCCACATGTGGCATGTTTTGGTGAAAGTCATTGAGATGGGGAACTGGATGGTCTAATACAGTGACTCAATGGCAATGGTTACCACTTGTATAATGCTTCCATGCATGTTTAGATAGCTAGAAACAGTCATGATGGATGGCAATTATTGGTTGTGACTACCTTTGAAAGTCAGTTATTTGTTAAATTTTGTGTTGAGCTTGGATCTCATTTGAGATTATGGCATGCAGCCTTTTTTTTAATAAAGGAAGGAGGGTTCCCACGTCAGCTGCATTGCATATTAATACTGTGGACATGCTAGTAGTGATGTACTGGGTGCTCTTGTTTCTTGTTCAAAATTCAGTTGGCTGTTTGCTGAGTCGGTTCTGTTATTTGTTTTTTTTATAGTGGGAAGGAGACATCTGAGTTTCAAATTGAACCCGAGATAACTCTGGAGCTGATGATGGCTGCAAACTATCTGGACACCTGATGAGCTGGAACTGTTTTAGCAGCTTCTTGTTGATAAGCTATCCCTTGTTTGCATCCCCATTGGAGTGATGTAAACATTAGAGGATGTAATTGATGTGTTGTGTTGTAATATGTGGATGCTTAATGCAGGTATCCCTGAGACCAGAGATGGGCACTGGGCTTTGTGTGCAAATGGTTTGTTACAATACATTTTCAGGAATGGACATGCAAGACCCCTCATCTTTGCTGTTCATCTGGTAAGTAGTAGTAGGTAGCTGGGGGTGGGAGGGGCGGATTTCGGCAGAGTCGACGGCCGAGAGCGTGGAGGCGGTCGAATTCGCGAACTGTCCAAACGTGAGTGTCAAGGATTCCTAACAAAACTGAAGAAGCGCATGCCAGATATGAGATGAAGCGTAGCAACTAATGGTAAAAGATTTGGATGGACCTATCTACTATCGTATCACCTATGGGCCATGTGGGAGCATCAGTATTAAGATCATGTAGACATCTCTATAGACATTACACACACGCATACATCTATCTCGATATACATCTATCTCTACAGACATTACATGCACACGTTTGATAGAAAAACATTCATCATATACAGAGGCAGACACAGGGGCACTCGGTGTCACGGGGGAGTATCGTCTTGTATAATGCCGATATAATTTGGGTTGGTGTATGTGGAGAGATGAGAGTAGAGTTGGAGAAAGATGAAAAGGGAAAGCAGATGCAGAACCAAACAGCGAAGCCGCTAGTACCAACGCATACACCAGACCACGCCGAGGAGGCAAGCAGGCGGACGTGCAGCCACAAAGCTGTCTCGACCGAGCGGCTCACCGTTCTCTCCTCCTCCACCCCCCATCCCTTGCCTGATTCCCTCCTCTCTCCCCCCTTCCTCCGTCCCCCAATGGCGCCTTCCGCCCTCGAGTCCGCCTGGGAGGTACTCTTCTACCACTCACATAGTCTCTCGATTTGCTCACACATCTTTCCTCTTTCCCTTCTCCTACTTCTCTCTCCTAATCCTAATGCAGGGCCTCTCCAGCAGCTTCACCGAGTTCCAGCTCGCCACCGTCGTCACCTTCCTCCTCCACGAGACCGTCTTCTTCCTCTCCGGCCTCCCCTCCCTCCTCTTCGAGCGCTTCGGCCTCTTCTCCAAGTACAAGATCCAGGTTCCTTTTTCTTTCTCGGATCCCATCTATTGCCATGCTTATTTCAATCTAATCCAATCTGTGAATGGATGTTTCCGCCCAAACACCATCAACATCAATTGCTAGCTACACATCCCACACTCTTATTTTTCCACCATTTTTTTAACACAATTTATTATACCGACCTACCAGATCAAACCGACTAGAATTGTCTCCCATTTTTACAAAACTACCGCTAGCCAACATGGCAAGGTGGATCACGGAACCAAGAAAATTATTTCTTTTCCAGTTGTACTTGTATGTATGAATTCCACTTCAGGGAGCCTTCTCGTTTCCGCTAGGCCACGCTGATATATGCCTCGCAACAAGTCAAACTGACTGTGCGGAGAAAACGAAATGAAGGATCACTCTTAGTTTTTTTTTTACGGTCCTTGCGTCTTGAAAAAGGTCAAAAGGTCCATCTAACGATTTTCAGTGACTGGGGGATGGGGATGGTTTAACTGTTGCTCAATTTCAATCTAGTTATTCCCGTCTCATACTACGTTGCCCAAAAGTAATAGAGAAAAATTCCAAGCTACCAAATCCTTGTATATGAAATGCTTTGGCGTAAATGCTTCGCGAAGTAAACCCTACATCTTCGTCAGGATAAACGGATGGCTTAGTTTGCACTGATTACAGTGGAATACTTGAAATGCAGGATTGAATCTCTCCGCCAAAAATAGATCTATCTTGTGTTCCTTATGCGTATTCCTGAAAAAAGTAGATCTATGTTCTGTAGGCTAGGTACAATATATTACTTGAACCATCAACCATCACTAGCAGGAAACTCTTTTTGCGCTTTTTAGTACCATGCAAATGCCCTACTAGCCTACTACAAATCTTGAAAATTATCATTCACAGGGAATCTCCTTGCTTGAAGATATATGCTGTTGAACTGTATACTGTGCACCTTAGTTTTATATTTTTCTGTGAACAAAAAGTCAAAAATTGTGAAAACAAGTTGCTTCTGGATATCATCAAGGCATCAAGAAAAACTCAACCTCTGTGTGCATGTTTCAAGGCAGACCCATCGCTAAATGTTTCTACGTTGTACCTTGTTTGACTGTAAATCAGTTATAATGTAAAGCATGCATTGTGATTGCTCTTGTTGCCAGTTTACAGTGCTCGACTTACAATTCATATCGCTACTATTTGAGCTGTTTGAGCCATGCCACTTTATTGATCCCAAAATCAAATTCACAACAATATGAGAAGTCCCCTGTTCATTTATGGTTAATCTGTGTGACAGAAAGTTAAAACTTTTGAAAACCATGTAACTCACTAGAGATTTATACTTGCTTGCTGACATATCTGGTCTCATAAAAAACTGTGTGAATCTTTGCAGAAGAAGAGCAATACCCCTTCTTACCAGAATAGATGTGTGCTGCGTCTCATTCTGTACCATGTCTGTGTGAACTTGCCTGTAATGGTTTTCTCCTACCCTGCCTTCAAATTCATGGGCCTGAGGAGCTCTCTTCCTCTGCCACACTGGTATTCAAGTTTCAATCTTTAAACCAAAGTGGCACTTCATTTACTGCAATGGTTTAACTTGCCACCTATCTTGATGCAGGACGGTTATTGTTTCTCAAGTTCTTTTCTACTTTGTACTCGAGGATTTCATATTTTATTGGGGACATAGGGCACTGCACACCAAATGGCTATACAAGCATGTTCATAGCGTTCACCATGAGTACGTAATGCTGCATGATTACATTTTGTTCTTGTTCCAGTTCTTTTAAATAACAATTTTCTGGGCAGATATGCCACACCCTTTGGGTTGACTTCTGAATATGCCCACCCTGCTGAAATTTTGTTCCTTGGATTCGCCACAATTGTTGGTCCTGCCCTCACTGGTCCGCACTTGTTCACTCTATGGCTGTGGATGGTATTGAGGGTATTGGAGACAGTTGAAGCTCACAGTGGATACCATTTCCCATGGAGCCCATCAAATTTCTTGCCACTATATGGAGGGTAAGTAATCTAGATCTTGCAATTGTGCTATAAAATGGTATGGAGACTCTATTGGTGTGTGAAGTTCCATGCCCTGAATGTCTTTTTTTTTCCCCATGGCCAGGTCTGACTTCCATGATTATCATCACCGTGTGCTCTACACCAAATCAGGAAACTACGCCTCTACTTTTGTTTACATGGACTGGTGAGAAATCGTTGCCTTTGCTGTGTAGAATCATGTATGTTTACTTGAATCTCTTACATGAGGAGCCTTCATGTTTCTGATAGGCTGTTTGGGACGGACAAGGATTATCGCAATGCCAAGGCTATTGAGGAGAAAGATGGGAAGCATTTGTAAATTGTGGGATGGGAGCTACTCTCTTTCTCTTTGTTCAAATCATCGAAACAAGGTTTGACATGTTGGGCTGGTGATAGCATTGTGTTCATGGGACGAAATAGGGGATGTCCTAGCCACAGGTATCACCTGAGATGATCCTACAGTTTAGATTTTCTTTCCCCAAATTCACTGTACTATCATCATGAGACCTTGTGTTCTGGAGGCCACCATGATGTAATTTGTCATAAGCTTAATTTGATGCGTGCTATTTTGTGGTTTGCTTGGACGGGGGTACATGCCATGACAAAAGTGAACTATTCGAATCAGAAGGTTGGGAGATTATTGAGTTAACCCAGAGATGAGGTTTACTAATTAAGTGCTGCGTGTGTTACTTTGGTTGTTTTTTTTTTGTTGGTTGTATCTTTTCTCGAAGTCGAAGTTAATTTGTTGTTTTATTTTACCTGCTGACTTTATGTGCGAACGCAAGCAATTATTTTGCAGTATACACCTGCAGTCAATTATTGGACGCGGTGAGAGCTGCATTGTATTCGCCCTGGCGCCGAGCGTGGCGCCGGAGCTCGTCGACCGCCGCTGCCTGAAATTACAAAAATCACCTTGCATGCATAGAAAATCAAGAAAACAAAACAGATAATAAAACTCACAAAATGAAATATAAAAATTATGACCTAGCCGCAACCAATTCAATTTCATGGCAAAATAGCAAAACTGCATTTTGCCTTACCATTTTGTAATATGATTTATAAATCCTGCGGTGCCAGCTTATTACATGCGCAGTGCAGGACTACCTTAGGTCCCAAAATATATATTCTCTCCGTTGTATTTTGTCGGATAGCAAACTTATTTTATCTAGATATATTTTTAAAAATACGTAGAAATAATTATAATTTAAGTTAGAAATAAGCTGAGAAAGAGGAAGTAGTTATTAGTAGTTAGGCTGAGAGATAATTTAATTTTTTAGTAGCTATTTAATCGTACAAAAGATTATTATAAAATTAAAAATCTATTTTAAAAATACGAGATGAATAAATTTTTTTAAAAAAACATATGTTTAATAGCTGGAAAAACGTGCGTGCAACCATCAAGAAAAAAAAAAGCAGAAACGAACGCAACCTTACTCCTACTCACCGGTGGAGTAGTGGCTGTGCAAAATGTCCGGTCTGCCCGATGCGATGCATGCGATCCTGTAGATGGAGGCAGGCAAGGCAGCTGCTTTGATGCAGGGCAAAGCACATGAGAACAATCTTAATTTTAGTGTGAAGCAGCTTTCAGTCAGAGTACCGAGAACATCAGACAAGAGCACAAGAATCTTTGCCTACTAGCTTGCTGCCTGCCCAGCCAGCACTAATACCCAACGTACAGTGACCCCTCCTTCCCTGTGCACACTGCACAGAGAAAATTAAAGATCCTACTACCATCTCAGAGATCATTGATCATATAGAGTGGAGTATCTATCAGCAGGAGGGCCAGTTAACAGTTATGCAGAAAGGGGTAGTGCCGCTGCCAGCCAGCCAACCCTTCATCTAATCGAAATGCATGCATGTGTGTCTACAGTTACAGCAGCACCACCAGCAGCCTTGGCCTCCCTGGACAAATTAACCTTTTGTTTTTGTGAATTTAACCTGTCCTTTTCATTTTCTTGATCAGTACTGTCACGCTGCATGCATGGGGCAAAACAAATTTACGGTGCAACACTGTGATGAGTCACTATTATACAGTCAGATGACAAACTGTACCAATTTATGAAACACCAACTTATATTACCTGTGATAATAATGAAAGCAAAGAATGTGCACTGCAATTAAGTACTCTATACAACTGGAGTCAATCGCTATAGATTAGCTAGCTCAGTCAATCAAAAAGAAGATATGGGAACGCGGATATGGAAAAGAGGTGAGAAAACAAGACAAACTGAAGCAGGCTAGCAAGCAACAAGACAAACGCATCTCACAAGCATCTAACTTTTTATGGCTCTAGCGACATATACTAGTCGACTAAATCTGTCTGTCTAGCTATTTAGTATAACTATAATCAGGTGAAGGAGTGTAGGACAGCGAGAAGGAAACACACGCTAGCTGGCTAGATGTCATGCTAATTAACAGTTTAACACACTACTAAATCGATCTACAATTCTGATCGATTCCGTGTGGTTGTGATCTTGTCCATCTCATGAACGCCACTTCTTGTTTTAATTTAACTATTTAAGTGCCTTGTTCGAATGAAGAACTCATGTCGCGATGTGTAATTGATTTGGCGTCCCTTCCGGCCAGCAATATATATGTGCTGCTAGCTAGCTAGCTAGCTGGGGCATGTAGACGGAATTAAATGCAAATGTTCAGATTAATAGGCAGGAGTAGTGTAGATCGAGAGGTCAACTGCAACATGAAAATAATTAGCTAAATTAATCCACACATGTAGAGCTAGCTACTAGCTAGCTTGAAACCCTCAATTCAATTATATCCATCGAGTAATTAAACTCCAACAAGACTGATGCTCTAGACATATATGTATTACATAAACTGAGGGCTTAAGAGCATACATATATCAAGTATATTTATCTGTGCTTGTTTGAATATTGAACTGAGACGAAAATTTTCACAAGTAATAATTCTGAACTTCAGTTACTGAATAGCTGACGTGCGCCAAATCGATCGATCGATATATGTACCTCATCAGGTCATCGATGGTGTTGTAATTGGGTGGGAGCACCTCGGATGCCTTTGCCTATTTGAACTGTCAACTACAACTAGCAATCAGTGTTTATTCTCTTTCAATGGCCTCTTCTTGGAACCGAATTATCACCTGATTTTTTTAGAAGAAAAAACAATTACCTGAATTTCAATGAAGATGTAGAATTCCAGATTCGATGGAGACATACTACCACCTTGATAGATTAGGATGACTAGCTAAGTAGGATTGCCTTGAATGAATTGCAGACAACATCAATGACCAGTTAATTACGATCAACAAATATATAATTTAAAAACATGATTTTGCCAGTTGAAACAAAATCCAGACAGTGCATTCTCTAATTATGTATGCTCCTTGATTTTATATTTTGTCCAATAAATAAATCTCCTACACCACTAATATGAGAGAAATTAATTTGCTTCCCTATACATAGTGGCAAATGAAACAATGAATTAAGCTACAAATTTTTTCTCTTCTCTGGAATTAATAAACCCAAGAAGAAAACAAATAAATTAAAGAAGAGCTAACAGGCCACATGTGCACAGTGCAGTAACCAATATATACCTAAACAACAAAACCTGATCGATGAGAAGACATGTCATCCAATCAAACACTGTACGCACACACATGAGACATATATACACTGATCGATCTGATCTGATCTGATCTGATCCTAGCTTAATTCTTCTCCAGCTGGCCGGCCTCTCCTAGCTAGCTTGCCAAGACTTCCACTCTTCTCCTAATTTCTCCCTGCAAATATGCACGCGGAGCTGCTGTGATCGTCGATCGTGCGTCTGAGTGTGTCTCGCTGCACACGGAGAGGGAATGATCGATGGATGCACCTTTATTGATTGATCGACTGATTGCTTCTTACACACCGCGACTTGGTCTAATTAGTTGCTAGCTAGCTGCTTGCTTGATTATTGTCAGTACTACCTAGCAACTTAAGTTAGCTCGTCACTGCTCATCTCTAGTACTATACTCCACTTCCACTGAAGCAAAGCAGTAGAAGAGAAGGCGCGCAGGCACATCAAGAGCTTAGCTTCCTTGGCTTTAATGAACTCCACAGCTAGCAGCAGAGCAGCAGTAATGGAGCAAAGAGGCGAGGACTGGGGCATGTGGGGTTCGGCAGGGAGATCATCATCAAGACGAAGCATCCGGCCATCGGCGGCGGCGTACGGCGGCAGCGAGCCTTCGTGGGAGGAGCAGGCGTTCGCACGCGATGCGGCGGCGAACCTCGGCGGCTGCGTGTGGCCGCCGAGCTCCTACACGTGCAGCTTCTGCCAGCGCGAGTTCCGGTCGGCGCAGGCGCTCGGCGGCCACATGAACGTGCACCGCCGCGACCGGGCCCGTCTCCGGCAAAGCTCCTCCTCCCCCGGCCACAAAGATGAAGAAGCTGAAGCATCCCAAGATCAACAAGTCCACTGCTGCTACACCTCTTTCTCTAAACCTAGCACCACTACCAATGGTACTAGTAACGACATGGGAAGAGAAACCATCATCGTCAGAGAAAGTATCAAGAAGAGGGTCCTCGTGCCGGTGCCGGTGCCGGCGAGACAGCAAAAGGCTGCAGATCACGACGACGACGACGACCTCGAGGAGGCATCGGGGGGAAGGTCCAAGAGGAGGAGGCTTCGGTTGGATCAGCTGCCGTCATGTGAAGGAGCTGGAGTGGATCAGCAGGTTGCAAATAAGGTACGGATAATCACATCAACAGCCGCCGCAAGCCCTAGCTCTAGTTCTGCTTCTGCCCTTGTGGATCAGCAAGCAGCAGCAGCATCAGCAGGAGCACTAGATCTAGAGCTTAGGCTTGGGACTACTCCTAAAGCTGTTATGCACGCTTAATCTGCATGAAATTAATTCAAAAGTACGTGTATGATATATGTTTCGCACTGATCGCTCTCTCCGTATATATAGGTCTTGTAAGCTAGCTTCTTCATTTCCTAGTTTTTCTTCCCCTTGTGACTTCTCGTGGATCAATTAGTTTCTTAGTTTGCAAGGCCCAGCTTGCTTACATCTCTCTCCCTCCTTTCAATTGTTTGCAGTGCATATAAATATGCAAGTGTTGTATAAGTATTTAGCTTGATATTAGGGTCTTAATCAAATTCTCTTCTGAAGTATAATTAATTGTATCCAGTCGAATTGATTGATATTAGGATTTAGTATTGTGTGTGTTTGTATACAATTTCTATGATCAAATTTGATCGATTTCTTTGACCATTTTTCTTCCTATTGTTCCCTCCATATATGCTTAAAAGCTGAACTGCAGTTCTGAACCTCAATTTGTTGATTACTATCAGTTCAGTCTAGACTACAAATTTGACATGATTATCAATTAGCCTGCTTACCTAGATTCAAGCAATATGATTGATCACCGAAGTATATCTTGTCCTAACACCGTGAAAGTTGAAAAATCTAAGGTAGATCCTTAAAATAATTAAAAAAACATAAAAGGTTATAGGATAATCAATTATGTCCAACTTTGTGTGTATCTCTATAAATCTTACATATTAGTATAGCTTAACAAAGACTAGAAGCAGATCGACAGTATAGCTATCTAGCTAGTGAGGACTACGAACTGACGAAGTGATCATCTGTTCTTGTCTTATGCATGCACTTCCTGAAAGCGCGCATCCATGCATCATGTGGGGGCACTGCATATTGCAGAAGATATATTCTGATTCCTCCTGTATATATATTATACCACATCAAGATTATATATATGTACATATTTTCATACAAAACATATTTTTTTAGTCAGAATTCTCTTTGTAACAAATGATTTTCTTGTGTGTGTGGGTGTCTGTGTTTTCTTGCTTGCATTTGTCAGAGAGAGGGGCAACTGTAAGCTAGCAACAAGAACAACTGGCCATGAAAGCTGCAATTGCCCTGGATTTGGCTTTAGCTAGTAGTTAGAGGGGTGGATGATCGATGAATTCCAAATGTTGTCTGGATGCATATGTTTACATATGGTGTTTCTCTGATCTGCATAATAATATTAATTATATATATGGGCAGCAGTACGTGCTAGCTAAGATAGATGTGAGTGTGTCTATATATATATATATGTCCCATTAGCTAGCAATCAACACATGGTTGCATTTGATCGAACGAACGGTGCTGTCCTCCAATGGAATAATTCAAATCAAGACGCGCGCCCTGCTGGGTCTCCTGCTGCCTGAATGCATGGATTATTCGATCTCCCATGAACTGGTACTGGCGCACTGCATGACCTACAGCTAGCTATCTCCCAGACTGCTGCTAATTTGTTGGCCTGCACGTGTTCATGCATGCATTGCATATGCTTTGGGGCTTAGAGTTGAGCTAGAGACTACAATATATGGGGTTAATCCTTAATTTGTTATGGTCAGCACAGCAACGTGTATACAATTAATGAGAAAGTTTACGATTGACAGGTATAGCGTGTTGAGAGGTTATAGTACCAAAATTTTAATGCTATATTAAACTTTACACTTAAAAATATGTTATCTCCTTGTTAATACCTTTTCAAGGATGGTAAGATCACTTGTAGTTACATAGCAGTAGCTGAGATCAAGCTCAGACTGCATGTAGAGTGAAAGAGATTGTGTTGTCGCATGAAATGACTGAAAGTACAGTTATCAAACATAATTACACAAGTTGTTACCTGCAGCCTGAGACTTAAAAAAAATAACTGCGAAAAGGACCAATTTATGTATGTTACAATGCATCTCAAGTACTGTTACTACTGCATACTAACCATTAATAATCCCTTTGTCCATTTTCATAAGACATAATTTAATTTTAGAAAATCTTTATTAAAACTAAACTTTGACTATTAATTTCCCATAAAATATATTTCTAATAGATATAAAACCAATAAGAGTATGCTGGTATAAGTTTTATATGCTTTTTTTGGATAAACAATCACTAGAAGGGAGAGGTTGCCCACCTGAATTTTCCATTTTCCATTATGAAAGAAGTAGCTGAGGATACAACAAAAGTATAGTCTTCGAGGATTACATAGGTTGGGGGGGGGGACAAAAGTATAGTCTTCGAGGATTACATAGGTTGTGGGAGTTGGGAATAAACGTTTCTAAGTTGAGATTACAATTCTTTCCTATCTATTCTTTTAGCCCATAAGCTAGCTTCTGCATAGCATCTCCTGAGGGTGTTTGGGAGGGAGGCTGACATCTTGCCGATGATTCAGGGGCAGAGGCAAGAAGTAGAATGAGTGGAGGCAAACGGTCTACTGCTTAGGTAGACAAAGGAAGTAAAAATTGTTAAGGGGGCCTTTGCCTCCGCTTGGTGTAAAATTGACTGGGGGCTAAGGCCCCCTCTTCCCTGCAGTGATTCCATAGCATCCATAAACACATGAGAAAAAATACTCGATGATGTGCCACTGGGAGTCTTGCTAGAGGCCGGTTGCGCTCTAATTCTTTGATATTTTGAATGCCAGGGTGAAGGACTATCATTGCACACAACTGTGTCGCAAAGGGGTGATGAAGGCATATATGGGAAGCAGTTTTGGCCTCTTCTTCACACAGATCATACAAGGACGAGGAGACAATCGTTTTCTTGTGCAAGTTTTGCTTAGTTGGCAGCCTCTCTTTCGCCATGAGCCACATGAAAAATTGGAATTTCGGTTGGGCTTTGTAGTATTGCCATACTAACTTCCAATTTTGGTAGGCCTAAGCGGGCGGGAGTCTTGATGCATAGATTTTCTTGTAGGTGAGAGCTCGTGATCACGGTTGAGTCTTGTTTCATTTGTCGTCCGCTTTGTCGTTGAACGAGTGTGTATTGCAAGACGATGTCCTAAAGCATCTATAGTTATTCTTGGGCGATGGAGGACAATCTTTAGGTCAAAGCTGCCCTGACACTCTCCCCAACACTTTATTATCGAATCTTTATCAATTGCATGAGAGAGGAGGGCTGGGAAGCAATCACATAGGGGTAGCTTGAGGCTCCATCTATCATTCCATAAGGATGTATGGGAGCTGTCTTCGATGGCGACAATGGTCGGTCTAGAGCTTGAGAGCTTGCAGACCTACGGGATGGAATGCTAGTGATGTCCTAGGTCAAGATTCTTTAAGAGCGAGTCCTCTTCATATACTCCTATCATATCCACTTTGTCCAAGACGAATTAGAGTGATGAAGCTTGAATAGCCATTTGATGAGGAGGGTTTCATTCTGTTTTTTTAGGTATTTGATCGCTAGGCCTCTCTTGTCTTTCGGCTAGTAGATTCGATCCTAGGCTACTAGGCATTGGGCTCCTAAGTAGGCATCTTCCCGGTCTATAAAAGCTATTTGATTTTGGTCTATCTCCTCCATTACTTTTAGCCGTAGCTCGATTGTAAACAACACATAGACCGACTAACTATTGAGTACAGTGTTTATCTATTTAAAAAGACTTAAAACGATAGGAGATTTGTCAGATATATTAGTAGTAAAGTTTGTCAATTACATAATTAACGGGAAGAATAAAAAAACACACTCAACCTAAGAATCCCAAGGTTGATTTACCAAGCAATTAAGCACACACACCCAAGAAGGACTCTTCAATCAGAGGAGCCTTGATTGTGCAATTATGTTTATATTTTCCTTTACCAAATTATATGTTCCGCGTATGACAGAAAGCTTGCTTTCCATCCTGTGCGATACTTGTCAGTCTTTGAAATTGTAGGTTGAAGATCAGCATAACCGAGCCAGTGGCCTAAAAAAGCTGTCGGAGGCACTCAAGCGGTAGCATTGATAAAATGAAAGTTTGATTTTCTAAAATAAAAATATACATTGTAAAAGTGAACGAAGGCAGGGCAGCTAGTTACGTTGAACTAGGAAACTAATGATCCCGAGCTGTTTCAAATTTGTCGTATTAACCATAGCAATCAATCGTGCACATGTGCCAATGTATATATGCACGCACATATATGGTCCCCCACTCTATATAGTACTAGTACTGTGCATATCGGAGTACCTGATCAATCAGCTGCCTATGCTACTAACAACGTACTGTTCTCTGCTAAATACAGCGAGCGAACTGAACCATACTGGTCTAGCCCTAAGAAACCTAGCTAAATCCGTTACTAAAGGCGGCAGATATTTCATTCCGTCCTCCATTTATTATTGTTTATTGGTACTAGTGTTTGCTAGCTATCAACTCTCTCAGTCCAGAAAAAAAATCAAACTTCTCGGGATAAGTTTGGACAATTTTTTCAAGGAGAGAGTAAACTAGACAATAAAAAGGAGAGAGTAAACTAGACAAATAGTTTAATTAATTAGGCCCAAGAGTTTTGGAGATGAATGCTGTTGTGTAACAAATCAACAGTTAGCAGGAAATTTGGAGAGCATTAATTTGCCAAATGCCCATGAATAGATGAATGCATTCTGTAACGGGCCAACGGTATCCCCCAATCGTGTATTGGATATGCATGTATGCACCTTATATCCATACCATTCCGATCGTTTTGCGCCCACAGGTTTGTAACGCCCAAAATTTAAATTTAAATTTTTTTATTAGTAGTATCATAAATTTCTGGTTCTATTCTTAAAATTTTAACTCTCCAAAAATTTTAAAATGTTAGAAGTCACACTTTTGATTTTAGAAATTCCAATGATCAATACAGAATTTTAGTTTCAAGCAAGTTGAAATAAACAACTAGAGGTAAAACCCAACAAAAATTTCTAAATCACGGATATTAAGCAAGTCTCTTTTTATTGTCTCTCTATATTAATTTTATTCTTTCACTACCTCTCTTCGTATTATTATATTAACTTAGATTCTACGATGTCATCTTTGGGTGGTCTTTTTTGACATGGCTAAACCATCTCAACCGATTAGTCGATCACGTATATTCTCGTTCCGAATTTGATCTATTCTTATATGATAAAAAATCAACGTAGCATACGCATTTCTACAATAATCAACTATTAAATATAATATTTTTTAACCAACATTCTACGCTATATATCTTAGCAGGTATGATCATCGTTTTATAAAAATTGCCTTTTAACATCTATAATGCCCTTTTTTCACAGAGGATGCAGATGCTTGGTGCTATTTCAACCAGTTCGTTTTGATTCTATGGCTAACGTAGACAATATCTCTATCCATCTGTAGCATCGATTCCAAATATCGAAAAGTATTTTTCCTAGGCACTACTTGGCCTCCTAAACTCACATCTCTCTCCTCGTGTGCAATTGTGCCAAAGTCACACCTCATATATTCTTAGTTCTGTTTACTCTAAAGCCTTTGGACTTAAGAGTCTGCTGTCACAACTCTAGTTTCCTATTTACTCCTGCACATCTCTTATCAATTAACACTATATCATTTACAAAGATCAGACACCAAGTACTATCCCCTTGTATGTTTCTCGTAATCTTATCCATTACTAATACAAAGAGATAAGAACTCAAGACTGATCTTTGATGTAGTCCTATTTTAATCGGAAAGTAATCCGTGTTACCACCATTTGTTTAAACACTAGTGATAGTGTTGTATATACTCTTGATGAGAGAGACATACTTTGTTGGGACTTTATATTTATCTAAATTCTAGCACATAATATTTCTTGGTATCTTGTCATAAGGTTTTTCTAAGTCAATAAAAACTATATATAGATCATTCTTCTACTCTCTAAATCACTCCATAACCTTGTCTTATTAAGAAAATTACTTCTATGGTTGATTTTTCAGGCATAAAACCAAATTGGTTCATAGTGATTCGTGTCATTCCTCTCAAACGATGTTCGATAACTCTCTCCCATAGCTTCATAATGTGGTTTATCAACTTAATTCCCTGGTAATTAGTATAACTTTGGATATCTCCCTCATTCTTATAGATTCGTAACAATATACTTCTCCTCCACTACTCAGGCATCGTGTTTGATTGTGTTTTATCTCCATAAGAATAGCTAAGTTTTTATATTAGCTCACTAAGCCTAACACAACCTTCCTCATTTACCAGGCCTTGGAATCTGCTATGTTGGGACACCAAAAATACCTCAACACGGGCGGAGTTTAGAAATTCCAATGATACTGCTAAATATATTCTTTCTATATGAAAATTTTAAATTTTGTATTCAAATCTCAATCGCCTAGTGAATATTTCTTTTCTTATTTAATATCTTCTTAGACCATAGTTTAGCTCTCTCTCAATTATACACATGTTGGTCAGACCGCCGGTCATTTTTCCTCGAATTAATCCACATGTAGATGAATCCAACAAAACTAGGATTCGCTCCTTTTCCTCCTCCTCTTCCATCCATTCAACTGCAGTGCCTCACCTATTATTTCTATTCTCTCTTTAGTCACGAACCGACACCGAAAGCTCATCCTTTGCCCAGCCAATACCTACACTCCTCCCCATGCATGCATGCACACATGAGTGGTCAGGACAAGCAAGGGTCAAAGCAAAGGTTCAACCTTACCAGCTTTTCTTTTTCTCTTATGTAGTAAAGCAAAATGGACAACCGAAGACGGCATTGAACATAGGATAATGTCCTATCTCATCACCATGAAAGCAGAAAGACATCGAAGTAAGTTTCGTGTGATTTACGGCGTCATATGAAAGTTTGTCGTTACTCCGTTTGTCATAAAATGTCAAAGATGGCTACAAAGACCTCGGCCATTGCCCACACTGTCACCATCCTCTCCCATTCTCGTTACCTCTTCCAAGCAATCCAAGGAAGAAGCCCAACCACCATGTTTCCCCCGTGCTCCCTCTATTCCCCTACCGTTCTCACACATCTATTGCTCTAGAACCCAATTGATATCACTACGTTTCTATGGTTCCATTTCTTGCCACGGTGAGCTCTGCCTATCACTAGAGCCACCACTACCATGCCAGAATAGAGGAGCGCCGCTGCTAGTAGCTTTTCATCTTCGGTGAGACTCCGACCCCCGTTCTTCCTCCTTGTGCCCATAAGGTGGCCCTAGGAAACTATTTGTCACTTCCGTTAAGGTCCTCGATTGCCGTAGTGACCTAGCGAGCTACTGCTTCCTATTGCCCCTATGTACCACACTGCTTGGCCACTCTGTCGCTCCTAACTGCCACGTACAGCCATCTGAGCTACACTCGCACTTGTGCTTCCTCTCAACAGTTGGCTACCAACCCTACAATGACCACTTTCCCGTGCTGTCACTACTTCCCACTTTGGCTACCTCGGTGCGCCGCTACCCTCACCTTGTGGAAATAAAATAAGAGGAGAGAACGAGAAAAAAAGAAGAAAAGAAAAGAAGTTGGTTGGACCCACTAGTGGGACTTGTATATCCGGTTGACTGTGCATCCGGTCCACATGTGACAGGTCATCTACTCCTAGGCTCCATCTGTCAGCCCCTTTAAGTAAATATTTTTGTGAATATTTGCAATAGTTTATAATAATTCTTTTTAATTCCATAAAACCGATTTAAACTTTAAAAATTCATATCTTTTTATTCATAACACCGATTGACCTCGTTTCGGTCCTAAATTTTTTCTAAAATTGTCCTCTTCACATTGCCAATATTATTTTCTATATTTTGTTACTTTTAATAGTATTTTATTGAATGTTTATATTTCTAGTGTGTAGAAGTTGTAACCAAAGATGTTTTTGCGCAGGCTTTCGTCGCACCAGGACCCATAGCATAGCAAGACAAGTCACCCTTTGACCATGTTGATCTTAGTATTTACAAAAAAATTATTTATAAAGTTGCATAATTATATGCACATGAAATATTAAGGCCATAATCACGAGACGATCCGCCAGGCCTAACTTAATTACTACATTATATCTTTACCTTTAAAATTGTTATATTAGTTGTGTTATATCTTGGGTTCCATACCACTTGTACGAGTATCACCGGTATTTTCTTCATTACATACGTTTAATGATTAAGTTTTACGAATGAATTGATGATTGTGTGTGATGGGTTAAATTGATCGAAATAAGGAAAATGGGTTGTGAAAGGCGATAAAAACCCTACATGTTGATGTTGGTGGTTTGTGAAATAAAAAAGTGGTTATTTTCATAGAAAACTCATGGTACGAAGTTGTAGCACGTGTGACAAGGCTTTGTATTTACTCATGAGGACTGATCCCTTGGGGAACTACACATAGTATAGTATAGAGTGACCATATGGATGGTATGGAACTCCCCTGGCCAAGTAACTAGTGAAGCTAAGATCGCTTGTTTATTGAGAGTTGTGAAATCATCGGAGTAGCCATAAAAAGTGGTTCTCACAGGATCCTAATTACAAAAAGTCTAGGATTTGGTAGGAACTTAGTATGCGAACTTTTTCTCTGGTAACTGGTTACCCTAGTTTTGATTTGGGAAGGCCTTGTCATTAGTCCCTTTTTCACTGGTTGTATCTAACCAATTTATGTTAAGTGATTGGACGCGAATAAATGTTTTGTGGGTAAATCATGCACCTTCTGTAAAAGTCTTGTCTAAACTATTTAAACAGCTGTGACCACGGTTATGGGCGGATGTAAAGTGATTCTTTTTGCGTAGAATTATTTGTAAATGGTTATAAAATAAATTTGTGGAATAAGAATCATTTTTATAGTTAGTCTATGTGTCTAACGGCTAACTTGTATGGTTAGCAATAGATTTGTAGTCTAAAAAGTCTAATAGCTTCATAGAGAAAGGGTAAGATGTTAACCCTTAACATAATTTTTTTGGAAAATGTAATGACAGTAAAGAAATTTTTATGGTCATGATGATTAAACTACTGCAGACAGAAGTCTTTAGGAGCCATAAGGTTAAAAGTGGGACGATGCCCTATATGATAGTTGTTTTCTTGAGTAGCCGAGGCTCATGTGGTGAAAAGGTAAAATGAGTTAAGTTTTAAAAAATAGGAAAAATATTTTAAATGGTTTTGGAAGCCTAAAAAGTGTTAGAATTACTATAAAAATGAAACTTTGAGACAAATGCCTTCTTTTCATAATAAATTATACAAAATGGAGTTCTTCCATGGTACGATTGAGGGTAGAATCTCAATCTTTGAAAATGCACACCCTTGATTCTCGAAGAATGGTTTTAAATAAGTTTATAAAATAAACCTAGCCAATCTTTGATGCTTATGCATATTACACTTTTTTTCATGGCTTGCTAAGTAGATGTACTCATACTTGCTTCTCCACCCCATAATAGACCAGAGTGAAACTATTAAAGACAAAAGAGCCACCAAGGATCCTTCACTCAAGGAGATTTTACGAGTATATGCCGACTATAAAGAATTATAGAGTTGTCTCCTAGTTCCCAAAGCTAGCGTGTGGATTAGGGTTACCTAAGTTTTCTTGCATTGCTGATTGAGTATTGTTGTGGTATGACGAGTTTGTTAGTTCAACCACTAATGTAATGTAATACTTTTATCATGTAATAAATAAGAATTGCAATGATTTATCAGACCTATGTATGTAACAACTTAGATTTTTGGGACTGGTACACAAGTCTAGGTATGCTGATGTGATGCGCTTCTCTTATAAGCCTGTGTTATAGGGCTGGCAATAGAGGGGTGCCACAATGTTTAACCAAAGTCACGACTTATGGTCTATAGATCTTAATAATCTGAAAGACTAACCTATTGGATGAGTACCAACCTATCTTCTAAATTGTGCTCCATATTACCAATTATCAATATAAACCCAACAATTTTGCATGTCACACATCGGATGGCTTATCCAGGTCTGGCCAGACTTCTCATGAGGGTCACCATAGATTGTCCATAGGTCTATGATCTTGGATCTAATACCACATATTATAAAAGTTAGTCGAAGATTACGAAATAACAACTAGTTAGCCTTTCCAATCTTGTCCGTTATTGATCAACTTAGACATACCAGATGACGACACATGAATTCATGATATTTCTTAGCAAGCATCGGCCAAAGATTACATTCTAGGCTCTGACTATGTGAAAGAGACCTTGATATCACGCAATGGGTTGAGATGGGGTGAATAGACGTTCCTAAAAATTTCTTAGCAGTGATGTCAAATTGTCTAGAGGTTTCAGTCTAAATCACTGGAACTTCTGATCAACCTTCTCGATTTAGCGGAGAGCGCTAACCGAAGCTTCGGGTCCCATGGTTGATTCCCATGAAGAGGATGAATCAGGGGAAAACTTCTCATGGATAAGAAGCAAACAAGGTAGAATATGCATGAACACATGCAATAACAACTATAGCAAGTTATGCAAAGAAAATCACAAAGATAGCAAGAGAGGGAAAGGGAGAATGATTTTGCACCGAAATTTGATCCTAACAATCCTACATCTCTATTGAGGGACTGATCATAAGCCTCACCAAGCGACCACGAACACTAAGCTTGGTATCCACTCAAAGGTACTCCTTTTCTTTGTGAAGTTGGAGTAAAGTCTTCACAAAACTTCTGGCTTGTCCACAAGAGTCAGATGCTCACGGGTGACGCCTAGTCGGCCAAGAAGAGAACCTCCAATATAACAAGCTCGAAGACAAAGGCCGAACATCGATCGACAAGTACTCAAGATAAACCCTAGCTCTCACAAGCTCTAATCCCCACAGAAATCCACTCCAATCTCACAAGAAGTACTAGATCCATGGTAGATTGGTTAGAAGAACTCTAGGATAGTCTATGGAGGTAGGTCTGACAAATGGAATAACCGCTTGCTCAAAGTGAGGATAGGTGAAGTTAAATACTTGCACCTACCTACAACTAGCCATTACCCACATATTTGAATATCAGAACTTTAGGTCCAAGGGCCTCAAACTTCTAGTTGATTATTAGGTTTTGGTAGATAAGAGAGACTAGAACTTTCAGTCAACTCTCTTTACCATCCCAAGAGTTGTGAACAGCACCTCCATAACTTATATCCAGAACTTCTAGTTCATCCTCTCAGCTAGATAGAGAGTTCTGGCTAGAACTTCCAAATACAAACTCCTGAACTTCCTACCTGAAAAAGAAGCAATTAACACCATTTTCCCAATTTGAGTTAAGTTCTTTTGTCTCTCTAGAACTAGGTTTTTATTTGAGCACAAAGGGACACAAACATTCACATTTGACTCTAACTCTTGATAGCTTTTCCTATAACTCAATAAAAAATAAAATAATAAACTTCTCAAGCCATCTTGCTGTTAGCTTTAATTTGTGGGGGTCATCAAACTGGTTAGGCCACCTGCAATCTTATGTAGGTATCACAACTCTCAACTGGTTAGCCCACCTATCAATCGTATCTATACCTATACTACTGTTATCATACAGATTTAATATATGTGTCTCGAGCCCGACTCTAACTTTGCTTTAAATATATTATCATTTTAAATTCTAATTTGTAACCTTGTACATATATTTAACATAAACTCTAAAATATTTTTTCAATATAATTAATTTTTTAATCTATGATTGGACAATAATAAGTTGGTTCTTCTAATTAACAGTAGCAGGTTATTGTTTTTTTACTAGGCCGGCAGGACACCGGCCGATTTTATTAAGATTTGGAAGAAAAGTTCGGTTACATAACAACAAGAAGGCTGACGCCACTGCCTAAGGCACTTCTAGGTTCCAACCAACTCATAGGGAGAGCGAACACACCAAGCACAGCAAAGCTAGCCACACTTGCGACAACACCTTAACATAGGATATTGTACTTGTTTGGGCTAGCATGTAGTTGCGTTGGGCAGTACCTCTTTATCTTCTTCTACTTTCTTTTTTATAGTTTATTAAATTGTTAAACAATATATTTTATAAAAAAATATAAAAAATATTTTAAAAATCATACATATTAATTTATTTTTAAAATTTTTAATAGATAATAATTAATTAATCATGTGCTAACATTTCATCCCTTTTTTAAGAGAAAATGATCTAAATTAGAAGGTTTGAATATAGCCTTAGGGTATGTTCGTCACCAGAAATCATTCTGCTTATTAGCATATAATTAATTAAATATTAATTAAAAAACTTATAAGTTAAATTAATATGATTTTTAAAATAAATTTTCTATAGATTTTTTTAAAAAAATAACATTTAATCGCTCGAAAAGTGTATGTATAAAAACATAAAAGTTGAGAATTAGGTGTGCCCAACGCACCCTTAGAAGTGTTGTTGTACTTTAGGTTGAGGGTAACGAGGGATTTATATGCATGTAGTGAATATATTATTGGTGGTTGGATAATCCGGATTTAAGGGATAAAAATTCCCTAGGCTAATTTAACTTCTAAAAAATAGGCCACGTAAGAAACTTTCAAATAAAATCGGTGCTCTTTTTTACTCCCGTGTGTGACTCCTCCTGGTGCCTGCGAACTCGGTGATTCAGAGCAAGGGACACTCGTGTCTTGTGAAGAGCGAGATTTAAGAAGGGAATGATGATTTTTGGAATGAGTTTAGGGTTATAGTTGAAGACTAATTCTCGATTAAAAATATGAAATTATAGGATTTGGAGTAGTACAGGACAAGTATTGGCCGTGCTCTACGAGAAGTGGCCAAGATTTATGAATTGACAGGCATCTGATTTGTAGAAGCAACAAGAGACGGATGAAATGATCCATGAGCGCGGGCATGCGACAGAAGTGAAGGAGCTGCAAGCTTCCATGGATCGATGGATGAGACTGGCCAGCTTTTGTGGATCATGCGTGAGGTGCAGCAATCGCCACGCGTGTGTGTGTATATATACTGATGGTATAGTTAAAATATCTTCAACGTTAATAAAATTTTTATTGATAGAGTATTTATTGTTAAATATCTATTAGTAAAATTTTCACTATAGCTATTAAAATAATAAAACTCATGGTAAAAATTTTAAGGCTATTTCGCAAGCACATATATATATAATATTATGTATATTCTTGATATATATTTATATATATTCATGATATCAGAAAATATTAAAATTATGAATATATATGTATATATATATATATATTTGTGTTACGACGATATTAAATAATCCGATGGATGTGGATGAATCTCCGCAGCGTGTGTGGCTCATGGAGCACCTCCAATCTCATCCACGGCAACTACGTACGTGCGGCTTAATTGGTTGAGTCATCCATCCATCTTTAGCTAGCTAGGTCGCTAGCAGCCAATATATTAGCTAATTGGGCTTACAGATCATTTGCGTCTGATTGGTAATCAAATTAATAGTAATGAAATAATATGCAGGCACGCTCTAGAAGAGTCGGGCACACAGTAGATTGCTTGGACACAGTAGATCTCCTCTCCTGCAGCTATATATACAGCCTCTAATAATATTTCTACATTTTCACAAGGTTAATTTCCTGCGTATCTGCCAACATCATTAACTGCTGCACTTGTGGTCGATATACATTAGTATGATCAAAGGACAAAACAAATGAAAACGAGGCTGACAAATCGATAAGATAGCTGCAACAGCTATGTATTTGCAACTAAGCAAGTTTTATTATTCTCTTTCTACCTTTTGATTTGTTCCACCAATTTTACAATGTCAAATTTTATAATAAATATATTTATTTCAGATAGGTATTTCCAAAAAAAAGAGGAGCCCGAAAAGCATTTCATAATTTGAAGCAAGCAACAATTTTTTTAAACGAACCAGCAACGAGAATGTACTAATTTCATTGTATAAACAAGAGTTTGGTTACATCCCCTAATGGTTGGAGAGCTGTACAAAACAATAAAGCAAGCAGAAATATGAATTTAAATATAGAAAGTAAAAGCAGAGGAGTCCTGTTTAAAACCAGAACAGACATATATAGTGACATGATAAGCTGACATATTGTGCTTTGGCAGGCAAGCGGTTGGTGGTGAAGAGACTGAGGACGCCGGGCGTGAGCGTGTACGGCAGTCATGGAGGCAGGTCCAGGTTGTTTAAGAGCGGCAAGAAGATGAGGGCCATAGCGGCCGGCAGCAAGGACCTTGACGAGGAGAAGCAGACCGACCAGGACTGGTGGAAGGGCCTCGCCTACGTCATCGCCGACGACCAGCAGGACATCAGCAGAGGGAAGGGCCTCGCCTAGGGCATCTCCGACGACCAGCAGGACATCACCAGGGGGAAGGGTCTCGTCGACTCCCTCTTCCAGGCTCCCATGGGTGACGGCACCCACGAGGCCGTGCTCAGCTCCTACGAGTACCTCAGCCAGGGTCCCAGACAGTAAGCCTCTTCGTCTATGCCCACCTGAATGCTGACCACCGAAAGATCGATGATGATGATGATGATGCATTGCAGGTACAACTTGGACAACACCATGGACGGCCTCTACATCGCCCCGGCATTCATGGACAAGCTCGTCGTCCACATCTCCAAGAACTTCATGAAGATGCCCAACACCAAGTGCCACTTATCCTCGGCATCTGGGGAGGCAAGGGCCCTCCAGTGTGAGATCGTCTTCGCCAAGATGGGGATCAAGTGAGTAACTAAGCGCATTATGATTACACTCCTAGTAGCTACTACTGGTACACTCATGCTGCCTGTAATATAATGCAGCCCCATCATGATGAGCGCCGGTGAGCTTGAGAGCGGCAACGCCGGCGAGGCATCATCAAGAAGGGCAAGATGTGCGTCCTCTTCATCAACGACCTCGACGCCGGCGCCAGTCGCATGGGTGGCACGACGCAGATGGTGAACGCCACCCTTATGAATATCGCCGACAACCCGACCAACGTGCAGCTGCCAGGGATGTACAACAAGGAGGAGAACCCCCCGTGTCCCCATCATCGTCTCCGGCAACGGCTTCTCGACGCTGTACGCGCCGCTCATCCGCGACGGCCGCATAAACAAGTTCTATTGGGCTCCGACGAGGGAGGACCGCATCGGCGTTTGAAAGGGCATCTTCCGCACCGACAATGTCCCCGACGATGCCATCGTGAAGCTCGTCGACACATTCCCCGGGCAGTCCATCGACTTCTTCGGGGTGCTGCGGGCGCGGGCGTACGACGACGAGGTGCGGCGGTGGGTGGCGGAGATCGGGGTGGAGAACATCGGCAGGAGGCTGGTGAACTCGTGGGAGGGCCCGCCGGAGCTCGAGCAGCCGAGGATGACGGTGGAGGAGCTGATGGAGTACGGGCAAATGCTGGTGATGGAGCAGGAGAACGTGAAGCGGGTGCAGCTCGCCGACAAGTACTTCGGCGAGGCGGCGCTCGGAGAAGCCAACGACGACGCCATCAAGTCCGGCACCTTCTACGGCAAGGCCGCGCAGCAGACGCCCGTCCCCGTGCCGGCGGGATGGACCGACCAACGCGCCGCCAACTACGACCCCACCTCCAGGAGCGACGACGGAAGCTGCGTCTACTACTCAACGAATCCAATCAAATCGAAGCTCCACTCGCCGACATTTTGCAGTTAATTAATGATTACCCTTTCATGAATGAGCACCGATCGATATGCCTTGTAAGTCTTGTTAATTAATGGCTACTGCACAGATATATTATTCGAGTTGATCATTATCCAATATACTACTAGTACTCTATGTATGCCAACGTTCCATCTCTGGTTACTGTGGATGTGTTATCACTCATTGATATATACACATCTGACTATGGATGTATTCTCAAATTCTGGGTTGCATTTGTTGCTACAAATGAATGCTATATCAAAATTCCTGTGAGATTCACGTGGTAGGATAACAATGTATCGCTGCAATGATGTACAAGTTGGAGAATGTTATCCAATATATCTGCGCTACTTGTTAGTGAGATGACAGTGTAATGCAGATTCTTACAAGTGTCACCAATCACTTACCAAACCGCCCCCATCTCAAATATGATTCCCTAATGGCAAGGAGAAATTTCACATTACTTGCATAAAACATTACTACCGACATGCGCAACAATTTTCAAAGTTACCAAAGGAAATATAGAGGCTTATGAGGAACGCAAGCTATGAGCCACAAATACATTCACCTTAAAATCATAGGAGGCATGGCTCCATTTTAGCTACCTCTGATTGATGGTTCACCAAAAAAAAAATCAATAGCAGTGCAAAATTAGTCCCTTTTTTTTTGTTTTTGTGGTAACGCAAACCATCAAGGGGAAAACGTACAATGTTTATGTTGTACGTTAAGAAAAGTTTGTGTGGTGCCAAATGACAGTCCTAGCCTGATGGTTATCGACAAAGCAGGATACGTGCAGCTAGCAGAGCAAAATATTTGTGGTAGTCGAACTAGAATACAATTTGCATGCCATGCCTCATCCAAGAAACCGGGTAACGAGAGGCAGCAAAAGGCTTTTGTGTGGTGATGCAAAACAAACAGGTTATGTAGTAGCTGTGCTGATGAAGCAACTGGTCGCTAGCTGCTGGAGAAGAAATGTGAGGCAAGGAAAGAAAAGAGAGAGAGAGTTGATCAGAAATGGCTGAATTCTGTGGTGATGAAAGGTCAAGGAACTGAAGCCAAGAGATGCGAGGAGCTCACTATTGACTGGCATTCCAGGTCCAAGTCATGCTATGCTATCGATCGGCCGGCCAAGATTGCGCCACGTGTGCAGAACCCAATCTTCAGCGTGTGGCCTGTGGGGGATATGGAAGGTGATCCACAAGCACGAGTGTGTGCCTCTCACAGCCCGGGCTTCTCCAACTTCCATGGCGACGCCCGGCGTTGTATTGTATTATTTAAGGCCTACCACAGCTCGGCCTCTGAACTTTGAGCAGCAGCGGCAGCCGGCCATCAGTGATCCCCGGCCTCTACACCTTGAGCAAATTAAGCAGAGCACAAGATGGCTGCTGCCTTCTCCTCCACCGTTGGAGCTCCGGTACACGCTCACGCAGCTATATTTTTGCATGTTTCTATATGAATTAGCTGAAAAAGAAATGAGGATATGTAACATTACTTACTTGTGGGAATGCATGGGTGTGCAGGCGTCCACCCCGACCAACTTCCTGGGGAAGAAGCTGAAGAAGCAGGTGACATCGGCCGTGAACTACCATGGCAAGAGCTCTAACATCAACAGGTTCAGAGTGATGGCCAAGGACCTTGACGAGGACAAGCAGAGCGAACAGGACAAGTGGAAGGGCCTCGCATACGATATCTCCGATGACCAGCAGGACATCACCAGGGGGAAGGGTCTCGTTGACTCCCTCTTCCAGGCTCCCATGGGTGACGGCACCCACGAGGCCGTGCTCAGCTCCTACGAGTACCTCAGCCAGGGTCTCAGACAGTAAGCATGCAGCCCTTGTACAATATTACATCCATCTTCTTCTCGTGGGTATACATAGATGCTAATGAAGATAACGTCCTTACTAATTGAAGGTACGACTTCGACAACACCATGGGAGGCTTCTACATCGCGCCGGCTTTCATGGACAAGCTCGTTGTCCACATCTCCAAGAACTTCATGACCCTGCCCAACATCAAGATCCCACTCATCCTGGGTATCTGGGGAGGCAAGGGTCAGGGAAAATCCTTCCAGTGTGAGCTCGTCTTCGCCAAGATGGGGATCAAGTATGAAAATGATATATATAGATCTTCAATTAGTTATATGTGGTGCAACTGTTACGTGCTTGCTGCTAATTAATAGCTATGACAACTTACAGCCCCATCATGATGAGCGCCGGAGAGCTGGAGAGCGGCAACGCCGGAGAGCCCGCGAAGCTCATCAGGCAGCGGTACCGTGAGGCGGCGGACATCATCAAGAAGGGGAAGATGTGCTGCCTCTTCATCAACGATCTCGATGCCGGTGCTGGTCGCATGGGCGGCACCACCCAGTACACGGTGAACAACCAGATGGTGAACGCCACCCTGATGAACATCGCCGACAACCCAACCAACGTGCAGCTCCCGGGTATGTACAACAAGGAGGAGAACCCCCGTGTGCCCATCATCGTCACCGGCAACGACTTCTCGACGCTGTACGCGCCGCTCATCCGTGACGGGCGTATGGAGAAGTTCTACTGGGCTCCCACCCGCGAGGACCGTGTCGGCGTCTGCAAGGGTATCTTTCGCACCGACAACGTCCCTGACGAGGACATCGTCAAGATCGTCGACAGCTTCCCAGGCCAATCCATTGGTACATCCTACTGCTGATCATCTGCAACCATGAACGATGAATTATGCAGTTAATTGACGAGTAAAGAAAACTGAATGAATTACTAATGCTGCTTCTGCTGCAGATTTCTTCGGCGCTCTGCGTGCCCGTGTTTACGACGACGAGGTGCGCAAGTGGGTGACGGACACCGGAGTGGAGAACATCGGCAAGAGGCTGGTGAACTCGAGGGAGGGACCGCCGGAGTTCGAGCAGCCCAAGATGACGATCGAGAAGCTGATGGAGTACGGACACATGCTTGTGAGGGAGCAGGAGAACGTCAAGCGTGTGCAGCTGGCTGACAAGTACTTGAGCGAGGCTGCTCTTGGTGACGCTAACTCCGACGCCATGAAGACTGGTTCCTTCTACGGTTAGAACACTCTCCACACCACCACCATCATCTCTAGCTTCTCTGCCATTAAGCACACAATCAGTGAGTTGTAATATGAACAAAAAAACCCAACTTCTACCAGCTAAAACGATAAAAAAAGAAATCTCAAAGATTTGTTACGTTATTCTATAGGCAGGGGCGGAGCCACATGTGGGCAGCTTGGGCTTGAGCTCCACACGTGGCAAGAAAATTATAAGAGAAAAGCATAAATTTCTAGTTAAATTTTTTATACTACATGGCTGAGCCCTATGCGTGACAAAATTCTGCCTCCGCCCCTGTCTATAGGTGCTGCACCATCCAGCTGAATAAAAGATCTCTAGCTATTCTCATCCCATCGATACATCGTAGGCGGCCTGCATAGGAGGAAGAGGTGATTCAACCTTAACTCTTCACTAATCCATTTCGTAATTCCTGTATATTCAGTTCT
This sequence comes from Oryza coarctata, assembly GCA_030770085.1. NCBI lineage: Eukaryota > Viridiplantae > Streptophyta > Magnoliopsida > Poales > Poaceae > Oryza > Oryza coarctata. The sequence goes on along the minus strand of CM061482.1, from coordinate 17,118,246 downwards.
TCAACAAGCATATATATTATTATATATTCTACTCTATGTGCTCTGCATTTCGTCAGACATATACTATTATACTCCTCTGTTGTATACTATATCGATCGATAGGTTGTTGATTAAAGATAGTAAAGGAAAATTTTGGATCAGGGCAAGGAGCACAGCAAGCAGGTAACCTGCCTGTGCCGGAAGGTTGCACCGACCCTGTTGCCAAGAACTTCGACCCAACGGCGAGGAGCGACGACGGCAGCTGCCTTTACACCTTCTAAGTAGGCCGGCTTGACGCTTGCTATTAATAATTTATCTCTTATGTTTTCTCTTTGTACTGTGTGTTGGATCGCGCCCAAGCCATAGCTGGGCATGACAAGTTTTTGTTAATAATAATATAATATAAAGATATGGGCTACTATACATGAAAATATTACATTTGGGTATCATTTGCCAATTTCTGTGTCCGTCCAATATTTTCTTAGAATAGTACTGTAAGACGGTTTACTGTCAGCCAGAATAATAGGAGACTAAATTAAGCAATTGGGACATGGGAGAGGGCAATGCTAATTCACATGTGACATCCATGGAACGAAATTGAGAGAGAGAGAGAGAGAGAGAGTACCGATGAATGCAACCAAACAGGTAGGAAGAAGGCAGGGGCGAGGAGGTTGATGACGCGCGGGCATGCCTTGTTCCATGTGAGGCATTGTGAGGAACACACAAGGAGCACGCATGCATCAGCAGCATTAAAGAAAGAGAGGAATCGGGGGAAGAGGTGATGGTGAGGATGACGAGACTCATTCACCACGCACTGTCTCAGCATCGTCCTTGTGAGGCATTTGAAGGAACACAGATGGAGCATGCATCACCGCGCATGGGTGAAGCAAGAAGCAGCAGCAGCACGAAAGAAATCGGTGGACGCTGAGGGTGAGGAGAATGGTGGGTGGCGAATCGCAGGGAGGAAGGATGTGGTGGATGGATGGTACCACATCGTATCACCGCGATACGATTATTGGTCCAAGGCCCATTGAAGCCCGCCTTCCTAACTGCGTCTCGACACAGACAGTGGCTTATGAGTACCAGTGCTTTCTGGGCTGGCCAACATAAATGCCCATTCTATATAAGAGGCCCATAATCCTCCTAGGTCACGGGACGAGGCCTTCCATTTTTCACTCATGCTTAGGAGCCGGCAACTCCAGCCCTCTTCCAGTGTCAGATTTTCAGATTATTCAAGGTCGATGTACCGTACGAATACTTCCTCCGTGTGATGCAGAGATAATGTACGCGCACTACCTAACTGAATCCATGTGTACACAGAAACCACGGGCTATGCCTTAATAATTAGTTTGCCATAAATTACTTATTATTTAGCTTGCTGCTTCTAAGCAAAATTAATTAGTGGAGTATCTAATTAATCCCGAACATAGCTAATTATGTACATGGTGTCATCTGTCATTAATCTACAGTGGTCATGGCAGCACAACAGATCGATCGATCGGGTGATGGATGCATGAATAAATTTAGCTACGTATATGTATGTATCTGGGGCGTGAGTACGTACGAGCTGGAATGATCGAATTGAATGCACACCCATTGCCTAGCTTTCTTTATTGGATGGACCACTCCAACACATATAGCCCACGCATGCATGCAAGTATGTACATGTAACAGTACGTACTACATGCTGCATTTTCGTTAGGTACAAATCTAATTAAATTCATGCACATCCAATATATTGATTAAACCACCCATCCGTGCATGCACAAATCAACCGGTCGGCGACCCACTTGATCTCCGAATATTACATGTGCAATTACGCACTCGCTGGAAGAAAAAAAAACTTTTGGAAGTGTACGGCGAGGAAATTAACATACTAGTTTTTAAAAGCAACAAAAACTACTCCTATATATGTGTGTGTGTGTGTGTGTGTGTCAGCAGGTATATGCTTTGTGCTAGTGATAAACTAGTTGCGAGTTTGGACATATAACATTAATTTACATGCATGAACATGTCAGGCGTGTGCACTTATCGATCTCGATCTAGCTAGCCTAGCTTGCGGGTTTTAAGGCAACGTACCACGTCTCGTATGCACGCACGTACGCATGGCTTATATAATTCCCCACGCACGCACAGTGGTGTGGTGGTTCGCTCGCCCTTCTGTTCTTCATGCGCGCAGAGCCGTGTATGCATTGCCAATTGGTGGCTATGCACATGCTTGATGATCATTAACTAGACAGGTCTGTAGTTGACGGGAGCATCGCATGCTCCTGCAGGATGCAGCTGGTAGAATTCATGAAGACGCGGTGATCAGGCGGTAGATCGGTCGAGCATGGATGACGACGACGACACTAGTTTCCATTCGCTTCTCTACTGCGATGAGGACCCTTTCGGCTCCACGCCGCCGCCGCCGCCGCCAGCGCCGGAGCAGCAGCAACAACGGTCGCCGGATGATGAGGTGATGGAGTACTACAAGGCGAAGCAGAGGTTGCACGCTCCGCAGAGAGACTACTGCTGCTACCTGCAACACATTGTTCATCTTCAGCAGCAGCAGTCCCTGCAGCATGGCGTGGCGGCCGCTAGGCTCAAAGCCGTGCGCTATATCATCTATGTACGTACAAATTCTATCAGTATATATCCAGCTGATAAGCTAGATGTAGATAGACAGATTTGCAAATTAATTTATGTTAGGTGTTGTGTTTTTCTGATCGATAGCTAGATTGATTGATATGGATGAAGTTCCTTTCAGGCAATGGGCAGGCTGGGACTGAAGGCAGGGACGGCGTTCAACGCGGTCAACTATCTGAATCGCTTCCTCTCCGTCAACTGCCATCTGGTTGGTACTTGTACTAGTAGTGGAGCACTGATTAACTGGCCATGGCTGGCTTGGATTTGGATTTGGATTAACTGGGCATATTGATGCATGCATGCAGGGGTGGGAGGAGTGGTTGAAGTGGTGAGCGTGGCCTGCCTCTCCCTCGCCTGCAAGCTCGACGAAGTCGCCATCCCCTCGCTCCACGACCTCCAGGTACGCACGTGATCCAATGATCAATCTCACCGCACTATATTTTCGATATGGTGATGGATCTACGCTTGCGATCGTGAGTGACCAATGCCTAAAACAACGATATGATATTGATATCGACGACAGATGGAGGAGGTGATGAGGCACTCTTTCCGGGCGTCCACCGTCCGGGACATGGAGCTCACGCTGCTCAAGGCGCTCCACTGGCGCCTCGCCTGCGTCACCCCCTTCTCCTTCCTCCAACTCACCGCCTCCGCTTCTTCTCGCTGCACCGCCCTCCTCCGCTCCCTCTTAGATCCCTCGTTTCTCCGGTTTGATGCCTCGCTGCTTGCGGCCTCTGCTCTTGCATGCATAGCACTACAGCCTCGTCCTCTCGCCAGCCATGTCCATCGTCTCATTCATCCGTTGTGCCAAACGGTAATTAATTAACATCAATATTTCTCCTAATCACTTTCTTTGTCATCTATCAGTTTGCATCGCTTGTTCATCATTGATTCACTGGGAATGCACATATACATCTGCAGATAAATGCTATATGCATATTCAGATCCGTAATTGTGTTTGTCAGATTCGTGTGAACAGTACCCTGTTAGTTTGGTTGTATGTTTATGATGCAAGTGTAGGGTAGGTTGGTATGTTGCATGCCCTGTTGTCTGAAGAGAGTAGTAGTATTGTTCTCGAACATTAAAGCAAAGCTAGCATTTCTCTGTTTTCATAACGATAACGTACTGATGGTGTTAAACTAATTATCAGGACAATGAGGTGGAGGAGTGCTTCAACATGATGAAAGCACTTTACTTGGATCTGTCCAACAATCCTGGCAGGTCTAGTGACCAGCTGTGGAGTCCGATTTCAGTAATTCCTTTCCAGTTACAGGTCAGCAGTAAGCCGATGCCTATTTGGTGGATTAAAGCCAGATCAATCTGATGGTAATACAAAGGAAGATAAGGAAAGCGGAATATGCACATGTGTTCAAGAGATGAAGTGCTCTCACAATTGAAAGCTAACTAGCCACTGAAAGCATTACCTTGGGAGGAGATTAACATTATTCGTTTACTGTAGCTATTCAGACAAATTATTGGTGTGTTTATATTCGTTCTGTAATATCGGTCCTCGCTAAAAGCACGCCCATATGTTTGTGTTGTGCGTGCTGCTCAATTGTTTCAAGTTTAAACAGTTTGTACAACAGTCTGTGCGCAGCATATAAAATTGTAATATTGTTTGAGCATAATGCATATCAACAAGAAGTGATATATGTGACTTGTCTTGTTAAAATGTATCTTCCGACTTTGGTGTGAATATGAAAGTGAAAGATAATACAAGTGACTCAGTAATCGAGCTAGACTAAGACCCCTTTTCTGATTTGGAAAGCGACCGAACATACATGCTTTGCTTTCTGATGAATTACATATATATGTGAGATCATAGACCCCAGCGGCATTCACAGGATAGAGATCATGAAAAAACAGAGAACAAAAGCAAAAGAGAAGGAGATTCCAATGCTCATGAACTGGGACTACGCCTGAAATTCTTTTCCTTATCCAAATGACGAGGGAGTAGATTAGTAGCACTTGACGCATTTGCAACATAAGTACAAAGCGACAAACCTCAGCGCAAAGCAAGGAATAGATCCAGACGTACCTGAGCTGAGATGGATGCATGGATCGCGATCCCCAAAGGAAAAGAAGAAAGTGAAATTAAAGTTGGTATTTAATTTGCAGCCTTTAGAGTTTGCTGCTCTGCTCTGACTGACTTGATTGTCGGGCATCTGATTGGATGATTGCACTACAGAGGTGCAAATGTGCAATGTTGCAATAAGATGTGAAGAGCAGTTCAGGTCAGTAAGCTAACTGAAGTGAAGTCAGAAGTTGAGCTAGCAGCCTAACAGAACGGCTGGAAGAATATTGCTGTTTTTTTTTTTTGATAGGGAAGAATTTTACTGTTGAGCATGCAGACGGCTGCACCATCATCAGCTAGTCTAGTTCTGCCTTGTTGAGCGTAAAGCAATCCTAACCATTCTGCTGATACGAACAAGTCGGCAGAATTATGGCAACAACGTGTAGTGGGACACATAAAACTGAAATCTTTAGTTGCTTCAGATGTCCCAGGGGCTACGTGGAGGTGGTGTTTGTTTTTTTATTAAGATGAAAATGAAGCTAAAACGAAGAAGCTAAGATTAATTTAGTTTTAATTTTTATAAAATTAGATTTATTTGATATTTTAAAGAAACTTTTTTTACGAAACACACATCTGCATAAAGAAGAAGCCAAGGAAAAATCTGCATGATCAGTTAGCTTCAGCAGCTAGCTCTGCTTTGCAAAGTGGGTGCATAATTTATTCAGTGTTGACAGGTTATATATATACGTATTAGCTGTGCTGACCGGGCCAGTCCTCTCCTCCACAGACTGATCATCATCAGTTAAGCAACTAAGCTAGCTAGTTAATTAGTCTGTCCATGCATATTAGCTAGCCAGTTCAGGCAAGTTAATTGATGGGATGGGCATTCCTCGTCTGCTCCTCATCAGTGTCCTCATCATCGTCTCCACTGCAATCACTCGTGCGTACTCGTAAGCAGCAACTAGCTTCTTAATTGCATTCGATCGAGATGAGAGAGACCTAATTAATTAGTACTGAATTTGCAGGTGGAGCAGCAGCAGGAGGACTCCAGCTGATCGTGGTGAACAACTGCGGCGAGTCGGTGTGGCCGGGCCTCCTGGGCACCGCCGGCCACCCCACGCCGCAGTCGGGCGGGTTCCACCTGGGCCCCGGCGAGGAGGCAGCGTTCGATGTGCCGGCGGGGTGGTCGGGGCGCGTGTGGCCGCGGCGGGGCTGCTCATTCGACTCCCGCGGGCGCGGCAGCTGCGTGACGGGCGACTGCGGCGGCGTCCTGCGTTGCAACGGCGCGGCGGGGGCGACGCCAGCGACGGTGGTGGAGATGACGCTGGGGACGCCGGCGTCGGCGATGCACTTCTACGACGTAAGCCTGGTGGACGGGTTCAACGCGCCGGTGTCGATGGCGCCGGTCGGGGGAGGAGTTGGGTGCGGGACGGCGGCGTGCGGGGCGGACCTGAACGTGTGCTGCCCGTCGGCGCTGGAGGTGAGGGACAGGGAGGGGAGGGTGGCCGGGTGCCGGAGCGCGTGCAGGGCGATGGGCGGAGACAGGTACTGCTGCACGGGGGAGTACGGGTCGCCGTCGGCGTGCCGGCCGACCATGTTCTCCCACCTGTTCAAGGCCATCTGCCCGAGGGCATACAGCTACGCCTACGACGACGCCAGCAGCCTCAACCGCTGCCGCGCCAAGCGCTACCTCATCACCTTCTGCCCACCGCAACCATCTTAATTTTACATACTAGCAGCCTTATTTCTACGTATATCATCATCATCTGCGTGTATCCTTCATGCCTGCAGATTATATATTCCTAGATCGGTAAGAACTCTATCTCCTCTATCTATCGATCAAATATCAATCCAACTACACCACGCCTTCTTCCTTTAATCCTATTCTTAATTACTCTCAACTGGCCTGATAGGAAGCAGATTGCATTGCAGAGAGACGATATATACGGATACAAATTAAGATTAAACGTACTAGTCGCCAACCCGTGTATTACACGGCCTATTATTAATGACGTTATAAATATTATTTTTTTATGTTCAAATTACACTCCACTCCTGCGTTACAACATGCTACTCTTTAATTTTGAATTTCAGTATTAAATTAATGAAATACTAATTTGAGTCAAAGATATTAGTATTTAACGTAAACACTGAATACAATCTACGGTATGAATAAGATGCATTGACCAAATCATTATGGTTAACATGGAAACTTCATCAGAGTGCCCATTTATTGATATTATAGATTTTCAAATACTAATTACAGTTACTAATTTCAAATTTTGGAATGAAATTATCAAAATGCTAAATTAAAAATCTAAAATGGTATAGCTTCCCATTTATTAATTCTGAACTTTGAAATTATTAATCTTTGAGAAACTAAAGAGTCCATGCATGACTAATTTCAAGTGTATAGGAAAAGAAAGTCCATTTTACTCGCTCGAACTGATCACTTGACTCGTCAAACTTTTTTTTTCTTACTTTACCCTCTAAATTTTCTCTCTTTTTTTCTCTTTATAGAAGCTATATTGTAAGCTGCAATTATGCAAAGCCATATATCACACCATTATCAATTTTCAAAAATATTTTCCAATTATTTCATTGTTGTTGCTTGAAAATCATTTTTAGATTCTACCTACGTAAACAGTGATAAAAAATTCTAAAAAAGTGTTTCGGCATAAACTTTAATACATCTATCATCATCCTACCAAATTATAGTGAAAAATACGACTTATATAAGAAAAAGAAACGGTGTTGGTAAGGGGAGTAAAGTCAATTTTTTAAAATATTTTTAGGGTGTATAATAAGCCAAAAATAATATATGGATGAAGTAAGTGAGTAAAATGAACTTTTTTTCCTACAAAGAGCTATGTCTTCAAAATACACAAAAAAAAGATTAAATGGTATATTGATACTGTCCTCAGTATGTAGGGGTAATTGCAAATCCTGTACGTGGTTAATGGCCTTCATCGTGTAGACCTTAGATTTTCTATTATACGGAGAGAAATATATATAGAGAGAGAGAGAAGGTTGGAACAAAAAACGCCGTGCGTGGGAACAAACTGTTGAATAGTACAAGACAACATGACTACAAAACCAAAAGAATTCCGAAACATGAATAAAAGTACAACCACAATGTCATATTTTATTTCACACAATTTGTCAATACATAAATGATAACATGTTGTATTTAATCGAGGATTGTCAACCCGTATGTTAGATGAATTATTGTTTTTATGTTATGAATCTCTGCAAAAAAATATTAAATTAGAGTTTTAGTCATCTGTATAGCTAAATACAAAATATATTATTTTTTATATTATAAACATCAATAAAAAATAATGTGGAGTTTTAATCATGCCGGTAGCTAAATAAATTGGTTGAATTTTTCTTAAAAAAAACTGTTTTTTGGGATTCTTGAAAAAATTATACAGCTTGAATGCAACAGCTTGTTTGATGACACCAATATTACTGGGAAACTAATAAATGACGCATAGTTACCTGACGTCCAAGTAGAAACATAGGTTGAATTAACTGCTCACGTTAATAGAAGTCACATCGATCCGCTCAAGTTCCGAGGCGCGCGCAAGTCCAAATCATCGGTGATTCCGATAGGATGAAGATCGATTTGAGCGTCCGCTGTCGCAGGCGAAGTCCCTTTGCATGCGCTCTTGTTCCTCTCGCATGCTCGCGTTCCCTAGCTACGTTCTGCTCCATCGCTTCATTCACTGCAAGTCGGATCCCTATCGAGAGTACGAGACACCTACGGCAGCAAAACTGCTGGGCTTGAAAAACACGTATGGTCTGATAAGATGATCCGTCTAATAGTATAAGTATAGACTAGCTAGTATCAATCCCATTGGTAAATTAAAAACAGTTGCTCCAGTTGTGATGAGCTGATCAATTGTAGGATGCATGGTAAAACGAAGAAGGAACGAAAGCATTCCGCCACAGATGCATGCATGCATGCATGGCACATCTAGTGGATTATTGAATCCACTCCAGACGACAGATGCAACAGCTAGCTTAGCTAGCTAGTTGTCAACTAAAATTAACCCAAGTAGTAGAGCGGCGGGGTGAGAAGAGCCAGCAGCCTCCTCCTCTCTGCATGCAGCAACGTACTCATACCTGAATCAATGAATGGATTTACTTACTCATGAGAAATTATATTCGTCCAGTACGTACGTACTAGCGGATCAGTAGATGAATTGAATTGAACTGAACAAGGTAAATAAAAGAGATCAAGGGTACGAACCGCCAGCGGCGAGCAGGTTGTGGAGGCGGGCGAGGACGTGCCTGCCATGGACGTAGTGGATGAGCCTGAAGAAGTTACGGTTGGCGACTGTCACCACCAAGTCCACCACCCACTCTGCTGCTTCTGCCGCCGTCTCCATCATCTTCTCTATCACGTACTTTCCATGCTCGTCCACCATCATCATCTGCAATCAACATCAGCATGCATTTTGTTTGTATATATACATACACAGAAGAATTCATTCAATATAGCATAGATGAATTTTTAGACATCCTCATTTCTTACATGCCACCTAAATATAGTCATTAAAACTTTTTTTTAAAAAAAATTATGATATATAACTTCATAAACATACGAATTTAAATTTGACTCCTACAAATTATAAAAAAAACAAATTAAACTGAAAACATACATTCGTACTTATATTTGTTATTTAAATTTATATATTTGTGAAGTGGTATATCTCATATGTCATTTTTTTAATCGAGGGATAAAAACAGTCTCTCCGATATAGCCAGCATTGAGAGGAATTAGACGATGATGAAGACGATAAATTCATTAGTATTCAGTGTATGTATAATTAACTAGCACATCTCTCTATCCTCAACCCTCAACATCTATAATCCTACCTATCGGATCTATTGGATGTATGCATTGTATTTATCATCCCTAATTCTATCGGATATGCATTGTATTTATTGAAGTAATCTAAGCGAGAAGATGATAATAATTATTTTTTAGTTTTTGTGCTTTGTATTTTGATTTTGGGATGAAGGGAGTATATGAGTAAGTAGTACTGACCACGATTTGCTCCTCCCCGGCAGCGCCGATCTCACCTGCGATCATGAGACGGCCATGGACGCTACCGAAGGTCAGGCATTTCTCCATCACATTTGATCCGTACTTCTGGCAGCTCAACATCACCATCATCCCCTTTAACTTCATCAGGATCATCTCTCGCACTGCCTGCCCTCCATGCTCCACAGCATACTGCATGTATCCATATATATATCATTGCATCCTTGTAATTAAAACAATCAACCATACAATATAAATCTGCTTCTTAATTTCTCTCTATTTCTGTAGGACTCTCCCTCCGTACAAAATTATAGGACATATTACTCAATATGTTCAAAAAGACTTTAATAAGAAGACTTTGTCTATTGATTACTCGTAAAATTAAATATATTTTTAACATCTATGGAACCAACATTTCATTTAAGCTCATTAGATTATATATGAATCTATTGACATTACTTCTATACACTAAACGTACACTTAAGACTTCTATACACGACATGTACTCGATCATAATTTGATTACTTGTTGGGTCAAAATCTCTAAAGTTTGATTTATTTTTTCAAACATTATACGTCCTATGAATTTCTACTGAGGGAATACGTAGCTAGCTAGTTAGGAACTTAGGATCTATATATGAAACAGGATCATTTACCTGCACAACGTAGTTCCCGAATTGGTCAACAGCCAGCTCGAGAACGCCTTCCACAATTTCAGACATGAGCTCCTTCAGTATCTCTGGATCATCACAGCGCTCCAAAACCCTCTGCAGAGGGAAACGACATCAATTGATGCAAATGATCAATTGATAACTAGCAAACCCATTAATTAAAAGCATGCATACATACTGTGACCAATAATTAAAAAAAAAGGAAGAGTATATATCAACCTGAACGACACGGCATCCGTAAGGATGGGTGGATAACATCCTGGCCTTCCCGCAGAAGCTTGCATGGATTAATTTTATATACTGAGGTGGCACACACCGCAAACACTTCTGCACAACGTGGTTGCCGTTTTGATCGTACACACACTGCATCAACTTTCTGCCAACCTCGTTGGCCATCTCTATTCTCTGATCCAGATCGCTTACTTCCAAAGCCTGATTAGATATTAAAACACACACGGGATCAATTATCTAGGATGAAAATTATATAAAGTAGTTCAATTACACATTAATTAATTTCAGCCTCGCGTCAAAATTATACGCATTAATTAAAGAAGAATCCATGAAACACCTTAGCATTATACCAAGAAATAAAACGGAAAGCTAGCTTAACTAGTTCTTGAAATCCAACTTATATCAACAGTGCAGCAGAGAGACCTACAACACCTCTGTAATCCTTTTGAGACGGGAAGAAAGGTATATGTTGTTGTATTGTAATAATGCTTGTGCCTGAATTTACTTCAAAATAACCTAGCTAACATGGTACAAAAGTAGCTAGTCACTGTGTACGTTCAGATTTTACCTTCTGGATCACTCGACATCCATACATGTGAAGGCTCAGGGCTACCACACGACCAGTTAGCTTACCGATGAGTTCCCTTCTGCAGAAGTTAGGTCCATACCCAAGGAGCTGAAAGGGTAAAACAAAATTAGCTCAGCTAATTTCCACATTTTCATTATTTTTTGTGAAAAGTTTAAATATATATTCATGATGTAATAGTCTAAGAAAAATTATTTCTGTATCAAAATCGAAGTCAATTAATATGCATTGGGGGAAAACCTTCTGGATCGCGTAGTTGGCAAAAACATCAATAGCCAACATGCAGGCATGAGGAACAATTTCTCCATACACCATAACTAATTCTGCCGGCGTTGCTCTCTCAAGCTTCCATTGTATGAAACGACTCCCAAATGGATCGGCACTGCATATACAAAATACACAAATAAAATTAGGAATAAGCAAGAGATGGTTCAACCAACACATGGCACCACAAAATGCATTCTTACTGAGATGCTAATTTAAACTACCACAATAGAAAAAAAAAACACTGATGGTTGCATGAGTTATGTCTGCACCTGAAAGTAGGTACATGGCCCCTGATGTTGATGAGTCGCATGGAATTGTTCTCTGGATTCTTTGCTTGTTCAAGCAAGAAATGGAACTCAGAGTTCCTATTGCCCAGTCCATTAATCTGTCCATTGGTCTGAAAAAACCTAGAAACAAATTGAGGTCCACGGGTAACTGTATTTTCTGGATATCTCATGGAATGTGACATCTCAATGCTACAGGCATAGTGGTTCATCACTGGCTCAATAGATCGATGCATGACGAGGTTGGGAGGGATCTGTTGCTCTGGGTCACCAAATGCACGGATATATGACATTAAATGTGCAAGATGACCCCCATGCAGCTGGGTACCCCATGGTGAAGTCAAACCTCCTACAACATCAACTACTTCTATTGCTTGAGAACCGGAAAGCGGTGAACCTATACCAGAACTTGAGCCAAACGTCATCATATGCTCTTGATGTTCCAACTGAGCAGTTCCTGTCCCATTGTTGCCCAACTGGCTCATGTTTAGCAACTCATTTGTTGTTTGTTGATAGCAATGATTATTGTCCTCAGCTTCATCAACAACATACGGTGGTAGGTCAAAATCTGTCTCTCCCAGTAATAGCTGCGTGAAAGTTGGTTCGTGTCTGGTATGAGTAGGACTTTGTGTTTGCATTGCCAAGTTATTGGTATCTCTGTCTGCGTCAGCATTTGTAAGCACCTTCTGATTACCCGAATCATAACACTGAAAAAAGGAATGCAATTAATACATGAATATTATTGATAAATACTAGCAATTAGTTTGTACATAAACCAAACTAATGGAAAAGGAACCTCTGACAATATGCATGCTAGTTTCAATAGGCAATAGCAGTTCTTCGTTAAGCAAAAAGAAATATTAGATGGGCAAATGATCAAGCGTCGTTAGAGCACATTGCGATGGACAGTCAGCCAACATTAACTCCTTATAGGTATGCTCTAATGCATGCACGCCATAACAATGCTCTTGTCAGCCTGTGTATTTTCTGTGATGTGCTTTGCCTAACTGCTGGCATGCGGTGTATCTATGGCCCTAGTTGATTACGCCTACTATATCAGTGTATCAGGTAGTTCAACACTTCGATCTTTCACGGTGGTAGTAGGAGGCGGGAGCGGAAATACATGTTCAACAAAGAGAGCTCTCGACTCCGCTGGTGGTTGAGATTAGAGCTCTGTCCAACAACACAAATGAGTTGCATGTGAAGGGGAAGATGCACTTATTCTTTGAGAAAGCTCATTCCCATCTGGTTTACCTGAATATTCAATTGGCTGGTGACCCTGATATCGAGTGCGGTGCGTATGCAAAAAAAAATCTTATGTTAGCAAGGATGAGTTACAAATTGTTTCCTACAAATTACACATAGAATTTGGATAATCTAAATAAACCTCACTTAAGAAACATTGGGATTTATTGTCCTTGGTGGCATACACAACCGTCATATCGCATCTGATATGTTGACATAAGTGTGACTTGAATATGCAAGTGCTTCCAACATTTTACCTAAAATTTTGGAATGGTATAGGAAGGAAGTATATATTCTTATCATAATGCACCCACTCATAATTACTTATTTAATTCGTTTCATATTTCGCACTGGTTGATTTGCTTAACTCTAAGACATCATGCTTGAGCAACGTGGTGGATTGTTATGATGGCATAGTCAGCCCACATGACCCAACGGAGATTCACTTGAATGCCTGTATGTTGTAATATTGCTATTGATAGCCCATGTGTTATTGTGGCGTGCTCTGCTTAACTGTTGATTTGCAATAGGCATGTCTATGTCTATATGCCTGCTATATCCGGTAGTTCCATACTCTGACCTCTCATGGTAGTAGTAGGAGGGAGAGGGAATACATGGTCAACAAAGAGAGCTTTTGACTCCACGGGTGGTTAAGATGAGATAAGCCTTGTGTCCAGTGGCACACAAATGAGTTGAATACAAAGTGAAAGAGGCACTTGTTCTTTGAGTGCTCACTTGGATCTGGTTTACCCGAGTATTCAATTGGTCGGCGTGGCCAATATCAAGTGTGGCAGGTGTGTAAACGAACTAATGTTGGCACGGATGAGTTACATAAGTTACAAGAGTTTTCCAACATCTCCATAAAATTTGGATTGTTTGAAGGAACCCCACTTAAAAATTATTGTGGTTAATGGCCCTCGATGGCATACACATCTACCATATTGCATCCGATAGATCGACACAAATGTGATTTTACGCAAGTGCTTTTAACGTTTCACCCAAAATTTTGGAATGATATAGAAAGAAAGTATTCTTATCATAATGCACACACTCTTATTTAGTTATTTATTTTTTCCATTTTTAGCATCGATATGTGCTAACACGAGATTGTAGCAATGACATGGTTGATTTTCTTAACTCTAAGACATCATTAGTTGAGCATCATAATGGAACATTGCGATGGTGTACTCAATAGCATAATTCACCACAGGTGCACTCGAACACCCGTATATTGTAAGGTTGCTCTTGTTAGACCATGTGCCATTGTGCCGTGTTCAAACTTTCGGCTTGCACTAGGCATGTCTATGCATGGCCTTAGTTAAGTATGCTTAGTTTGATACTCCAACCTCTCTAGTGGTAGGAGGAGGGAGAAGCTATACATGGTCGACACGAAAGAACTCTTGACCTTGCCAATGGTCAAGATTAGAGCTTTGCATCCAACGGCACAAATGAGTTGAATGCAAAGGGGAAGAAGCATTTGTTCTCTGAGTCTGCTCATTCTCATCTTCTTTACTTGAATATTGAGTTGTTCGATATCGAGTGTGACATGTGTATTGGCATGATGAGTTACAAATAGTTTTCCAACCAAAAACAACTAATAAAATTAATTTGGATCATTTGAAGTAACCTCACTTAAGAAATATTGTGATTAATAGTCATCAGTGACATACATATCTGCTATATTGCATCTGATGTATCGACATGAGTGTGACTGGACACAAGTGCTTCCAACTTTTCACCCAAAATCTTGGAATGGTATAGGAATAAGCAAGATGCACTCACTTATATTTATTTATTTAGTGCCATATTATGCACTATTCTATGCTAACACAAGATCGAGTCAATTATATGGTTGATTTGCATGCTTGACTCTGAGGCATTGTGATCAAGCGTCGTGGCAAAATCTTGTGATGGCTTACTCAGCCAACATGACTCACCAAAGGCGAAGCTTTGTAGAGAAAAAAGGGGTCATGGGTCCCTCTAGCTTTATAAGATTTTCAATGAACTAGTTCCTTTTAACTTTTATTTTTTTAAGTATTAACCAAATAGTAACATAGTCCGAGTTCTTTTTCACATTGGCCTCCCCCTCCCCCAAAAAGGGGGAAAATAATCTCTACAATATCAAGACGTTTATAAATCTTCTAAAGGGATGTATATCGGGCATTTATAAATGCCAGGAAGGTTTAAACGTCAGGAATTATCTTTGCCGATAACACTTTTGTGGTTGATTTATAAACACCATGGTTGTAGTACTTATCAGGACGTTTAGAAGTATTCTTGGGCATTAAATAGCATGTAGCATGGAGTATATTACATATACGTACATACTATGCATACTTAGAGCAATGTATCAATCCTCACTGCCGACGTATGTCGTATATCCATGGACAGATAAATCATACATATATCTATCTGTTGTTGCAGACTTACCCATCGTCTTGGCATCCTTCATACGGTTTGATGTTAAATTAAACTAAACCAAACTAACTCACCCCATTAAAAAAACTGCACCCTTAGATGGCCAATCCCCTTTAGCTAGCTATCTCATGGTTAATTTGGGCAGTCAATTAAACTGGGCCTGAATTAAAGACCAACTAGGATATCATAATATATTCATTACAAGGTTGGCTAAGCGCCCCCCAAACGTTTGTTTTCATATTTATTTATTATATAATATTTTTCTTTTTGCTAGGACGCTCCGTACCTTGACAACATTCGTATTCATCATAGCATATACTTCCTCCATTTATAATTATATTATAAGTCAGTTTAATATTTTAAAGATTTGATTGAGGTTATAGAAAATATTTCAATATTTTAAATACAAACAAACATAATATTAAAAATTTAATAAAACTAAAGGGAGGGAGTATGTGACTACATTTTGCTTTTGGTTTTTCGGCCATGTGTTATATATCATCTCCGTAAGAATTTAATTAGCATGTTAATTAAAGTAGCAATATATGGAGTAGAATGATTAATTAATTTTAAAAACAGGGGCATGCATTTACCTCGTGCTGTGGCTGAGGGTGCTTCGGGAGCAAGAGGGTTCTGCCACGTGGGAGGCGGCCTGAGTGCAAGGAGACACCATCAGCAGCAGCATGTATGTCACTGCTGCTGCTGCCAGCAGTGCTAGTGCCATCAGCTATCCCCTCACTTATCTGAACCGTCTTGTGCTTCATCTTTTTATGCCTCTCCTCACTCACTGGTTGTTGTACCCCTCCTTCGTCGGCTTCACCGGTTACCCTGTTCATGTCTCGCTCGCTCGCCCGCCCGCTACTAAATCTAGATTTAAGGATGATGTTTATGCAGTTAGTCGGTTGGGCTTTAAAACAAATTGAAACATCATGTCGAATTATCATCATTTAATATATTCATCCAGTTACGTTCAAACAACCCTTATGTTTGATTTATTTTTCCTAGCATTTAATATATTCATGATTTGTTCCATATGTATATCTGGATATTTTGTTTAACCCATAGATGTACCTATGAAAAGAATCATGAATATACCAAAATTTAGCAAAGTCAAAGATGAAGCATAAGGATCGTTTGAATGCAACTCATAAATCATCCAGATGTATTTCTCTACTTCTGTAAAAGAGGAGTCCTCTACTCCTCCACCACCACGTAAAAGCCCACTATACCCCCAGAAAAACAGTATTTTCATGAAAAAATCAATCCATAAAAAAAACAGAAAGATAAGACTGAACTCCATAAAACCATCTATCCACAGCAAGATCTTAGAAAAAGGGGTAGAAATGAAATCAACAAGAGTAAAAAAAAAACACCAAGCTAATCAGATCAGAACAGAAAAGAAAGCGGGGGAAAAAGATCCCGCCGGCCGGTCAAAGGATTTAATAAAAGAGCGAGCAGGTGTTGAGTCTCCTGAGCGGGCGAGAGGACTATACATTCATGGAAATACAGATCCTTGGATGGATCAGGTACAACACACAGATGGACGGACGGGTCAGACAGATCGGTTTACCTGGCCTGCCTGAAAGTAGCTAGCTACAGAGAAACGGCGGCTATACCACCACCGGCAGCGGCGGCGGTTCGAAGCTAAGGTCGATCGGTGAACTGAGAAAACGAAATATGGAGTTGTGGAAATGGAAGAGCTAAAAGGAGAGAAACTAGCTTTGATATATATGATGCCCGGCCTGTGAGCTAATAGCTTCAACTCAAACAACGCAAGTTTAGAACGTACGCGTACACACAGGTTTAGTACTTGCCCCTTTTTGCTATATATATATAGAAAATAAAAAGATACAAACTCAAAGGCAGATCAACCGAGCGTGCATGCATGCATGGCGTGACTCTGCGAGTGAGTTGGAGGAGACGTCTATATAAATCGATCATGTATATCAGCACAACTGGACGGAGGCCATGCCAGGTGTCTACATGCCTAACACCTCCCATCCAACGTTACCCCGCTACATGCTCAAAAGAGAAAGGTTGATGCTGGCGTGGTATTTAACCAAATACACGTATGACGCCAACCTTTTCTTCTCATTTTGGAACAGCTGCGCTAGCCGCCCAAAGCCGGTCACCCACCAGATATATACAAACAATGTTTAACAACTCATCATCTTAGCTTGCTGGAGTATTTTCTTTCTGTTGCACAAACGACAAACCGGGAATTAAAGTTAAACGCATACATAATATTTCTGGTGACGATGACTCATTCATTATTTCTTTCTTCATTTATCTCACAGCAATACGGTCAGGCAGCAATATATGGCCCGGCTAGCTGTATCCCCGCCGTATAACAGTACGTATCTGGCTATGAGTTACTAGTAATTAAAACTAGCATGGTGTCCGCACTATTACGCCGAATTTATTTACATTATAATGCAAAATAATATATATGTTTTCTATGTGCTTATCTTTTTTAAAAAATTATAATAGTCTACTCACTGACTATGTTTATTATTAATAACCATTATTTAAGTAACTGTAACGATTTTTATATTTTGACTTTCAATCGATTTATCTCAAGAAGTCTATCATATTCTATTAAAATAATCCTCTCTATAGAACCCTATTCTTACTTTCACTTCATAAAACTCAAGAGCCTACGGCACACATTAGATTATGCTTGTCCAACTGCTCGTCCACCTAGCTATCATCCGCCTCTTCATTGACACCGAAACCTCAAAAGTTAAAACTTATCATCACCAGGATTCTATTTTTACATATTTTTAAAAGTTTTGCCAGCTATTGTTGCCACTCTGCTCGTCTTCCTATTATCTACCTCTTCGTTATTATCAAGAACTTCAAAAATTAAATTTTATTCTCATTATTGTAAATATGCCACTAACCGCCACCTTCGTACTCTTTTACTGTCTCTTTCCTCATCTGTTGGTCGTCCCTCTGGTTATCATCAACACCTAAAAAATTAAAACTTATCATTGCTAGGGTTTCACTCGCCCGCTCGCTGCTCTCCACTTTATTGTCATTGGCACCTTAAAAACTTAAACCTTACCATAATTAGCATTATTTTTAATAGTTTTTAAAATCTTCACAAGTTGCCCTCTCCCAACTCCTTGTTATACCTTGCTCATCTACTCCCACTGCCTTGCTTCTTTGTTCCCCATTAGCTTACTCTTCCAAGGCAATTGTCACTTTCCTACTCTCTAAGTTTCTATATTGATCTGTTATGCGCCCACACCGCTAAGCATTCTCACTAAATAATAATTTTTATTTATAAAAAAATATTAGAGTGATTGAAATCCACATTTTCAAACTACGTATTTATTTAAAAATTGATTTTCAAATCCGAGGCAAAGTTTCACTTTTTCTGAAATTTAAATGTAATTACTTTCCAAATTTTTGATTACTGTTTTCCCAACCCGAATAATTTCTATGTAGAATATTTCTAATATTTAGTAAAAATATTTTTAAAAAATAACAATAAACTCATGGTTGGGAACCAAAGCAATACTCAGGGTATATGATGATCAAGATCTCAAGGACATATAAGAGATCGTATGAAATTTTAGCAACATGTAAGAAATTGACCTCCTGTTTAGTATACTTGTTGTTCACCTAGCAAGATTGATTGTCATCCACCAGAAAAAAAATTCTGTCGTGGAATCTAAAAGCCAAATACAACTCACCGTGAAGGAATAATTATTTACTCTCTAAAAAAAGGAATAGTTATTTTTATGTATCTTAAAGAAGCGATACGACAGAGATCAAGATTTTTTTTCTTTATTTACTAAAATTAAATGTAGCTGTTATCTATCTCATGAAATTGACTTGCGTGTTGTCATGATGACTCACAATCCCACAATCTCCTTGTGATCAGTCCAACTGATTTTGATTATTGCGCTCATAAACAAAGCACGGTGATATGATGTCTCTGGTCTACATGGCTAGACCTATCAATCCCTCTAGTGATATAATCCAGGGCCACTAAGATCTAAGCATTAATATACTCTCTCTGCTTTATAATTATAAGATGTCTTTGGTTGTCCTAACAGACAGAACACGGTTATACAACATATAATAACATGACCTTAAAGGTTGAATTGATATCAATATATCTTTCAGTTGGAAACTGCATAACCTCAGCGTTGACAGCTAGAAGAACTAAAACTAATGGTATTCTTATAACTTGCAGTTTTTTTTTGAAGCAAATCTTTTGAAGAGCTAACATTATTTTTTGCAAATCGTAAACACAAACAGAAGACATTTTAAGATAATGCATCAAGTCAGTAGATATATACCTAGTCAGGATGTTAGGAGGAGGAGCCATGTCCTGGTGGATTAATTGCTGCTAGCACATCTAGCTTTCTAATTGCAAATTAAAGCACGGCCACACTTATCTGCAGATGGGGACATGCCGGCCAGGTGGCCGGACACGCAACGTTGCAGGGAAGAAAGTAAAGCGCCAAGGGAAAAATTTCGTAATGTATTTGCATGCGCAGGAGACGCTGAGGCTTTTCTTTTGCTCTTTTTTGTTACGTTTATTACTTCTCCTCAGATATCTTTATACACGGGTTTGATCTAATGGCACTTACAAGAACCTGCAGGCTAACTACCATGAGCCTTAATGTCTCATCACACACAGCATATCTAACAGATCATATCTTGTTGATGGTGAGACAGAGTAATGTACCACCGTATAAAACTGATAGAAATAAGATTAGCTCATCTCTAACAGATTTTATAGACAGATGATCATAAATAAGCTATCACATATGACAGTTATCTAGTCTAAACCTATCACAGATAAAGGTTTATTACTTATAATGGTTTTTTATATAACCCGTTAGTGATGCATGTGACGTACATTCATCTCTACAATCCATTACAGATGTCTTGACCACATCTCTAATGATTAGTGTGTTAGCAAACGATAGAGGTAGGCTACATTCTATATACTTAGCACCTTTGTAATTTGAATATGGAGTAGATGGTAGAATAAGAATTATGCATAATACTTAGCTTCATTGGACCTTAATTAAGTGGTTCAGATCTATTAATGAAAATCATTTATATTCAACACTCCATCTTAATCTCTATTTAAGTCCTCCCTTCATCACTGACCCCTAGCGTCCTCCTCTTCTCTCCCTCTCCTAGGCCACCGACGCCTACACCTTCCTCCACTCCGACAATGCACCAGCGTATTACCTCTATCTCCCTCTCCTTTAACCCTCCCCTTCCTCATCGCCCCTCCCCCTACCTCTCCCAAGCTCAATGCCACCACCACCTCCTCCACCTTACTTAGCACCGCTGCCACCTTATCTCTTCCTATCTTCTCTTGATATGGCCGGTGCAAACTCAGGATGGCTAGATCTGATACCCTTAAACACGGGTCAGATCTGAAGCCCTTGAGCTTATGGCCTATATTCTCCGACCATCTTGGTAACGGAAGCATGCTCGAGCCCCTCGGCTGAGCATGAGGCTTTTGACATCTTCGTATGCAACGTTGGCTACATTACTATCATCCATGCTAACCGCTAACCTTAAAGAGGAGCATCTACATGTCGTGTATGTGTTGGACTACGGACTCCACGCCTGCTACATGCACACCGTCCAACTCTTCGGTGGCCACAAGAGTAATTTAGCTAGCTAGCATTAGAATGGCACATCATGTTCTCTAGTTTATGTGATATGCATATATATATATATATATATATATATATATATATATATTTCTAGCCTTTTCTAGTTGACTTACTTTTAGCGAATATCTATTCTCATGAGTTGTTTGTTGTTGGTGATCTACTTTTTTACTGGTAGAAATTACATAATCTGTAGCTTTCTATATATCACTATTGCACTTTGTAGTCATGTATTCTTAATTGATGCATATATGGTACTCATCAGAAATTCTGTGGCATGCTTGATTAGTTATAGAGGATGAGATGATCATATCTAACAATTGGGAATTGTTCTTTGGACTATAAAGATAGATTAGAACTTGTGATGTGTTAGTATAAAATGATCGAGACTGAATATATAATGTTTTTATTTCTATAGTTTGTATAACTAATAACATTGGTTTTAGTTTGTCGGATACTCAAATTTTCTTTTTACTAAAAAAAGGTCACAATGTTGCTACGTAACATTAAGAGATATACACAATACAATAACTTTAGAATGGATTTTTTTAGAACATGACAATGTTGATACAGCTAAGTTATATGGATATACTAAAGAAATATTCAAACTCAGATTTAAAGATAGCAGACCCATTATACTTGTTCTATCAATTGCCACTTATTTGATCCTAGCTAGCTAAGATATACCAAATTATGGTTTGGTAGAGGTAGCATATGCATATATTTTATAAATGTATGAGTTTTCTGTATATTTGTATATTAGATTATATAACTACAAGTTCAAAACTAGAGAAAGAATAACATGAGTTAAATATTTTCTTGAAGTTGCATACTTCATTTTTGATTTGTTGATATGTCAATGTCAATATATCACTTTGAAGGAATTTTAGATGCATAATTATAGCAATGTTATTGCTAGAAATTAAGAGGGTCTTGGCATATATGTGCTATTTTTTTAGAGGGCATGACTGGCAATTCCTAATTCTAGCCAAAAAGAATTTTTTTTAATAACCATGGCACTATTAGGTTTTAAGCAAAACCCGTCACAAATAAGCACCACCCCTAATGGGTTTCAAACAAGACCAGTCATAGATGGCTACCTATAATATGTGCTAATCTACGCCGTTATAGGTAACTGACTCATCTCTCACGAATTATGAACCAGACTTGTTAGAGTTAGATTACCTTTAACGGGTCATAAGCACAATCACATGTATGGGATATCTCATATGTGGTGAGTCATTAAAGCAACTGTCAGAGCTATGTTATCTCTAATAGATCATAAGTTCAATTAGCTTACTATGCTACCTTTGATGGGTTTTCTTGTAACGTGTCATAGGTAATCTTAGCTCTAACGGGCTTTAACCCATCATAGATGACGTGGAGTCATCACTAACAACTTATATGTAATGAGGGCCAAACCCATCACATATGAGTATTTGGAGCCATTATAAATGAGCGGATCCAGCGTAGTGTCAATCTAATTAGAGACTTTAGTCATTTTTTTCTTATATGACTCTATATACAAACTCTAGGTAAATTGTTTTTCCTATTTCCATAAATACAATTTTATTTTGTATCAATCTGTACCATTAAAATATGATCTACTATAATCTAACGGATAACATCTTTTTTTTCTTTTTGTTTGATTAATGTAGAAATTTCTAACCTCCAAAGCAAATGTGGTGCCTTGTTTTAATGTTATCTTGATAATATAATACATTGTTAGTATATTGCTAGCATGACATCAATTTGATACTTATATATATACTCCATGCTATTGATTAAGCTTGTTTGTATGGTTTAATTAGCACTGAATCCAAATCCATCCATTGTTTCATCATCATCGATCATCTGATGACATACACCATGCCATAGAAAGAAATCAAATATAGCAGGTAGTACATGCTTAAACTAAAATAATCTCCCCTTAATCGGATTGTTGGTTATTTTTAAAATATCATGGCAAATTTGCTAGTCTTATATATATATTGAACAAGAAATAACTCATTTTAAACATAGAATGAGACCAAACGGAACAATACTCAATACTCAATGAATCCGAGCTAAAACTATGATAACCTAAATACTCTAAACAACAGCCACAAGACTAACAAGCTCAAGAGCACAACACAACGCTCAACAACACAAGGTCATTAACATCACACCATCGCCCTTACGATCAGACTATTCTAGCTTCGCCAAGAAGCACCGGCGAACAATATCAATATCCGAATCAATGCCAAAACACA
Organism: Oryza coarctata; assembly: GCA_030770085.1. Lineage (NCBI taxonomy): Eukaryota > Viridiplantae > Streptophyta > Magnoliopsida > Poales > Poaceae > Oryza > Oryza coarctata. Next base: position 17,094,965 of record CM061482.1, on the reverse strand, counting down.
ACTTTATCAGACCCATGTCATTGTTGTCACACGTTGCACCTGCCTACACCACAGCTCTGACTTCACAACCACCAACCTTATTAAGATACATTCAAGCTAGATTAACAGGCTACACAAGCTGAGAGACACCAATCCTACAACCCTATTAGATGGGAGCACTAACTCCACTAAGAGGTGGTCATCATTGCTCTCAATCTAACTAGCATTGGTCTCAAATTGGTAGATGCTCAACATGAGGTAGGAACTCCAAAACAGTGCATATAAGGAAGACATGTAGACAAGACTGACACCACCATTTAATTTGACGAATCATATTTAGGTTTTTAGCTAGAAAACTAGAAGAGTAAGGACATGGGAGATAGGGCACCAACAGCGATGCCTTTAAGAAGGCAAATAACATTCATGAGTATAGTTGTCGCTGGTACTAGCCAAAGTTAGGCAAGGATTTTGTTCAAAGCCAACCACAAATACCACACAACCCCGCGCTGCAAGCCAGGCAACAGTGCAAACAAATACTCCCACGGCCACTAGGACACCACAAATCTCCTCATGGGTCAGATCTAGAAAAAAGAGACAAATTTGGCAAGGGAAAGAGCTAATGCAGTAGTGAAGTTTCTAAGTAGTGCCTCTATCTCGATTCAAAGTGTACCTTTCGCACAAGCCTTGCCTACTGCTAACACCAAAGTCACTTTGGAACAAGTAGCTACCGCACCACTTTGTCACCAGCTAGCTTTCCTTGATCCAATTCCACTTCATGCGATCACTAGCAAGATGTGGCCTCCGCATAGACCACACCCAAGAATCAGGCATATAGGCAAAAGCTGACTCCATACATGACTACTTGTGAGAGGTGTCATATAGATCTACCTTGATAGGTATTACATGGTCAGTGCTCCTCCTAAACTTGCAAAAGTCGACAATGATTATACCAAATCATTATTATTACTATGGTGGTAAAACCCTGAAGTGAATAAATATAGTTGTGTGCATTAATTCATTGCTATTGAGGGCATCAAATTATGCCTTTACTAGAAACAAGAAAATGCTTCAATTCGAGCACCCCACAAGAGATAAGGATTGAACACCTACCTAAAAAGCGAACACCCTTTTAAGTACCACTAACATCATCTCTCACTTTCTCTCTACGTGTAGATGCACTATCTCTCTCTAACTCTAAACTCTAATAGTGTGATTAGACTAGGAATAAAGGATAATGCTCAAGAAGCTTCAAATATATTTTTTCTTCTAAACTACTTAGCTCAACTGTGATCTAATTACACCGTAATAAAATCCTATATGATTATATTTTAATGTTTTATTCGCGAAAGCAAAATGTTTCTACATATATTTTACTGTGCTTTCCATATGTTTCAAATGATTTAATGTTTTAGCTAAAGGTCAATGTTTTGACTGCCCGATTTTTTTGTGCGACGCTAGTTATCAAAAGAAAGAAAGAAAGAGATAGGCATCCGTCCAAATCAAGGAGTAGTACAGTACATGTACAGGGCATGCATGGCAGGATGGCCGGATCGAAACAACGGTGGCCAGGTCGCGGACAGCAGGCCAGTTAAGACAGCAGGTAGGCAGACAGGCAGGCAAGCGTACGTACGTACGTACAAAAGACAAAAGACGAAGTTGGGCCGGGCCCAGTACATAAATGATGGCCCAGCCCAGCCTAGCAGCAGCTAAAAAAAGGGGGGGAAATAAAAATTACTAGCCCAGCTAGTCGTCGAGGAGCAAGGAGACGCAGCGGCGCATGATGTACAGCCGCTCTCTCTGCTCCCTCACCCACCCCGACACCGACCGCCTCAGTTCTCCTCCACCACCTTCGCCGCCCGCTCTCTTCCCGACGATCTGACCCTTCTCGTCCTTCTTCACAACCACTATCTACATCCTCATCGTCTTCTGCAGCAGCTTATTATTATCTGTGGGCATCATCTTCCACCACTGGCCAGCGCCGTCCTCCATTCTATACATCTCCATCATCACCGATAACTACCCAAAGCGGCTTCTTCTTCGTCGTCTCTTCGATCGCGTCTTCGGAGGACAAATTAAGCTAGCGGCGAACTAGCTTAGCCATGGCCAGTTTGGGTATTTATAGTGAGTGATAGTGCAGCAGTATCTAGCTAGCTGGCTTAATTAGTTGGCCATGGCCATGTTGAGGATCGATTGGCGTAATCAGTTTAATTTGCCACGCGTGTGTCTCCAAAATAGGGGTCAGCATGGGGCCGGGTTCCTTCTCCTTAATTTTGTTGCATTGTTCTGCTCAAAATATTACTAGTATAAAACTATAGTACTAATTAGAAGAGCATCTTGCTAGCTGCTAGCCAGTAGTAGTACAATGCAATTAAGTAGGGTATCTACTTAATTGATTGTGTAGTGTCAGATCCACGGATGCATATGCTTGATTGCTTGCTCCGATCAATCGAGCTAGCACCCTCTCTCTCTATATATATGTATAGATAGCTACTCCGGTTAACTGATGATGACTTTCATTAGATCAATTTACTAATCATTGATCATGCTGACTGTCGAAAGCCACCTTTATTAGATCCCTCTCGTGTTGGATGAAACATCATAATAACATTGTATTCTTCATAAATGAGAGCTAGAAACTTTGGTAATCGAGCTATCATAATTAAATATATATCTCGCATGTAAAACAAATTACTAAATAAGCTCTGCAAGCTGCAAGTTGTACGCCTCATCTTCTTAGATTTAAATATTAAGGAAATTTTTCTAACTATGTTATTTGCAACATAGGAAAATTTCTTTGAATTATAATTCTATACCCTAATTTTATAGGAATTTTGTATATGAGTTTTAACCCTTTTTTTAATTTTTGTTTGAGAAGTCCCATGCTTCTTCTCTTTTTTCTCTCTCCTCTCTAAAATCCATACAAATTTCTACCTGTTTTCTTATGAGCTATCGAAACATATCATCTTGTAAATTCCTGTATTTTGCATTCCTATGGGATTTGCTTACACATGATATATTATTCCTATAATTTCTATATTTATGTATTTTTAAAATCCTATAGCCCAAAAGAGCCCTAATTAGTTGAGTGACATTGATTCGGAAGCTAGTTAATTGCTTTCTACAATGATCTGCAGCTCGGTTCGACAACATAACAAAATTTAAGAGAATTTAGTGCGAGAATCTACAATTAATGATCTGTAGCGCATAAAAGTATACTACATAAAATTTTTGTTTAGAAACTTATATAGCCTATGCATAGCACGGGTTGAAGGGCAGTATAACTTGATTAACAAAGGCAGATTCATTAACTATAGAAATTCTTGCATCTTTAGATGTTAAATATTGTTACTTGCAAAGGTGGTTCTAACCCTCGACTGATTTTAGAGATGGAGTGTTAAGGATTTCTATACTGATCGTAACAGAATTAAGATTTCGATTTTTCATATGGAGAAAAATGAATAGCATTCAGTTCTATAAGCTGAATTGGTAGTCCATAAAAAGCCAAATTAAGCAAAGGAAGCCAGCCAAGAAAGAGGAGCTCATCTTCTCCCTAATAAGAAGAACAGCAATCGAATTAATTAATTTATCAAAATTTTATAATCGTGATTTAAACTAATCCAGCTATCAACAATTCAGAATCATCAAATGGTACCCTAGGAGCTAGCTGACATGAACCTACGGAGTCGGAGCAGTACCTAGGATCCAAGGTTCATTGAACTGGAGGCATGCATGCATCTCCCTGCACTCGTTTTTTTATTTTGGTTATTGATGTGATCTTAGGCTGGTTTTCAACCAGCTTGTCGGTTGAGTTTTACGATGTACCTATAATGAGATAAATTATTAGTTAAGTATTAATTATTTTAAATTTAAAAAATAGATTTAAGTATTTGAAAAAATAAATTGTTTAGCAGAATAAATAATAGAGTAGCTAACCCGAATCATAGAGACGAGTTATTGAAACAAACTAAGCCTAAAACTCTATCCAATCCCAAATATTAATGTTTCTATAAGTTATTTAAGTAGATAATAAAGTTTAAGACTGTGGTGTCCCTTCAAGGTGACGAGAGGTGGTTAGGGTACTTAATACGAGATGAAATTTAAATGAGTAGTGGTTAATGAGAAACCTTTGTTCACAATTTTCTAATCCTAGAAATACTTAATGGACGGAGTACAATTTAAATTATTAATATATTTATATGTCTTGATGAAATTACGATTTTTTTGATAGAAAGTGAAATTATGATATTTATGAAAGTATATCTTTAAAACAAATCTACTCGTTTAAAGTTTTAAAGTTTGACTTTAGAACATATCACGTTTTCAAAACCAAAACCAAAGGGAACAAGCCATGAAACCAGTATCAACTCAACTCATGAGTCCAATTAACTAGTTAGTCTGAATTACTTGAAGATAGATACAATTTTTAATTTAGATAATAGAAATGCTTTTATAGATACCATTAGCATTGCATAATTTTGTATGATCTATAGTATATTGCTCCACTATGGTAGTAGTAATTTGAATTGTTTCTACAGTTTAACCATGTGAAAAAATTATAAAAACAAACAATATCTCATACCTTAGTCCCACATATTTTCTGGTATAATTCCTTAGTTAGGATAAGTGCCGTATTGGAATGTTGCCACTGATAGCTAAATGTAATTAGTGAGGTAGATGGTTGCCAATTTGCCATCCCTAATCGAGACGTATACGGGGATGAGGGAATCTAACAAATTAATTAAAAGCTAATTGACAGGTGAAATTTTGCTTTACAGTGATGGGCTTGTTTGATAACCAAAAGAAGGCAGATATACAGAATATGTTTATGCTTAATTACAACTGTGCATGATGTTAATCAGCTAGCATGCAGATGTTTTCACAGACACAGCCGAAAGTTTCGCACAGCATATTGTAATTTGTACTAATTAACACACATGATTAAGGAATTTGATGACTCATTTGACTACACATTGCATTGTATAGTAACTCCGCATGCATGCATGTTATCATGCATTAGCATGTGGGTTTTGTTGGGGGTGATGTGACCACCATGTGACTCTACCTATCATATAATATAGGACAAATGCAAAAAGACGATTAGATACTGCAAACTAAAGCATAGCACAAATCAGGGTTCTAACACCATGAATTTTTATGACAAAAAAAAACTTGCTTAGACTACCTCTGCTCTTAGAATATTGATGATGCACACAACTATCTTGATTGACAATTTCGAATTTTTTTAGGTAAATGTCAAACGACACTTATGGCAGAGAAATGATTTGATCATGAAAGGGAGGATCGACCAGTCTTCTTCTCCGTTTCCCAACGCCAAACTCGTGTATCATATGCATAACCACTATTACACATACAAATACTATTAACTTATTTCATATTTTTAGACTTTCTGAAAAAAATGAAAATACCTTAGGATAATTTTATTTATTTATTATATAAAAAGGTGAAGAACTATCAATAGTTCAATACACTATAAAAACCATTTTTGTGACACCCTCCTTTTATTTTTATAGGTATATTAAAAAAAGACATACCGGAGAAAATGTATTGGAGGTTTATGGACATGGGGACAGTCATTCTTTTTACAAACTTTTAAATTTTTTAAGAAGAATTGTTTATAAACATATAATCATTTATATAAACGGTCCTCTTAATACAACTTAGCAGGAAAAATAACCCAAATCATCATCACCCGTGATGCTCGCCTCCCTCAATCTCCTTGTCTCTCCCACTTCACCCACCACCCATCTCACATATCCTCCCTCTCTCCCCCTCACCTCAACCTCTCAACTCGATGGTCTAGGAGAAGGGCAGCAAAGGAGAGGGGCTATAACAGTAGAGTGGAGGAGATAGATTGGCAACAACGGTGCCAAAGTGGAAGAAAGGGGTGGCGATAGAGGAGATAGATTCAACACCAATGTCTAGGAGTGTCAGATCTAGATCTATGGTGGCGATGGGGATGGGTGATAGAAGGATCAGAGTAAAAGTGCATATAGACTCTCAAGTGGGTTCCAGTGATAAATAATAATGCAATTAGGAGGCTAATCAATTTAAATGAGATAAGTGTAGGTGGTAATCCCATATGTTGATAATCTTGTAATATGGAGATCCCTATAAATTGATGCAAATTGGTGATTGACTCAAGGCAATTTAAATTTAATTTTAGTTTGAATTTAAGATATAGAAAAAACCACAAACTCATGTCAATGGCTAGCATTATGTCTAAGTGTTATAGAAGTGTTGTAGAGTCACCTTGGTCTTGAAGAGAGAGACACAACACATTATATTCATTAAGGAAAATGGGGTTTTTCTTTAAGCTTCAATCGGAAGTTCAGATAGTTTACACTAGAACTTCAAGTCTGAACTCATTGTTCGGCTTTGGTGGGCTGACCGGAAATTCAAGTCTTTGCAACTCAAAGTTCCAGTTATTTGTCCAAACCAAGGCAGCAACTTCGGACCTAAAGTTCATATCTTTTGGATGGAAGTTTCAGTCCCTGTTCCACTACTAGCCTAAATATTGGATCAAAAGTTCTGATTTTCTAGACCTAAACTTATAGTATTTGCATTTGTGAGTAACGGCTAGTTATGAGAATAGACGAGTATTTAACTCCAACTAGGGTGCCATACCTTTTAGACCTTCTTACTTATCTCCTCTATGGTTTCTAATATTTTTCACTTGGATTTTTAAGCTAAAAATCTTATGAATAAGATTGTTTTGGATCTGCTGGGCTTGAGAGTTAGCGTTTTTGAAAGAGCAATTAGATCAATGTATGGCTATTATCATCGCGCTTATTACTCTTGATGATTTTCTACTTAGCAAGGCATCATTTACGAGGATTTGTTTATGTGGATTGTTCAAAAAAGTTTGTAAGGTTTGTCTCACCATCACAAAAGAAGAGGTAAGATTGAGTAAAAATCGAGCTATCTTCGAAGATTGCTTGATAAACTAGGCTTCATCATAGGTGGATGCTCATTATTTAAGCTTGGACCTAGTTGGTCCTTGAAAACTTTCTAACCTGAGTGTTTTCTTAGAAACTAAAACTTGATAACTTGCGAAGACAATGGATCAATCTAAGATCTAGCTCATTAGAGCTTTTTAATAGAAAGTAACATCAAAAGATTAGAACTTCGTTAAATTATCCTTATTTGTTCTCTTTGTGTTCGTGCATTTTAATTAAGTTTTTCTTGTCGTGGAGACAGTCTTAGGTAACACCAAATATTTTGATCAACTTTTCCGAACAGTCGAGGCTGATAGAAAGCTAAGTGTTTAGAATAAAAGTTTCGATGAATTTGATTATATTTTAAAAATTTTTAGGAATAACTATTCATCCGACGAGGAGGTTAGGAGGGCGATGCAACTGTTCCTTGTAGCGGCAGATCCAGATGCCACAGTGCTTGGCTACGAGACAGCAACGGCGACTGCGACCATGACGGCTCGGCGCTTGCCACGATGACCTGATGTTTGCATGCTGCGACACGACCTGATGTTTGCATGCTGTTCTTGTTTGCATGTTGAAAATGCTTGCATGTTGTATTGCCTGTTTGATGTAGTACTGTCGATCTGGATGTGGATCTTGCACGCTGTTGTTTTTTCTTTTTCTACATGTTTCACAAATATTTGACAAATCGATTTTTATACACATGTAGAAATACGTGTGAAAATTAACGATTTTCACGTGCATTTGTTCAGAGCCGGGTCGTCCACCAATCTATAAAACTAGTTTAAGCTATCTAGAAAAATGGTTTTTTTACAGTGGTATAGTGTGGTGATTTTCAAAATTTGATATAAGCAATATTAATGTTGAAAAAATTTAGATAGTTTTGATACCAAACAATAACAACCAACAAACTTAATATTTAATATTTTTTAAGAACAAACTTCTCAACCAAAAAAAAAAAGAGGTAGTACCAAGCACATGTAAATCGGATTTTCTTTCTTTCTTTCATGGATCAATCCTCCGATGGTTGGGCCACAAGCTCATGGTCCGGCCCAGTTCCAAGGAAAAAATAATGTTGTGCACTGAGACCAAACGGGTCCAAACAAAGGCTTATCCAGTTACTCCTCTGAAAAAATTCACAGAGAAGAATTCTGTGAAAATCTCCGACCACCGGGCATCTCGCGCCGGCGCGCCGCTATAGGCATGGCCGCCTCCGCCCTCCTCTCGCCTATTTCGGCTGCGCGGCCTCTCGCGGGAAGCACACGTGAGTCTCCTTTCATTGCATCTTCTCCTCGAACTGTCTAAACTTAGCCGACCGGAGGAGGAATGACGCGCGTGGTGCGCTGCGACTGACGCAGTGCGTCACGGGGGTGTGGCGGCCGTGCAGGGCGCCGCCGCCGTGGGCTGGGTCTTGTGGTAATTGAGGCGCTAGTTGCGGCCGCATAGGGGTCGGGGAGACATGGGGCCTCATGGGGAGTCGGCGGCCGGCAGGGAGGGAAGCGCCGGCGCGCGGCGAGTGGTGGTGGCGCCACGGAGGCATAGGCAGGAGGCGAGGGCCGACCGGCCGAGCAGAGTAAGCACCCAGGAGCAGAGCAGAGGTGGCTAGGCACAGAGCCACAGGGCAGCTGCTTGCTTAGCTGCCTTCTTCTGATTTCTGAAGTAGACATCAGCTAGATCGATCCATCCCGCGAGCTGCCCAAGTCATGCATATTTATGTTAACTTGGTCTTCGCCCTAGTATTAATCTCTGTGGTCTGATTAGCTATGGAATACTCCATATTTAACCAACAATGGAATTAGCATGTAGAAGATGATGTGAAGAACAATTCCGTGAGCTAACTGTTATCTACCCCTATATACTTATGGTTTGCTAGCTTATTGGCCAATTGGGTTTAGCAGTATGCACAGTTGCACGCACATGCATGTTGCTGATTAATTTGGTTAATTAGCTTGTGAAGCAACACTAACAATCCGTCAGCTGCAATAGATGACTGTAAACATTAGTTGGGACGATGCTGACCTGCTTATATATATTGAAACTAGCTAGCTAGATGTAGGAAATTGTAGTTGACAATCCATCTAGTGCCATATGATTTCACGGTGTTTAAACAACTTTGTTTCTTTGGTCATCGTTACACCTATTTTTTTGTCTTCTGTGTGTTACTGAAATTTCCTGGCGATCCTTTCATCAACTCACCAGAGTTTTCGTCCCTCTTTATTTCTTGATTTTCGATTTATAGTTTCCTTCGGTGTTCACAACCAGAATAAGAGAAGGGTTCCTACGATGCGGGTCTACTGTGCTGCTGATGAAGGTTAGTCTAATGGTAACTGCAGATTGCCAAGTTGCAGGAACAGTCAAATGTTTTATTTTACATGAATCAGTTAGAGTTTTTGATTCTTAGGCGAAATTTCTTGTAACCCAGGCTCAGTTCTTGAGGTGGTTATAAACTTTTGATGTATATTACACTAGGGACTACTATTTCGTTTCTCTCATTCATTTTTTTTATATAAATAGAAGCATTTATGTCCTTTCTAGGCTGTACATTGCACATCACATTTACTTTCCAAGTATAAGAGTGTGTGTAAGTTTTGAGCTTTCACTCACTGCAAATGGCTATGCATAATGTTCTGCAAAATGTGCAACAGAAGTTTATAATGAGTCATCACAAAACTCAGTTTACCAAAATGTACATAGCCCACTATGGAACATTACAGTGCAAATTTCCTGATTCATGTATCTCGTACTTAAGTAAAGGACTAAGTCTAAGCAATTCATTATGGGATTAGGAGATTGCAGATTGAGCTTTATTTTAATGGAAAACAGACTTGTGCTTTTTCTGTGTAAAACTATAGAACTGATCGACATGACTGCATTTTGTGCTTTTTTGTGATTTTAAGAAGAGGAAGTCAATGACTTGGGAGTCAACGTGGCACTATCTATGCTAAAATTTTACAAAAGTAAGTTCATTCTTGCTGTTTTCATCTTGTACTTACGTGCAGCAATCATAGGCCTTGCCTTTTGATATCAACCATATCTCTATAGCTTGCTATTTTTTTATGTGAACAGGAGAAATATCACCCTTACTACCCTCAAGCTGCCGTTATGTGCCAACTTGCAGCGAGTACTCTATGCAAGCATACAAAAAATACGGTGTTGCAAAGGGTACAATCTTGACAGCTTGGCGTCTATGCCGTTGTAATCCTCTTGGTATGTAGGTTTTTTGTTGGTTCATAGTTCTTTCGATTTCTTCAACGGTTCCAGTTTGCACTTACATCATATTATATTTATTAAGTGTCTTTTCCAATAAACAAACAGGTGGTCATGGATATGATCCCCCAAGGTGGTTTGGTGAGGACGAGTTACCAAAGCAATGATGGGCCTAGTAATTACTAGAGAACGTGCATGCATTCCCTATGGTCATTTTGCATACAATCAGGTGTGATATGAGACTGTAATTCCAGGATCTTTCAAGCAAATGCCACATAGAAAAGATGACAAAAATGCTGCTACAGTAGTATATCTACACAATCTGTTTTCTAAGACAGCCTTTTTATAACCATCATATTCCATCAGGATCCTTATTCAATTTGTGTGTTGGTGTCTTTGTATATGTTTGCTTTCTCCCTATTTTGTGTACATTAGCATCAACACTCAACAGACTCAACACCCAACTGCCCTGTTGCTTTCTAAACCCTGTAAACAACCTGCCAATGAAATAGTCATATACTGGTAATTGATGTCACATGTTAACTCTATCCCCTTCCTCTTCGTTTTTTCTTTAATTTTCAGGTGTTGGAATATATATCCGCAAGGATTTTCTCCATTTCATATTATTTTATGATGCAACTGTCGCAAGCAGGGTGCTCAGGAGTTCTACTGCGTCTGACAATTTCAAGGGGAACTTATTTTGTTTACAATAGTATCGACTCATGCCATGCTGAGAAGGTGATCAGATGTTCAGAATTTCTATGAGGAAGATTGTTATGGTAACCGGTAATTGACCTTCTACTATGAACATGGAAACCAAATCTTTAGTAACAATTGTGCTGGTTTATCAGTACAGCTGCGTAATTGTATTCCCAGGAATCCTGATGGATTTGCACAAGGATACTATAGATTTTTCATCTGATAGGCTAGGAGTGGTGATGCCTTGTGGTACTGATACCTTGGTCCTTCCATTCCTCAACGTTGCTTTGATCCTCGACGATCTGCACATCTTGGTTTCGAAGCCACTTCTTCCCTCGTCCTATCAAAAGCAGCAATGATCATTAAATATAATTTGATGGGAGAAAAGAGGACTTTGTTGCATTGACACATGGAACCAGTCAAAACTACACCAGTCTTATCTGATTGAAAGATGTAGCTGAGAACCATGTAACATAGTGAATGATGTAGCTTGTGACCTGGGTATTTTATATGCTCATAATGCAAAGGTAATTTGTAAATTCAAACCACGCTGTTCGACAGACAAGCATATGCAAATGTTAGATTTTTGTAAAAAGGGCAGGTGCAAGGGCAACTAAACAACCTCACCCTGAATTATGTTACTGTACTCAGTCAATTCTTCAAGTCGAAAGGACTCGACACATAATGTCTGTAGTCTGTAGAAGCAAAATCCAGGCAAATGCAGAATAGAACTGTAGTATGCAGCAGCATTGTTCCAGTATTATTCATTTTTCTAATTTCCATTTTCCTGTGGGGCTCTTGGTGAGGTAAGGAAAGGATGGAGGCATCGATTCCTTCAAGCCATTCAGACAACTTTCATGGTGACATAGCATGGTGTTCTAATTTTGCTGAGGACAGGGTTTGATGTCTTCCATGCCTGGCTTGGATTTCTCGGCCACCTCCTTTTTGGCATATATGGCCGATGGCTCTCACAAGGAAAAATAAACAAAGACCGGAGAGTTAGAATATTAGTCTTACTGTACACTATATTTCTACATAGTATCAGAACAGGTCTAGACAACTTCGGCGTGCTAGTATCTTTTCGTCGGCGAGCCGACACTTACTTCCCGTCGTAGATCTTCTCCCTTGGTATTCCTTATCTGTCTTTTTGTCTCGACTCTCTCCTTCCCGTCTTCTCCGCAAACGGCCTTCTCTTTCTCCACCGCCCCCCTTTTCCACCACGTGATAAGGAGACAACCTCTATCCGCCTCCTCGTCTCGTTCAGACCCGCCTTAGCCTCTTCCTTGCTTCGATGCACCTTCCCTCCTCTGACGCCGGTGCAACTTTGCGCTCGTCGTCTCTATCGGCTAGACCCGTCCGCTCTCCATCAGCTAGAACTCTCTCGGTTTTCGCTTTTCCGACACGCTCACCTGCTCCCAGACACGAAACTTCTCCACTCGCGTCTGAACCACTCCGACGTGTCCACATGTCCACGGACACGAATTTCTGCTTCTCGAATGTGAACCTCCTTTCTTTCTGTTCGCGCCTTCTCCGATTTTTTGCGTTCGCTCTACTCCGTTGCATCCATGGGTCCATGGACGTGAAACCTCACTTCACGGACACAAACCTTCTCACGCCAATGACCCACCTACTCTCTCACACTCGTGACCTACCTATTCTATCACCCACTCCTCACTCAACTATTCCGCCACCTACTCCCATTGGCCAACCACTCTCCTCATGGGCCACTTACTCCCATTGGTCAACGACTCTCCTTATTGGCTTATCGCGCCCCGTTACTCTCTCGTTATAACCACCGAGTCGGCTCTTAATTCCGGCACTCTTCTAGTCGTCAGATCCCTTTCGGCCATCGGCGCTCCTAACCATAACTCGGGCACCACTTCGCCGATCTTCTCACCACCTTACGCCGCCGTCAATGTGAAATCTCACGTTCCTATATCCGTTGATCTCAATGTCAACTATTTCAAGTGGGTATTTTCTTTAAATCCCTATGTGAAAAGTTCAAACTTCGCTCCCACATCAATGACTCTGCTCCACCTCGACCCGATGATCCCCAATGGGACATCGCCAAGTGCTGCATGCGTAGCTGGCTGCTTGGCTCAGTTGATGACTCCGTCCTCAACCTTGCAATGGACGATACCGACCCCACCGTCTGAGATCTCTAGGTGGCCATCGAGTGGATCTTCCTCGCCAACAAACAGTCGCGCACCATCTTCCTCCTAAATGAATTCTACTCTATGGTACAAGGAGACTCATCTGTCTCCTCGTACTGCCAACGCCTCAAAGTCACGACTGCCGTCCTCCGTGATGTCTGTCACCCTATGGCCGACTCATAACTCGTTCTTGCCCTCCTACGAGGACTTAACCTCCACTTCTCAAACACCGCCAATGACATCGTCAACTCCACACCTCTTCCCACGTTCGCCTGGCCAATGACGAGAAGACTGTGGCCCACACCGCTCTCCTTGCCACAGCCAATTATTGTTGCTTCAACCCCATAGGCTGCCGACCACCGTGCGTTGCTGCCATCTCTCGCGGCTCTGGTAGCCATAGCTTTAGCTATGGCAACAAAGCCCGCACTGGTGGCAATGGCAAAGGCAAGGACAAAGACAAGGGCAAGAACTGGAGCGATCCGATGCAACTGCGCCTTGCTCCAGTCCCTATCCCGTCTGTCAGTCCCATGGGTCCGTGGCTCTGCTACAACCCCTGGGCACCCCAGCCCCAACTACGCAGTCCCATCGGCTGGCAACCAGGGATTCTCGATGCCCATTCTCAGGCCGAGCTAGCATCGGCTCCCACCCTACCGCCTCAGTCGATTCTACCGTCACCACCCACCCAGTCGATTCCCTCATGGAACCAGACTGGCCTCATCGTCGCCCTCAATCAGATGACGCTCCAACCCTAGGACCCTTGGTTGCTGGACTCTAGTGTGTCATCCCATATGACGTCATCAGACGATATACTACTCTCTCGCCATCTCTCCTCCTTCCCTTTCGTCACAATCGGCAATGGACACTCTCTCCCTATCCAATGCTATGGTTACTCCCTTCTGTCTACACTCACAACCAATTTTCCACTTCACAATGTCCTCATCGTCTCTTCCCTCATCTACAATCTAGTATATGTCCGCCAATTCATAAGAGATAACAATTGCTCAATTAAATTTGACGCTTCTAGTTTCTCTGTGAAGGATATCCCGACCCGGCGCGAGATGCTTCAATGCAATAGTGGCAGCGATCTTTACACCATCTCCACTACGTCGTCCACTCCGCACGCCAGCATCACCATCTCCATCAACCTATGGCATCTTCACCTTGGTCACTCCAACCTCGATGTTGTCTTCAATCTTCGTCACAGTGCCTTTATCATATGTAACCATAACAGCTCTATTGTCTGTCACTCTTGTCAACTTGGTAAACATGTGCGTTTTACTGCCTATCTTTGGCACATCAGTTTTGTGGCCTCCATCTCCGATACCTCCCTCTTCGTCCTTCACATCAGCAACACCACCGCCTATCTTCTCCTCTACGTCGATGACATTGTTCTTACAGTGTCCTCGCTGTCCATCCTACACCAGATCATGGCCCAACTCCACTCCGAGTTTGCCATGACCGATCTCGATTCTCTCCATCACTTCTTTGGTATCTCTGTCACATGCTCTTCTCATGGGCTCTTTCTCTCCCAACGTCAGTATGACATCGATCTCCTCCAGCGTACGGGCATGGCCAAATGTCACCCCACCGCCACTCCTGTCGACACTCACGCCAAGCTTTCCGCCACCGATGGCTCTCTCATAGCCGATCCCTTCCAATACCAGAGTCTTGCTAGTGCCCTCCAATACCTCACACTAACACGGCCCGATCTCACCTACGCCGTCCAGCAAGTGTGTCTCTTTATGCATGCTCCGCGCGAATCTCACCTCGCGCTACTCAAACGTATTCTTCGCTACGTGAAGGGCACACTCTCCACTGGCTTACATTTCAGCTCTAGCCCCATCGACTCTCTTACCGCGTACTCCGAGCGGACTAGACGGGCTGCCCCGACTCTCGACGCTCCACATCTGGCTACTACGTCTTCCTCGGTGACACTCTAGTCTCCTGGTCCTCCAAACGCCAGACTACAGTGTCTCGGTCCAGCGCCGAAGCCGAGTATCGCGCCGTTGCCCACGCCGTCGCCGAGTGTTGCTGGTTTCACCAACTTCTCCAGGAGCTCTGTGCACCTATCCCCTCTGCGACCATCGTCTACTACGACAACGTCAGCGCCGTCTATATAATCGTCAACTCAGTCCATCATCGACGCACGAAGCATATAGAGATAGACATTCACTTCGTACGTGACAAGATCGCGTTAGGACAGGTTCGGATGCTTCATGTACCGTCGGCGCACCAGTTCGCCGACATTATGACCAAAGGTCTATCTACGCCTTTATTCACCAGTTTTCGCTCTAGTCTCTACGTTCGTTTTCCTCCTACTACGACTGCGGGAGGTGTTAGACCACTGGACCTGTATATTTATATAGACTCGAGTTAGGGTCTTAGTCTTACTGTACACTATATTCCTATAACATTACAAGTGGAGTGATCTAAGGGCTACAAGTACAGATATGTACTCTAGGTGCCCTTTACTCCGCATTTTGACAATGTCACATCGTTTATAAATTATAATTACAGAAATTTGTTTGGAGGCTAAAACGAAGAGCACTGTTGTATTCTGTGCACACAAGAAGTGTGATGCACTTTTCTCGTTCAGATACAAGCCTTTCTTGTTTTAATGCAGAGAAAAGAAGGAAAGAATGGAAGTAAACAGTCAGCCAGATGAAGTGTCTTGTGGCACCCATGCGGAGTGAGCAAAGAGGATGCGCCCCATCCATCCCTGCAGCAGCCACTGCCTGTCCTCTCCCAGCAGAAAGTCCTTGTGATGGTACCTGTTCACCTCGTCCCTGACTGCCCCAAGGATATCTGGTCTCAGTGGCAGCTGCCGCTTGCCTGCACGGTGGTTCCTGGCCTGCCACTGTCTGTACTTCTCAGGGCGCTGCACCAGGTCTGCACCCTCACAGGTGATGGCATTGAGGGCGTAAGGCCCCAGAACGTTCTGCTCCATCACCAGCCGCAGCTCACTCTCCCTTGGGATGGTCACGTCCAGCATGTCAAACAGAGCCGAGTAAGAAAAGAACACTCCACGGAATCGTCACAGGAAGGAGGCACCATAGTTACCATTGGCGATGCCTTGGATGAACACGTCTGGCTGCATCTTGCTGATGTTACGGAGGGCAACATCCCTGGGGTTTGGGCCATCGCAGAAGACCTCTCATCCATCAGAGCACTGAAACTGAAGAGGTCATTCACCACAAGCACCTCGTCAGGCTTGATGTCCAGGTCCTTGGCACCAACAGTCTCCCACTTTGCTGCTGCCACAGCTTGGAATCTGAATGGCAGGCCTAACTCATTGGCACAGCTGCTCAGGCAATGCCCTGCCGCCTCAATACGCTGAGATGGACGAAACCCAGGCTGGGGGACGTCAACGATTGTGATCCTCACCTCTGGCGACCTGCCTTCCCTGCTTCCCGGCCGGTGGAACAGGTCTGGACAGTGCAGCCCGCAGCGTGCGCCATAATCGACGATGTGCAGCCTCTTCTTCCCTTCCACAGCTTGCATGATTGTCATGGCAGTGAGGATGAGCTTCACCTTCTTGAAGCAGCAGGCTGCCATGCAGAGCTTGTACACCTTGAGGTACTCCACCAACGACATGCGCCACTGGTTCTGATACAGATGCTTCCCGCTGCCAGCTAGCCGTGCCTCTAGCCCCTTGGCAAAGCAGTGAGCCACTCACTGCATGGCGTCGCCTGTCGCCAAAGCGTGCTGCTTGATCTTCTTCAGCAGCTCGCCTGCAGATTGCTGGTTGTCTGTTGCCATGGCCTGTGCACACTGGATCAGCAGCATCCGTAAGTCCACCCCCTTGCTACTACTGCATTTCTTGTCCCTCTTGTTGATATTCTTCTCCGCCTCATTGTCCATGTCGATGTGCAGCTTCTCCTTGATTCATGTCTCATGCGGTTGCAGCATCAATTCGTCCAGCAACTTGCGGGCACCAGCCTCCTCCGACCCTGCAATCGTCAAAGCAGCCAACTTAGTGCTCCTCCTCGCTTCCTCCTCCAGCCGCTGCTTGTCCCTATCATGGTTTTTCTTCTTTCGCCCCCTACCATGACCATGATTACTCTGCACTGACACTTGATCCACCGTCTCCACCATTTCACAGCTGTTGTTTCTGTGCAGGAACTTGCTGGCCTCTTCCACGCCCTTCAAGAACACCTTCACCATTTCACCGCCCGGTAACAAATCCTTGGCCTCCTCTGTGCTGCCCCTGTTGACACACTGCAAGTTGGCAGTAGCAGCAGTAGAAGCCATGTCATCCTCCATGAGCATACGAGAGAGGTAGGAGAGAAGTTGGTTGTCCAGCAAGGAGGGATCCGTGCCATCTCTGTTGGTGAGGGGTGTTGGGGGAAGGTGAAAGAAGACAGGTGGTGGGGATGGTGCTTCGTTCTCCTTGAGGAGGGCCTCCCAAAAGAAATCCTCTGGGTTGGCCATGGTGATAATCATTCAATGGTGGTAGCCTTTGCTCTTGCTCATCAGATCATGATGCAGGAGCAAAGACCCTGTCCATGCGTCCAACCTAATGCGTGATGATTCCAACAACCTAGTGCAAACAGGACATGCAAATGGAGATGACTCCAAGGTTGCTTGTGGTAGTGGTTGTCTCCCTTGTTCAGCCGTAGCTGCCTCAGGCGTGCCCGTTGGTTCCTGGCCTGCCACTGTTTGTAATGTCCCAGTCCTCGCCTTGGCAGGCAATTGCATTCAGGGCAACCCACCCAAAGATGTGCCGCTCCAGCACCAACCGAAGTTGCTTCTCTCGTGGCATCTGTCATGTGAAGCATGTCAAACATTGCAGGGTGGTAGAAGAGAGCCTGCCCTCCATGTGCTTTGCTGGCCGGAACCCGCCCTGTGGGAGATGAATGTGAGTGATCCTGACCTCCGGTGGGCCACCGTCTCTTGCTCCCAGCCAGGGCTGCAACTCTGGCCACTGGAAGCCGTAATGGAGGCATTGAAGATCGCCCTTGTTGGCGAAGGTGAAGGTCACCTTCCTAAAGCAGCAACTGGACATGAACAGCTGGTAGGCCTTGAGGAAGTCCACAGTAGAGGTGTGTTATGCAGTCCAGCCATCACCGATCATTTGTTCTAGTCTGAGTCGGAGTCTGTAAATAGCATTTGCTTTTATTAGTCAGTAGCTAAATTTAGTTGAGCTTGCATGTAGGAGCTCCGTGCGGCAACTGGTGAGTCGTGGGATGTCACGACAAGTAGTGCGCTAGGTGCTGCGCGTTCTGTGGAGATTACCTCCCCACTTATGCATGTAATTCTTCTTTAAGTACTGCAATCATATATGAAAAACGTAACCAGTTGACAGCACCAAAAACCCGACTGTGTTTTTCTGAGTGCATCTTCCAAGGATCGCCGGCTGCTTCTCACCGACGGTTCTCCAACAAGGTGCGCGTTGTGGCAAGTGATCGGTAGGCATGGATCCCCGTCCCGGATAGCTGCCAGATCGATGGCAACGGTGATACCAGAGAAACCAAGGCAAACTCATACTGTAACACTTGTCCAACAAATAGCCAATCTTTCGGAAATTTCTTTCTCAAACACCACACTTACAAGCTTGTTTAGTGTAGCCGCCTCCAGTCACTACACCATCTTTCTATCACGCTACCCCAGTATCAAAAACAGAGTTATATGCTGCTAGCATGCACTTACCGCCCAAAATCATGCCTTCTACTCTGAATATGGACCTCTTTCCTTGGCGCCGGCGAGCTTGGCGCTGAGATTGCATGTACCAACGCCGGAGACCTTGGCGTCGATGTCGAGATAGCGCGAGACGGCTTAGGGTGACGTGGGCGGAGGCCGAGCACCGGGACAGCGTGGGATGGCGCGGTCGAGCTCGGGGATGTCGCGACTGGAAGCTGAGCCCCGGGATGACGACGGTGGAGACCTCATATCGCGCTGCTCAAACGCATCCTACGCTATGTGAAGGACACCCCCTCTTCAGCAAGCTGCATCTCAACTTTAGCCCTATCGACTCTCTCACCGCGTACTCCGACGCGGACTGGGTAGGTTGTCTTGACTCTCGACGCTCTACGTCTTGCTACTGCATTTTCCTCGATGACACTCTCGTATCCTAGTCCTTAAAACGCCAGACTACAGTGTCCTGGTCTAGCGTCGAAGCCTAGTACCGCGCCGTCGCCCACGCCATCGCCGAGTGCTGTTGGCTGCGCCAGCTTCTCCAGGAGCTCCGTGCACCCCTCTCCACCACGACCGTCGTCTACTGCGACAATGTCAGTGCTATCTATATGACCGCCAACCCGGTTTATCATCGACGCACTAAGCACATCGAGATCGATATCTATTTTGTCCGTGACAAGATCGCATTAGGACAGGTTCGGGTGCTTCATATACCATCGACGCACCAGTTTACCGATATAATGACCAAAGGCATGCTCACGCCTTTGTTTACCAGTTTTTTATCCAGTCTTTGCGTCCGTTCACCTCCCGCTGCGATTGCGGGGGTGTTAGACAACTGACCTGGGTTTTATATATAGACCCGACCCTCCTTGTATATAGTTAGGGTCTTAGTCACTGTACACATGTCTATAGTAGGTATTTGTGTGGAAAAAGTATTTTAATTCCTGGAAGATATATCACTTGTTTGTTCAAGGAAAAAGTATGAATTAACTACCCCTGAATCAAATACCACACATTTGACACTAAAGTGTTCAAACAAAATGAATTACCCTCATGGTTTTCAGCAAGCTAACATGACATTCCAGCGTGACCAAACAAAAGAACAAAATAGTAGGCCCACCTATTGCATCATACTCTACCTCTCTTTTTTTTCTACATGCATCAGTATGGTGAAAACGGGATGGGTATTTTTTGTCCGCCTAACCCAAGGCTTGTAGGAAGGATATAGGAGAGAAAATTGGATATGCGATACTATCTAAGTTCGAATCCAAATCCACCAAAAATATATAGGTTAGGATATGAAAAGAGTTGTATTCACCTGTATTATCAAACGTATATGAAAATCGATTATATATCTACTTATCAACATAATAAATGATTGGGTAATCACTATAATATTGAACAATTTGTTCCTTGATGTATCCCTTAAACACTCTAATTGCCTCTTAAGATTTAATATCTCTGAATCAGAGATACAAATTGATATCTATTCCGAATCTGATTCTGAGAGAAAAATATGGCTAGGATATGGGACATGTGATATGTTATCCGCATTACCCGTATTCGATTCTAAATTTGAAGAAAAATGTGGGTTAAGATACACAAATGCTATGATCTAACCATATCCAACCTGATTTCACCCCTACCAACCAGCCACCGCCCTTAGGTCTCTCCTTCTCTACCTCTGTTACTAACCTATCCGTCCATCATCGCAGCATTGACCACACCAGATGGCGCATCCCTTTGGCCCCCTGCCCATCCGCTTGTCACACCTCATCTTAGCACCACTTACAGTAACACTAGAGGGAGTGTGCCACATGAAATCAATATGAACCAAATCCCGCGAAAGTGCGATGTCAATACCAGTCTCATAACACAAGATGCATCATTATAACTAAATATAATATAGATAGATTATATATTATAGGAGGTCACATCTTTGAAACAACTTTGATCATGCAACTGGCAAGCAACAACAGAATTTAGCACAAGCTAAACCTTCAACTTCACTTCTGTTTTCCTGGGGAGGGGAGGGAGAAAATTATGATTGAGTACATACGTACTCAACAAGCCACAGAAAGTATGAGCATGTAGGCTGCAAAGGAGAGCTGGGTTTATTTCGTAAAATTCTAAAAACGTTTTTAAAACTCTAAATATGGGGTTGCTTATCATATGGTTGGAAAGAGGATCTCGCCTCAATCTTGTTCGTGAATTGATTTGTAACAACTTAAACGAATAAATCATATTTTAGTTGATTAAAACTATTCTACTTGTTGACTTACCATGACACCGACACATAGCCTTCTTCCCTTAGGTAACTTCCAACACATTTCTCAACTATTAATTTCTTTTCACTTTTAAAACATCGGGCATCAGTCCAACTCATCATCTCATCTCCTTGGCTCCTAGAGCCACACATAATCTCCATCACACTATGCTTTCCCTTGGAAAGCCTAAGTTTGATGCCACTTGACACCTCGATTAGCACATGATCATTTTTTATACTATGTAATGGTCATCCATTAGTCATCCTGATTGATCTTGGTAATGATTCACAACCACATACCACTTTGCAAACAAAGCTACGATAAAGGAATCACCTCCCAACTGCCCCTTGACCATGGGCACGATTGTTTGAACAGTTTGATAATCTCTACAAAAGGTGAATGTTTTTCCCACAAGATGCGATCTTACTCCCTCTCTAGCCAAGAAGGGAGGATCAGGCTTTCTAAAACATTCTTAAGATAGTTGTTTGTCAACTGAACGGGTCCTAGACTAAGTATCAGGTAAGTCCTAGTCTTTCCATACTCAGGATCCCACATGTGCATTTCAGATGCCACCTTGGTGACTCAAAGTCCAATGACATTTGCATATATCTAGGGTCTACTAATTACTTAGCTAGGGATATCTCATTCCATCTATCGGGATTTCTCTGCACTGTCTGCGGTCGACGCCCCAACGCACGCGAGCAATGCCTATGGATTTGGAAGGAGCGAGCTATTGGCCTCACCCTGCTCACCACCACTAGAGGGACGACCATGATCCCAACTTGCGCCTCCAACCATGCTCACCATATTCGGCACCACCTTCCTTGCTCCTCCCTATGCCTATTGCATGCCTTCGCTAACCCTCCTCGATTCCTCGACACGGACGAGTAGGCATGCAGCAGCAGTGCCTAGATCCGGCACTCCTCCTCCTACTCCAAGTCAAGGCCACACCTGGAAAAATGGATGCCTAGGTGGTGGCGATGAAGGGCGGGCAGAATGAGGCGATTGTCGGTCACATCAGCCTACACTGGAAGGCCACCACCTCTCTCCAACCTAGTTGGCATCCACACACTAGCTGACACTGGAGGGAAAGAATGTCTAACACTTATGACATAGGGTTGAGAAAAGAGGGTGTCTAAACGATGTTCTAGGTACCTAAGGCTAATTTAAAAAGAAGCTAACACATAGTTATAAAGATAATATCATAGTCATATCACACAAAAAAACTAATATTTATTAATAAAATTAACTGGTATAAGCCTTATGAATAAAATTTTAATTATTCGACCACAAATGACCTAACAAAAATAATAAAGTACAGTCAACTGAGATACATGGCCTATTCCCCGTCTTCAGCAATAAACTCCTTGAGAATAGAGGTAAGGAGAATTGCAAGGCAGCTATAAGGTGTACTAACTAAGTGCACATAGATAAACATGCATATGCACAGCTAACATTTTTAATAGAGGTAATCTTTCCTCTAGAATTGAGGAGAATTGCAAGGGACTATAAGATGTACTCACTAAGTGCACATAGATAAACATGCATATGCACAGCTAACAAAAAAAGCTATAGCTATTTTGTATAAAACAACAATTGTAATTATAAACAATTTTTATATAGGTGTTTAAAACAACATTTGTAAATAATAGGTGTTACCAACTAATCATCCACATAAGACATGTTCACATATGATCACATAGCTATATTCATTAACATGCACACAACACTTTCCTAGGTTTTTGCAAACTATCCCTCATATGAAATCGCCGAGCATGTCGATAATAAAGAATGTGGCTATTCGAAAAAATTATTAACACTCGGTTGTACAGTATTAGCCACAAAATACTTCATCCTCTTGGTGGCCAAGCACTAATGTCACACTACATATTGTGTGCGACCAAGTAATTCATAACAACATTTTTCAAAAACTCCGCCTCAACACTGCCTTTCCCTATGAGACACTTTTCCCTCACATAGACAAGAAAGCACCCACATGTAACGTCCCTGTTTTCGTCCGCCGTTTAAATCTATTTTAACT
The DNA here is from genome assembly GCA_030770085.1 of Oryza coarctata. Lineage (NCBI taxonomy): Eukaryota > Viridiplantae > Streptophyta > Magnoliopsida > Poales > Poaceae > Oryza > Oryza coarctata. The sequence goes on along the minus strand of CM061482.1, from coordinate 17,072,029 downwards.
AAAAACCTATTTTCTAAAAAAAATTAGTTCCTTGTGTATATTTAAAATCTAAAAGTACCAAATATCTCAACTAAATCCTTCCTTAAAATCCTCTACCAAAAGTCTCCCAAAAATTTCAAATTTCAGAATTCAAGATTTCTCCTAATTTCTTCCTAAAAATTTCTCTTAATAACCCATCAAAATATCCTTTCCAAAATTTCCTAAAACCCTTGAATTTAAACCTTAAGTTTGAATTCAAATCCCAATTCCAAACATCTTAAAATCCATGAAAAATTCTAAATGTACATTATTATTTTTCCTTGCGGCACCCATTTTCTTTTTTCCTCTCACTCGACCAGCCCAAGATCTCCTCGACACAGCTGCCCAACCCACTCCCTATAGCACGTGGTCCAACACCATCGAACCACAGACTCGCGCACGTGCTGTGCTCGGTCGTTGTTCCCCTAGGCCTGCTTGCCAGCCACAGTCACAATGTGTCGGTTTCGTCTCTCACCACCCAGCCATCCGCGTCAGGCGTTCAACGCAATGCCACGCCCATGCACCACACCCGCGCAACCACGCCATGCCACGTTGTGCCCATGTCGCACCGAGGCCACCATTCTTGTACATCATGACATACGTGCGCCCATGTCGTGTTGTACCGCAAGCTCCGATGCCCATGCTGCCACCCACGTCGTCTCACCCATAAATCTTGCTGACACAATCTCATCGTCCTGAGTCTACTACTTCGCTCCTCTTGCCACGGCTGGCGTGCCACCCGCACTGACCGAGCCTTACCTCTATCGCTCCACGCCAAGCACCCCCTACTTGGCCAGTGCCCTGCCTACACTGACCAAGCCTCGCCTCCGCTACCCTATGCGTGCACGCTAGGTCCAGCCCCCCTTTCCCATTGTCGTCTACACTAAATCAAGAAGGTGGTGCTCCAGATTTGGTGGCATAGTTGTAGGATTCGAGGGTAGCACGGGAGTCCAATGGCGGCATGATTGGATGTGGCGACGTGGGCTGGGCCGGGGCCTTGGGCAGGGTGCTATGGCTCGACTCCTTGGGCCTGCAGCTCGGAGAGAGGAGGCAACGGCATGTAGGCCAGCCTGAGGAAGGAAGAAGAAGGAAAAAGGAAAAAAAAAGTGGAGGGGTAGAAGGGAAAAGATAATATAGTGAAAAAGAAAATGAGGGAAATGGGAAATTTGGAGGGTTTTTTTTTTGAAAATTCCAAAATTGGAATATTTGAAATTTTAGGAAACTTTTGGACTCTAGGAAATTTAGAGAATTGATGGGAATTAGAGCTCCATTCCAAAACATAAACAAAATCAAATAGAAATAAAGAAAAAATGACAGCATAATTAATTAATTTAGTCAATTTAAATCCTTTTGATTGCTAAGTTTTGATTAAGCTATTTTAGACAAATAAATTAAAGGTGAATTTTCGTAATTAACCAAGTTAGAGAAAAAGGCGAAAAGGGGGACGTGATAGAGGGTAAGAAATTCTGACCCCCACACAGACATAACACCCCCAAAACCCGTTTAAGTGCGTGCAACGGTGTCTCTCTCTTCTAGTTGGGATATAAACTTTGAGCAATTAAGTAGACATCGATGACTGTTTGCACGCCCATTGATATTACGGCTTGCCTAAACTCAAATACAAAAGGACAAAAGAAAAATTAAATCAGCGTCTAGCCTTCTTCGTCACATTGCATTATGTTTGCATACATCACCATAAACACATCTGGGACTTAATGTGGCACAACAAAATGATTAGTCCTTGAGCCTTCACCGTCACCACCTGGGGCTCCTCCCGCGGCCTGACGATCCGCGTCGCCGGTGGTTGATCAAAACAAAATAGGATCATGGTTGGCGGGAATAGGGTGGGTGGTTTGTGGCTGCACGTATCAATATAATCCGACAGACTGGATGGATGACGAAAAAAGAAAAAACACTGCAATGGGCATGGAGAGGTGGGGTGGGTGGGATCGATGTGAGGCGAGCGCCCTATACTAGTTCTCTCAAATTTGATTGGAAAAGATTTACGAGGAAACATGCCGAATGCGTAGCAAAGACGAAGGAAAGAAGAAATAAAAGGAGATGCATGCATCAAAGGAGACCGACCGGGTCAAACAAACAAACAGACGTGTAGTTAGTTGCACACGCACACGCTACTGGTACAAGTACCTGTATATGGCAACACGTACACACGCAGTCATGAATCATCCAAGGAAGTAGACTAGCGAGCGAGAGAGAGAAAGGCTGCGTGCGTTGGTGTTGTGCATGGATGGCAGATTTCCTTGTCCATGTCAAACGTGTCTTAATCAGCATGCATGGATCGATTATGTAGTATGAGGCGAGGTACGGTTGCTGCAATTGGCTAATCCGTTGACTCTGGCAGGTGCGTTCCTTCCTTCACACTTACGTAAGGCATTGTGATGGAGTTGTTGCAGGCAGGTACAAGTTTCTTCTGACACGTTCTGGTAGTTGCGACCAACAGGTAAAACAAGGGAGAAGAAAGAATCGAACCAGTCGTAAAGCCTCTTCTTGTCCCCTTTTCTCCTCTCCAGCTACGCTAGCGAGCAAACTTGTTCATTCCATATTCCGTTTAGCTCCTTCCATTCAACCGCCGCCATGCCATCCGTGAAGCCGCCCACTCCCGTCCACGTCCTCGTCGAGCGCCCGCCGATGCCCCTGGACCCGCACCCGGTGCGGCTCAGGGCTCGCCCCTACTACCGCCGTTGGACGCCCTGGATCGTCGCCGCCACCGCTCTCGCCTGCGTCCTCGTCTTCCTCGTCTCCATGTACGTCAACGACTGCCCCCGCCGCAACTCCGGTGACTGCGCCGCCTTCTTCCTCGGCCGCTTCGCCTTCCAGCCGCTCAAGGAGAATCCCCTCCTCGGCCCTTCCTCCTCCACGTACGTTATCCTCTTCCTCCGCCCCCAACTTCTCCTTCCCCTTCCTTTCTTGCATACATAAACTTTACTGCTCTTTCTTTATTCTCAATTTTATTTGCTCACAAGAAATATTTTACACGCATTATTATGTACCTACTTTCTTCTACAATGTAATGTGCCTACACCGCCGAACGATTCTTCACTTTCCACGCATATAGATGCAGAGCAAACTCAATTTATACACTCGGAGATTTGGTTTTTTTCTTGTGCTCCTCATGTCTGCCTACTAATTACAATACCCAATTTGGTCCACTTCATGTGATCGATTGGAATTAGGAACCTGGCTCAAAACATGAATCTAATTTGTTAGTAAGGACCAAGAAATGCTTGCATGCATTGGCTGTTTACGTAGAGTACGAACAGTGGATCAGAGACGATCCATCTGTCAACTCTGCTCAGCCATTCTGTGTTCATTCTACAGTTACCAGTGCATTTAAGAAAGAAAACCTTCTGTTTATGTACTTCAATAGGTTGGTCGCACTGATTTATGCTCAACGTACTTCTATGATTCCGTCTCATGTTTACTGTGCTATACGATAATTAAAGAGACTGAAACTGCTCTCTCTCCTTTACATTCCGTTTGCACCATGAACAACCTATCATCTTTTGTTTGCAAAACATTCATTACAAGTCAGTAACTGGTTCATCCATAAAGATTGACAACTCCTCTAGGTGACAATTGTAACATACGTTTTTTATTTCATTAACTAGAGTTTTGCAACTTGATTTTGCGTGATATGACAATCTGAAGCTGACAGCTGAAACATAAAGATAGCTTTATCAAAAAAAACATTTAAAAAAATGTGCGAGCTGTCAACTGGCTTCCCAATTCAAATGTAGGATTGTCTAATAGGAACCATTAGACTTGCTATTAGTTGACTTTTGTCTTTGATTACCATGATAGTTGATAATTCAGTCTATTCTTTGTGCTCATAGTGGCAGCTGGAGAGTTGGTGAACACCGAAGAAAGATTGAATGTTTCTTTTTAAATTTGTACATGCTCATCTTACTACACACTGGATCTTTTATGATAATATTTTGGATCTGTAAAGTCAATTATTGGAATTGAAAGTACCTTGTTCGGGTGATTAGAAACATGACCCTTGCTCCATTTTGATTATGTGTTAACCTAGCACTGGTTACCACTTTGAACTTGCAGTTTTATCATGTTTAGATTAAGGATTGTAGGACGAGAGGATACTTTTATTTTTGTTGGTGAGGAAGCAGATGTCTGCTTGGATGTACAATAAACTGAGTCGATGCTTTTTTTTTCCAACATAAAACTTGAGGGAAAAAAATGGGAGATGGAGAGAAAAGCATGCTTTCATCTTGAATTCAAGAGGATGAACATGCTTTCATCTTGCTGCCAGGTTACTGAAGATGGGAGCTCTAGATGTAACTAAGGTTGTCCATGGTCACCAAGGATGGCGTCTAATTACATGCATCTGGCTTCATGCTGGAGTTGTTCATTTGCTCATCAATATGCTATGCCTTCTATTTATTGGCATTCGACTTGAACAAGAGTTTGGGTTTGGTAAGTTAATGCACTCTTTGCATATTTTAGCTGAACTTTTACGTCCCAGACAACTATTCTGCCATGGTCTTGCTTCTGATAATGGCTAATTAGCTTCTTTTGTACAATTTGTTATAAATGGAATTCTATTTGACGGACGCATAATAGTAGATTGCATACAAGTCCTCAGACATTTAATGAGTAAGACGACTTGATGTTCGTGCAAGGATTGGGAGTATAATATCATACCTTGTACTGTCTTACTTGCATCGGTACAATGCAAGAGTCAATGCCTTGAACTGTAATACGACTGTCAGGTGCTTAGACCGAAGGCAAAACCTCCACACAAGGACAAAAAAAATCTCAAAGTGACTTATATACATATTAAGTAGTGTGCAAGGGCTTCTGTGAATTTGAAACAATGTTCATCGAAACAGTCGTGTAGTGGTAAAATGAATATGGAATATATAGTTTCATAGCTTCGACAACCTACTGAAGTGTGATTTTCTCTGCTGTTATACAGTGAGGATTGGTCTGGTTTATCTCATTTCTGGTCTTGGTGGGAGCTTGATGTCCTCCCTCTTCATCCGATCAAGTATCTCTGTTGGTGCCTCTGGTGCTTTATTTGGATTGATTGGGTCCATGCTTTCTGAACTCATAACGAATTGGTCGCTCTATGCAAACAAGGTCTGTTTCCCTGTCCTTCTCTAGCATTGTAGGAAAAACTACTGCTACAGTTCCAATTCGTTAGTATTTTTTTTCATTTTCAAGGAATTTTCATTGAGTTATATTGTGTGATTTTTTTCTCAATTTTCAGGTGGCAGCACTATTATCACTAGTGTTTGTAATCGTGGTGAACTTGGCTCTTGGGATACTTCCCAGAGTAGATAACTTTGCGCACATTGGGGGCCTTATATCTGGGTTTCTTCTTGGATTTGTTTTTTTTATTCGCCCACAGTTTGCATGGATCAATCAGAGAAGAGTAGTGTCTGGACAACAACCTGCTGCAGTGAAACACAAGCACAAGACATACCAATATATACTATGGCTAGCTGCTGCTATTATGCTAATTGTCGGGTTAGTTCACTGACCTTCCTCTTTGGGCTCTAATTTTGAAAGAAGCTTTTTGGGTTCTAATGAAAATGTATTTTATCTCCTATTTCCTCCCTTGATGAAATCTCCAATTTTGAACTTGACAGATTTGCAGTGGCTATAGTTCTGGTTTTCCGAGGATATAATGCAAACGACCACTGTTCTTGGTGTCACTATCTCAGCTGTGTTCCTACGAAAAGATGGAAATGCAACTCGTCACCAACATATTGCACGGTAAGACAGTTCAAGTGATATTTCCATCAGCAATGAATGGATAAAACAAGCTAAAGAAATTCGAAGTAATATAATGGAGACTATTGGCCCTTCATAATGTGTTGCTGATATTTAATTGAAACCCAACTAAGTCTCAGTTGAAACCTGAATTGTTAAAACTTGAAACATTTAATTGCATCGATATTGCTTAAGGATATATCTTAACAGTTCATAATATGACTAAATTGTTCCCACCTTGCAGGTAATGGAGCAAGTGAATACCTTAAACTTGACATGTGAAGGCACAGGCATGCACCGGAGCTACATTATAGCGGATGCCACGCAAGATAAGATCAACCAACTCTGCAACCAGCTGTGCAGTTAGAAGAAACTGGCTCCCTCTTGGAGTTCTCCTTGTAAAAATACTACCAGTAGTAGTATACCACATTCTTCGTGTACATGAATAGATACATGTTTGACAGACAGAGAATAGAAAAGAGAAGAATTTACTGTAACTATGAAGAAAATAATGCAGGAATGGATGTGTGCAGTGCCATTAATCTTCTCCTTCGTGAGTTCATGTCTTGATGAAGCAAGGGCAGAGGCATTGTTCCTTGTCTGTTTTGAGTTGAGCTCAACTTGCTTTGCGTTGCCCCATTACAATTGGGCTTGGTGGGCCTTGATTGATAAGGCCCACTCCTTACACTAGTACAGGCAGGCCCATGAGCCCATCTCTCTTCTCTTCTCTCACGCTGCGTGTGTTGGGGGCCCTAGCTTTGCTGGCTCCGCTTCCCCTCCGGCACCGGCCATCGCGGCGGCGGCGGCGGCGGCGAAATACGGTTCGTGCTTCCCACAAAACCTCGAGCCCCAAGTTGTCACTGCCCTGCGCTGCGCCATTCCTTTTCACTAAAGAAATCTCGCGTTGATTCGTCTGCGTATTTCACTATCCGGACGAAAGATTTCGCACTTGTGCGTAGTACCGCTTATCGATTCACACCATTTTGCATCACTTTACGCAGCAAAATTAAATGCTGATGTTTGCGATCCTCTTGCAGTCTACGATTGCCTGCTTATTGCATTTGATGGGGTTGTGATCGTTGTCAATGGTCTTTAATGTGCAGTCACAGAAGAGCGATGAGGAGCCGCAGCCCCAGCAAGAGGAGACGGCATGGAGGCAGGGGAAGAAGCCCTCCAAGCTCACGACGTGGCGGCGGCAATGGAGGGGGCACGAATAAGCAAGGTGCTGTAAGCCTCTTCGTCATTAACCTTCCGCTAAGCTGCAGGTATACTACAATTTCTCACCCCCAATCCCAACTCAGCATCGTCCCCTTTTGATTATACTCAACTGGTTGTTCACTTGGTTCTTTTGCAGACCTGAGGACGTCCGAATTCCATTCCAAAAAGTTTGGTCCTGTTTGGGATGTTTATCTGCCAAGGCACTACGTTGGTGGGTAAGAAATTGATGCTAAACTAGGCACTCTGTTACCTTTGTTGTACTACATGGTTGGATGTCAAACATGCTGAGCCAGCCGCAGTTCAATGACTCCGAGAACTTCTCTCGTTAATGTGCCTGAATGCTGAACACCCTTCAAGTGCAATCTTCTTTTCAGATGTCTACCTTCTGTCATGTGGAATTATTAATACCTGCGTTGCCCTGCATGTTCTCAATGGGATTGGGGTTGTTGATATTTTTTCAAGATTAGCCTAACTAGTCTGGACTGACCCCCACAAAGACCCCCACTTTCCTTTCACCGTGTAATTATAGAGTCCTGAAGTCTGTACAGCATACATTGGTGTTAATATTATACTACCTACGTGCGTTCTTCTGGTAAAATAATTGTTTTCACATGATTATGAGGGTTGTGTTGTGTTGAAGTACAAGCACTAGACTTGTTGAAGGATCTGTGCCTAACTGTTCACTTGTTTGGTGAGGTAGAATATTGTGCAAATAAATCCTTCTATGAAGAGGAGATTTGGTTTGATGACAAGTTGATTTCCTGAAGAGAAGTGGATTTTACTTTTGCCTTCCATGAGAAGATGTATTGAAGAGAAGTGCATTTCAAGTACTTTCGCGACTTTTGAAACATTTGAGGAACTTGAAGTGAACCATTTTATGAACATGTCACTATGCAAGAAATCCAGATACTAGAAGGCCTTGGCCTCCTGACTGCTTGTTTGGAAGCATGCTACATGTTTTGATGAAAAACGTTAGTTATTGGCTATGCTTCATGAGGAATCATGGAAAGTTCACTGAAACTGGAACTTTGGTGGTAACTAGTTGAGCACATACCATATCCTATACGATGAATATGCACCCTCTTCCTGTTGATCCTATAGTGTATATGGTTTTACTTATCCAACATTTTATTACACCATATGTAGGGAGCCAAGAGGGTTTGCATTTGTGGAGTTTGCTGACTCTTCTGATGCTTCTAAGGCACAATATCACATGAGCCATAAGATGATTTCTGGGCATGAGATCAATGTGGCTTTTGCTGTGGAAAAACGGAAAAGGCCTGAGGAAATGCGTAGACAAACTAGATCCAGGTATACCGTACCCCATACTATTGTGACGGATCGTACCCCAAGTGGCTGCTTTATAGACATGATTCTCCACGGAGAAAGGAAGAGCGGCCGAACAAACTTGCCAAGACAGCCTAAAGGACATGATGAGAAGCAGGAACGTAGATCCTACACCCCTGAATATAATGATGGGTGTTTCCTTCAGGAAGGTCTCGTTGTCATACATACTCACGCTCCTGAACTCCGTAGCTGTGCTGCACAATGAACCTTTTTCCTTGACGATCTTATTCACAGTGTAGGCCATGCTCTCCTGCCCCACAGAGAAAGGAGGAACACCAAACAAAATCACCAGGACAGGCTAAAGAACGTGATGAGAATGCAGTATGCGACGCGGCGAAGAGAGAGAAATGGAGATAAGAGACATGTTGGCATGGGAAACGTGGTTGAGTTGGTGGGCCACGACAAATTAAAACTGAGTGCGCCTACGTCAGGGTCCACACGCCGCATCCTCACGGCCCGTTACATGCAACCCCCCTATAATAATGCCATTAGTTTTAATCAAGTACAAATCCTAGTCCTTGAACAGCAGAAAAGTACACTACTACTGGCAGTAAAGGATTATTCTAATCCCTGCACTGCGGTGCACGCACGGCACAGCTTCTTGTACCGTTCCTCCACCGAATCATCCTTTTTCTTTTCTTTTCCTCAAAGCCACTCCTCGAGGTGCGCACTCGCTTCCCTATCCCCACACACCATCACCCTTTTTATTACTAGCTAGCTGAATGCTGAATGACGGTGTATAAAATATATATATATATATATATATCTATTGTCTAGTTTAAATAAACTACATTCTTTTATCATATATGTTACATACTTTTATTTTTTTATATGTGGCTATTCATTTAAATTTAATTACTTTTTTAATATTAAGAAATTTTTTTTAAGAAGTAAAGACCCTATCTTCTCTTCATCACTAAAATGGTTATTAGACCAAATTATGCGCACATAAAAAGTATTTGAAAGAAATGTAAAGAAAAGTTATATTAAAACTAAATTAATCCAATACGGTAATCACTCGAAAACAAGAAACAAGGAGAGTAAAAATCCTCAAAATATAGAGGGGTGTGTATATCAGGAGAGGAGGCCCCCAAACACCAGAGCACCAGTGAGAATCTGAAATCCGATATGAGATGAGAAACCACCATAACCTAGCAAGGAAGATGCTCATCTACCTCATCTCCGTCCTCGCCGCCTCCTCCGTTGCGGAGGCGGCGCTGCCGTCGATGGCGGTGGGCGTCAACTACGGCGCCAACGCCGACAACCTCCCGCCGCCCAAGGACGTCGCCGCCTTCCTCTCCTCCCACACCACCATCGACCGCGTCAAGCTCTTCGACGCCAACCCGGCCTTCATCTCCGCCTTCGCCAACACCGGCATCACCCTCGCCGTCTCCCTCCCCAACTCCGCCCTCCCCTCCCTCGCCGACAAGGCCACCGGCCTCGACACCGCTCGCGCATGGGTCCGCGCCAACCTCTCCCCCTACGTCCCGGCCACCAACGTCACCCTCCTTCTCGCCGGCAACGAGATCCTCCTCTCCCCGGACCCCAATCTCATCGTCTCCCTCCTCCCCGCCATGCGCCGCCTCGCCCAGGCCCTCCGCCTCGAGGGCCTCCCCGGCGTCCGCGTCACCACCCCGCACTACCTCGGCATCCTCGCCCCCTCCGACGGGATCCCCTCCAACGCCCGCTTCCGCCCCGGCTACGACACCAAGCTCTTCCCGCCGATGCTGCAGTTCCACCGCGACACCGGCTCGCCCTTCATGGTCAACCCCTACCCCTACTTCAGCTACAACAACCAGACGCTCGACTACGCGCTCTTCCGCCCCAACCGCGGCGTCTACGACCCAAACACCAAGCTCAACTACACCTCCATGTTCGAGGCCCAGATGGACGCCATCTACGTCGCCATGAACCGCACCGGCTACGGCGACGTCGCCATCGCCGTCGGGGAGGCAGGCTGGCCCACGCAGGCCGACCCCGGCCAGCTCGGCGTCGGCGTCGAGGAGGCCAGGGACTTCAACGAGGGGATGCTCCGCGTCGTCAGCAGCGGCAAGGGCACGCCGCTCATGTCCAACCGCAGGTTCGAGACCTACATCTTCTCCCTCTTCGACGAGAACCAGAAGCCGGGACCCATCGCCGAGAAGCACTTCGGCATCCTCAACCCCGATTTCACCCCCATCTACGACCTCGGCCTCCTCCGCCAATCCGACGTAAGTACATTGGATTAACCCCCATCTTTCTTTGCCTGATTTGATTTCATTTGATTGGTTTGGGAAACCCCTGCTAGCGTCATTGATTTCCGAAATTACCCTGAGGTAGATACAGTTCATTAAAAAAGATGGGTATTTTTGACGACATACATGCCTGCCATTGGGAGATGAGCCAGGTTAACAGCATCTTGTGTCAAAGATTGCAGTTTTTAGTCAGTGGGGTTTCTTCATGTCTTCCTTCAGGGGAGGGGAGAAAGAAATGAAGAATAACTAGATACATTCGCAATTTTGTTTACTCATGCCACGGAAGCATGATAACGTTGGTAGGGCAGTCTTACACGGTTGCTCATCTTAGCTGGTCCTCCCTTACGGCCACTCTCCGTGAGACCGTCACCATGCGGATATTGCTAGTACTAGTACATTGTTATGCTGTTCCCACTGCACTGTCAAAGGTGTAGCGATGGTGTGTGGGCCGACCTCTCTGGAAAGAGCTGTTTCGGGTTCAACTTTTGCTCCTTATCGCATCCATGATCTGTTTGTCCAAAGAATGCTTGCCGGAGCAGGTTGCTTTTCTCGATGAATCCAGGGGTGGTAGCCCATGTGGTGAAGCCTTGGACACGTCTGCATTTTTTTATAAAATGCTCTGCTGACCTCTGATTAAGATCTAGATGCACATGCTAGCAATATGTGACCAAGTGCTATACTTCTATGGCCGGCAATTCTAAACTTTTACATAGTACTAATCACCTACCATTTCATCGAATAATTACAAGTTTTGTTTAGTACAGTAACAGGTTAACAGGTTGAATTGTGTTCTGTTCTTTCTGAATGCTACTATAACAAATGGGTTCACTAGTTTCTTATCAACTCCAAGATGGTCCTTTTGAGATACATAGGACAGTTTGGTACCCCTTCTTTGAACTTCGCATCGAATTTAAGAAACCAATTTGGCCTGGTGCTTCTACGAAGCTACCTTGAAGCAAAAAGGAAATTAAGATGTTGTCTGCCTCTTGTAGTCTCGTTTGAAGCTCAATTAAAAATGAAATCAAAAGGTAGGCCAGTCAGTTCACACTGGCAACACATGGATCTTGCTGGATGAACACATGGACTGTGTGGGGAAGATGGGGGCTGTGTAACTGGATCAATCTAGTGAACCAAGATCTTAGGCAAACAATCGATTTGGACAGGGTGACAAACCCTGTTTTGGACGGTGCCAATCCAGACTATAGGGAACATGCTGTCAAGTGCATCAGTAACGTGTACATAAGGAATTAGTCTCAGCCGGATACGGGCAAGCAAATTTGAGACGGGAGATATGTTATATGTTCTAAATTGGATGTACAATGCTGTTTACCCTAGTCCACAGTTCTGTGCAGTTACTGTTTTTCTGTTTAGGCACTGTGGTGCTTGAATTCTTTTCCTGTATCACCTTACTTATTTGATGAAACCAATGCTTTTCTGTGTTGCAGTCTGGAGCTCCAAATCCTTCCCCAAACCCATCACCTAACCCTAGTCCGAAACCTGCCCCATCTGGTGGTGGGAAGTGGTGTGTTGCCAAGGCTGGTGCGAGTGATACTGACTTGCAGAACAACATCAACTATGCCTGTGGTTATGTGGACTGTAAGCCAATACAAAGCGGTGGCACATGCTTTGATCCGAACAATGTGCAGTCCCATGCTGCATTTGTGATGAATGCCTTCTACCAGGCCAATGGTCGGCACGACTACGATTGCGTCTTCAATGGCACTGGCGTGGTCACCTCCAATGACCCTAGTAAGTTGAAACAACTGTATGTCGTTCCTGTTCTGCACCTAGCAGCATTACACAAATTGAATACACTTATTCAGACAGAAGGACCTGTTATGTAAGTATGTTTTAGAACAAGGTAGTTGATCATTTCAACTGAAACCGATACATGCTTGTTTGGCAGGCTACGGGAGCTGCAGATATGTCTCCTGACGGGATGCAGCAAGCCATGGCAGTGCTGGTGCAGCGGCACCAACCTCGAGTCCACCTCCAGGCTTAAGTCACGGAAGCGCTGGAGGGTTGCTGATACTGCCTGGCTTGCGCCTATTTTTTCTCTGCTCTTGTCTGACAGCGGCCGTGCTTCTTCCTTAGAAGAGCTACTAGTTTATCATATTCATTACCCCCTTAGCACAGGGGGGATGAACACATTATTAAAATTGTGTATCCATTATCAGTCAATTCTAGCTAATGTTTGGCTATACGGCATTTTTTTTCGTTGTTTAGTGAAGCATTTGTTCTTAACTTGTCATTCCATTCTATTCTATGTAGAAATATAAAATGAAACAGCGAAAGAATTTGAGCCTCCCAGTTTCGTTGTTGATGCTGCTCCTTTTGTTTCCCATGTTTGAATGTACAGGGTAGGAGGCCTGCTAGTCTTTTGCATTGGTCATTTCTGTTACTTTTATGTTTACATTGTGGCAGTCGAAACTTCGCTGTTTCTATGCCCGAACTGAACTGAAGCCTTGTTCTCTTTTCATGTCTACTTAGCGCTTACCCTACAGCTCAAGCCCTTCTTTCACTGTACAGCTAGCATCATTCTACAGGTTCAGAAACAGAATTGGGACGTATCAATTGGTGCCGCCTTGCCGATACCGAATGACTTAGAAGTACTGACTGGCGCTAATGTCTAAATCAGCACTAAAACTAGCATGGCTGCAATCCAGCCAGACAGTCTAATTGTTGAGCCCATGAGATGATCAACTAGTTCAGAGTTACTACAAAGGATGTGCATCAGAGCATGCATCATCGACAAGAAAACTACTAGTATTGGTTTAAGAAAAGCATGGTTTCTCTTTTTTTTTCTTCAAGTTGATCAATGCGCGTCTTTTGCTTTAAGCCCATTTGTATAACCAAAGAATCTTTGGGCTGTTTTCTGATAGTTTGATGCCGATCGAAAACCTGTCATCGCGTCGTGCATGGATTGAAAACCTGTCAACTCAGCATCCCTAATTATCCCCATAAAGACTTGGAATAATGTTTTTCTTCATTCATATTTCATAGTTGAAGCTTTACAGCTATTTCAGTAATTAATTGAGTTTCAAATCAACAAGAACGGACAATGGGTTGAGGGAGTAGAGAAGGATATTAATTTCGGAAGTCCGACCTTTCATGTTAACACTAATTTCAAAATTTTGTAACAACTTAACTGTCATGCTCCTTTGTTGGAACAAGCATAATAGATTCCCACTCTTGAAAACCTGTCAACTTTGATCTTCGCCCATAAAGACTAGGAATATATTGTCTTGTCTCCACATTTCAAAATTGAAGTTTTACAATTGATTCAGTGACTAATTGTGTTTCAAATCAACCAGAATAGACCATGGGTTGGGGGAGTAAATATTAATTTCAGAATTCTTACCTCTTGCAGCCAGTGGAGACTGGAGAAGCCATGGCCCATGGTGCGTCGGTGACATGGCGTCTGCCATACCGGTGATGGTGAGTCGGTGAGGGCAACAGGCAGTGGCTAAATTGGAGAGGTGTCACATCTAATCTGATACCACCATAAAGTTAGTGTCAGATAGAACATCCTATTGAGGATGACGAACCATCCCTAACGGAACCGTATGTATTGGTGCTTAGTCCTAATATTCTAAACTAGCACCTACAATAAGAAAAACAGTAAACATTGTAAAAACTAAATAAATATATTATACCTTATTACTTTGTCGAGTAGACTTTTAGCGCATCAATCCACAGACAGTTGTTTGGGTCTAGCAACGAAACCAAACTCTTGGATATTTTCAAACTAAACTTAACGATAAATAAATAAAAACAAAACAAAATAGAGAGAGTGAGTACCTTCATACTTATAAGTCATGGGAAAACGTGAGTATACAAACTGCAAAGAATACTAAGTTTATTTTGTAAATTTTTTATTTAAAATTATTTTGTAATATCTAAGTGTAAGTTTCATATTTCATTTAAAAAGAGAATTATCGTCTCGATCTGATACGAATTGCTTTGCAACAAACTAAATATGATAATAATGTTTTAGTTTCATTAATAATTTCTTTTATTTTTATTTCTTCAACAAACATTATTTCAATCTAAAACTAAATCAATACCTTTCTTTTTATTTGCTCTTTCTCGAAACCACCAAAGGTTTAATTTCTATTTTCTCCTAGGAATCATACTCTATGATGCTATCACGGTATACTAGATCATATAAACTCATTCCCAATCACTAAAATCAGTCATTAAGGTCAACTTTGATAACAGTTCTCATTCACATAAACAGTTTTTATAAAACACTAGTAAATAAATCTATACTAAGAGAATTACCTTATATTCACTCTTAACTGTGGTCACGACTATTTAAATAGTTTTATTTAAATAGTTTAAGTTATACATAATATGTACGCTTTATCTACATAACACAAAATTGATATCGGATATCTGTCGGTATCGAAAATTCATTACATGTCTTTTTAAAACTAACTCATAGATTTAGAAGTCTCAGTACCTATGAGCAGCTACCAAGGTGGATGACTTCAAGAGCGGCAGGAGAATATGAGAGACTGATGATTGTGACAATGGACGACCTGGCTTGCTGCACCCAGCTCCCTGACGGCCTCTGCCAGCTCCCATGTCTAAGCTTTTTTCAGGTCAGCCGTGCCCCTGAAATCAAGCGTGTTGGCCTTGAATTTGTGACTATGCAACCATCATCCAGCCGACGCTACCATGCCCATGCGTTCCCGAGGTTGAAGACGATGAATCTGACAGGCATGGTGGAGTGGGAGGAGTGGGAGTGGGATCAGCAACTGAATACTGTGCAGGCTATGCCTGCATTGGAGAAGCTTCGACTCAAAAACTGCAAGTTGAGACACCTTCCTCAAGGCCTTTCCTCACAAGCCACGGCTTTAACAATCATGCGCCTATATGATATCCAGCAACTCAACTCTGTAGAGAGCTCTGCTTCTCTTGTCAAGCTTGAGCTATTCTGTAACCCAAACCTGGAGAGAGTCGCTTCTCTCCCCAGATTGCAGAAGCTCGTCATTGTCTTGTGCCCAAAGATGAGGTTATTGGAGGGGCTGCCTGCACTGCAGAGGCTGCATCTGGTGGACTACGACATGGAACAACTCCCAAGATACATGCAGCTTGATGTGAGTCCCAGGCATCTGCTGCTGTACTGCAGCTTAGAGCTGCTCACATCCATAGCCGTTGGGGAATCTTGTCCAGAGTGGAGCAAGTTGAGCCATGTCCAGCATGTCAAGGCCTATGCTCACCAAGGAGAGACATCAGAAGGAAGTGGCATGTGTTTTACACGAGAGATCCCTACAGCGTCGAGACAAATATTGGCAACAGCTCTTCTTCCAGTTAATTCTGCAGGTAAATCAGCACATCAGCTTCTTCCTAATTTCTCTCCATATATTCCTTTTTCCTTCATTTGTTTAACCCATGTTTGTTCCATCTTTCAACTGCATGATGCGGCCCCCTACTGTTTCCATTTCGCTTAATGGACAGCTTCAGAGGACGACGAGGAATAGGACACAAATATTTCAACAGCTCAGGGCACCCACTGTCGAAGACATTGCCAAAGACAGCAGTCAGTACAGGCTATAAATTGTTGCAGTCCACTACTGTCAGCAAATCTCCTAGTCTAACATTCATAAGGACTTTACAGCCCTGTACATGAATTGTGAGTTTGTGATTTGTCTGTTGATTCGGTAAGCTTACCGATATAGCTACGTATGCTACTAGTTCCTGAAATGTACTGAAAGAAACAAATATATTACAAGTTGAGCCAACATTATTTGATTTGAGGACTGCAGTGACTTAACACATTGTTAATCTTGTGCTCTGCCTCTCACCTGAATACGACCTGGTCTATATTGGCTATTATATTGAGAAAAGATTAGGAAAGAACTAAGAAGGTAGCCTCGTTGCCTATCAAGAATAGCTTCAATTCAAACCTGTGGCTAGAACAGAACATATGACATCAGAACATCAGTAGTCAACTAAATCTTAGAGATTACTAGTACGCAGGTGCTCGCCGCCAAAAAATCCCGCGACTGAGGAGGGGCAGCAACTCGGTCACGCGAAGGTCTGGGAGGTCTGCTTGTCTCTAGTGCAGGTCCTTAGGTCTCGAGGTTCGCGGGCGTGCCAGTCAATTTGACCCAGCAATTGACAAGGAGGTGAGACGAGCGGGTCCAATACAGACACTCGCTATCGGCTGGTTGCCGATAGGTTCGGGATGCTGTTTGATCGGCTGGGGAGCCGATGTGGACAGGTGTCGACGAGCGGTCGACCGTAGAGCCGATGGAGGAACCAGGGTGTGCTTAGAGGATATCGAGGCGCACGGGATCCCTCCGTACAGCCGAACAGTGATCCATCGACTGAAAAAACCGATAAAAGCGGATGTGGCCTAGGCGATGATTAGCGCAAGAAGGCACGAGCTGCAAAGCCGATGCCGCCCCGGATATGACAACAAGAGACCCGTCGCCCGCCGTGGCAGCACCATCAACACCGAACTTTGAAGATCGGACCTAACCGAGATAGTATGAGGCCGGGGCCAGCGGCGATGATACGGAGAACGCCGGATCAGCTATGCCGTAGCAAGGATAGGAATGAACCCATCGGCTAGCTGAGCCGATGAGGTGACGCCTCTCTAAAAGCGGTTGTGTATCGGCTGGAGGTCCGATACGTTTGGCGTTACGCGTCGTGGGACGCCTCTAAAGGCTGATGTGTATCGGCCGATGGGCCGATGCGCTGGGCGTGAAGCACAGAGCATGGATAACTCATCGGCTAGCACTCCGATGATACGCCGTGCAGGAGACTATAAGCCTGAAGCTCGATCTACCGTCGGCAGCCCTGTAGGTCGGACCTAACCGATGCAGCACGAGACTGACGACGGCAGAGGGAGCTTAACGGGCCGATAGGTCCAGCACGGATGTGATGCGATACATCCGATCGGCCTAAGAGGTCGGACCTAACCGATGCAGCCTTAGACAGAGCAAGACATAACGGGATGGTGACGGGACTTACCCCTTCGCCGGAGATCGAACTTAACCGATGCAGCCCCGCGTCGAGAACCAGAACCCGCCGGTAGAACCTAGATGAACTAGGGTGGCGATACGCCGAATTTGAATATGATCCAGAGATATTTTACATATTTTCAGAGGGTTTATATTTATACCCTGGATTTACAGACAGAGTCCGACGCGTCTACGACCACCGGACATTATTTCCTAGTAAGAACAAAGGAAAATATTCCTAAAGTAGTTAACTAACCAGCTAGACCTTCCTAATTGAGTAAGGTTATAATTTACAAAAATAAGCACCCTGCCGTGGAGTCCACGGCTCCTCCGCAAACCCAGTTTCATCTGAATAATCTTCCAATTTGTAACCGAGTCTTCCTTTGTTGTAACCTGATCGGCTTCTCCACTGTAACTATCGAACCTTCTTTAAGTCAAGCCGATCCTTTTCCTTCCTTCTCTCGGGCTTCTCGGACCTAATCCCAATTGGACAATCCCCTGTCTTCAAGCCGATCCAATCTTCTACTAATCTGATCGGCTTTTCTACAGTTCTCCATCGACTTTGTCTCAGTATCTCCATCGACCGATGGCTGCATCAAACCCTCCAACGGACCTCTCAGTCGATCGGCTTTAGCCCCATCGGATCTCCTAGCCGATCGGCTTTAGCGCCATTGGATCCGCTAGATTTTGGCGTTAACAACAGATCAACACACATGGGCCCATCAGGTACCAGTGCTTTTTCATTGTTACTACAGCGATTAATTCGGCACGTCTTTAGACACATTGAACACAGAAAGGGCCAGTGAATCAACACACCATGGGCATGCGACATGGAGTGCCATTCAATAACAGTTCAAGATGAAGCTCCAATAGTAGGTGGGTTTGTACGCTTACTACTAGCTATAAGCCACCTAAAGATTTTCACTCCATTTCTTTGGTTTTACAAAATATGTGTCTGAAAATTCTCTTAATCACAGCCATTTCCTCATTTGAGTATAATTCTGCAGGCTTATTAGCCATGTAACACTACTAAGAAACTATTTTTTAGACAATTAAAAAGAAGTTTTCACGTATGAGAGAGTCAACCGGCTGAATGGCATGTGAAAATAGGTCATTTTCACAGGACGAGTGAACGACCGCTTGTGAAAATCGTTTCCGCAGCCGTCTTAAGATAACCGTTTGCAAAAGTGAACTTCCAACTTTTAAAATTTTTATGCGCTAAAAAAGCACCAAAAAATTTTATTTTTAGAAGTGTTACAAGTCACAGGATTTTTTGCACAAATATACGTGCGTGAGGTGTATAGAATTCAGACCGATGCCCCTTACTCCCATGTTGCCCCTTACAATCTCACCATCAAACACTAGTTATATGGATACAAGATATCATTTTTTAACTTTATATCTCCAAAATTTATAATGCTTATTTAACACTTTAAATTATTTCAAATGAAACTACTAGTTATAAAATTTTAGATCGTGTTGAGCTCAAATACCTTTATATAGAACATGTCTTCATCGGAGTTCATTTAAAACATTCAAATTTTAGTTTTAAAAAATAATCTAAAATCTTGTAATAATATTTGTGCCTCTAAATGATCTTAAAAAGTTTGTCGACTATAGATTTCGTCAAGCTCTAAGGTTTGTCTTTTATCCGACTTCATATAAAAATTTATGTATATATGTGTGTGTTTTTATTTTTGTGTATTTTTTTCCTAAAAAATGATTTGTAGAAGTGAATGGTGTATTACATGCTTGCCTGTAAAAATCAATTTTTCTATAAACAAGCACTTAAGTCTTCCGTCTAAAGAATTAAAGTTATTTTCAAAAACGGTTGACTAGATGGTCCATGACCTAATCCCCTCCTCCCAACCCCAACACCCACTTAGAGTCCCTTCTAGACCACTGTAAAAAGAAAGAAAGAGGGTATCCTAAAAATGATCTTTTTTTATAGGGTAAGCCATATAGATGTAGGTCTCAAAGCCTACCATGTACCCATATCGGTTTTGAAATTTTTAGTAACGATTTTGCTAAACATGTTCAAAAGTTTTTTCCATAATTTCAGATGTTTTTTCATCCGTGAATTTGTGGCCAAGTTTGTGTTGATAGCTAAATTTGGCACATAATAGTAAAGGATTAATTCAGTTATTAGTTGAGAATTAGCTGAATAAAAATATTAGTTCACTATTAGTGCGGCATTAAGCCGATTAATTTCGTTTGTTCATTAAGCAAGAAAATGAGGTGTTCAAATCTAGTGAGGCCCAATCAGTATTGAGCCTATATTTAATTGGTGCTGGTACGCAAGTGTACAGGCACTTGGGTTTTTTTTTTGTGAAAGTTGAAGCATGAAAGCAAGAGTTACTGGCTGATGCTGGCACACGGAGAACCTCAAGGACGTCTAGAGTTGCATGCAATGAAGGGAAAGAAGCAGAAGCATTGCCGGTTCGCGGGTGCAGTCGGATGCGTCTACCTGATTTTTCTTTTACCGTTGATTTGCGCTAATTCAGTTGAAGCGGATGTGTAACCCTATTCTATTAACTAGGAAGGAAGAAAACCCGCCGCCAGCATCTTATTTAAATTTTATTATCGTAAAGATATGCCGGTAAATTTTAATTAAAATATTTATTTTATAATATTTTAAATATATGGTCTTTATGTAAAAAATTATTTTAGTATTGTTGATAAGATTGTTTATTTATAAAACCTCTAAAATCAATGCCTATATATGACCCCAAGAGAAAAGGAAACCTAGATAGCAAAGCAATGGATCTAACTTCACAGATAATCACAAACAATGGCTTCATACACCGAAACTAGAAGCCGTGAGAAGCAGTAACCTCTGCAGCCAGAATACTATAATCCCGTAGCAATTATTTCAACTTACGTACAAATAGCACATTGTTCTTTTGTTTTTCTGAATCTGATACTGTTAGAAAATAATTTCCTTACGGTTTAGGGTATCAAAATCTTAAGCATGCACAGAAAACCATCCACAATATCTACCTAAAAGCTTCGCCTTTTTCCATCAATCAATCATTAGCCCACAGCAGAACGCCATTAAATCCCAAGGATGAACTAGGAATCCCCTCAACATCTTCCAAAATCCTAAATAAAAAAGACCTCACCAGCGCGGGGGCACTTACCATGCCTCCACGATGATGCGCTTCCCGTAGCTGGCAACATCGCCGGAATCCTTCTCCGCCGCAGCCACAGCCGTCACCTCTGCCTCTTCTTTCTTGGCCCTCTTCCTCCCCTTCTGTTCGGGTGCCGCCGCGGCCGCCTCCTTTTTGGCCGCCTTCGCCGGAGCCTCCCCGCGCTGTTTCCCGGCGGCCATGCTCCGTGTCTTCCTCGGTGACCCGGCCGCCGCCGCCGCAGTGGTCTCCGGAGACTTGCGCTTGGGAGGCATCGCCGGCGGCGAGAGCGGGCTCTCCGAGTGAGTGGGTCCGTCCTTTGACCGACCTGGGTTTCGCTCGCGGAGAGGAATGGGGGGTAGAGAAAAGGCGCGCGAGGTGGACCGTTTCCCGCCAATGGGAACACGGTTGGGTTGGGCCTATGAATCGATGCATGGGCCTTCCCAACTCTGAACTGGCCCATCGTGTTCGTTCGTGGACGAGACCACTAATAGCAGCAGTTTGCTCTCACTGTTTCTTTTTTTAAAAAAAAAAGGAAATATCAGCCGTTTGCTCTAACTTTAAAAAAAGAAGAAGAAGAAGAAGAGAAACATGAACCTGTGAGCACTCTTGCAGATTCAAACAAGAACGGTGTAGAAGCAAGTGGAGACTAGTAGTATAATGTGCACACAGAAATACATGAATTACAATATGAGTGCAGTATAAAGTTATCGGCATGGTAGAGGGAAATATCAGTTTGTCTCATGGATAAACGGAGGAGATACATCCTTCATTATGGGGGATTAACTAGGCTGAAGATCATACAAACGATAGCTATCCTAAAAAAAAACATGGCACCAAGAATACTCGAGGAGACCAATACAGTACACACCGACTCCAATTCATTTGCCTCCAAGCAAACAATGCACAATTAGATACACGTCCGAGAGAGAAGCAGCACAAAATAACAGACGGCATGGAAATAATTTAATTCCTCACCGTATCATAAAAGTTGAGAGAGCTTCCACCGCAGTTCAAACAAATGCATACTGAATTACTGATGCGACAAAAATGCCGCTCACGAGGAAACCAAGTAGTATATAGATGAGCAGATGTAGATGGTCATGCCGATCAAGGATCATCTGTTTACAGCACTTCATGCACACAGAAGAACTTGTGCCCTGGAATTTCTCTAGTTTAGTTAGATAATTGCTCAAGGATGTGCCAAAACTACTAGTACCTGTACGTTGATGCCCCATAAAACTCTTCAGAACTTCAAATTACATCAAGATCATTGCTGGAATGTCTGGCTGCATGCCTGCATATTCAGTGGCGGTGGGCCCCAACCCTTCAAAGTACAACAGAGCAGTCTTTCTCAGGTTCTTAATGCAATGGACGAGAGCCCAAAAAAATCAATTAGGAAGGTTCTTTTCATGTATGAAATGATATGATCAGCTATATCATGATTTCTAGAGTACAGCAATGTAAAGAGAAGAAATACCTCGCCATGATCCATTCCGCATCGGAATCACTCGATAAACCACGGTTACAGTTCCATCGTCAGAATAATAACATCGCGAACTTTTCACCACACCGACCTGAAAAAAGTATTAGCATCTTTGAATCACCGAATTTATACTGAATATCCCATTGCTAGTTCAATCCAGCATATGTAGCGACAGACCAGAAGAAGGGTTAGTCCACAATCTGCAGATGGCTGCAGACGTGGGGTTACACAACTCAACGTTCTCATGGATAAACGAACGTAAGATACATAGAACATTCTCAACTGATACCGCTGCCTCTAGGCTCACTCTTTTTCAACCCCAAGATCATAGTACCTCTAGATTACAAACTGCTATTTACTGTCACGAGAACATAGCTAGTAATAAGGAGACGAATACAGTTGGCTTTACGAAGAACACCAGCGCCTAAGAACAAGTGCGAGAAAGGCAACAAATACCAGGCGCCACAAAAGATAATAATTTAATTTCTCACGGCATCATAGTTCAGAGGCCACCCAACGCAGTTCTTCAAATAGGTATCATAGCACCACACAATCCGTGGATTTTAAGTTTTTGACATACGAACCACAAACAGAAACATAAGACATACTAATAATGCAATAAGATAACTTGAAGCGTGGATGACCTATCCAACGTTTGCGCTTAGTCGACCTCCTCGATCTTTGGGCCAGCACCGCTGCCACCAGCAGGGGGTGCGTCATCCTCGTCCATACCGCCAGCCATGTCAGCGCCAGCGCCCTGGTACATCTTGGCGATGATGGGGTTGCAGATGCCTTCCAGCTCCTTCATCTTGTCATCGAACTCATCAGCCTCAGCCAGCTGGTTGCCGTCCAGCCACTGGATGGCCTGGTCGATGGCGTCCTCTATCTTCTTCTTGTCTGATGCCGGGAGCTTTGAGGCGATCTTCTCATCCTTGATGGTGTTGCGCATGTTGTAGGCGTAGTTCTCCAGCGAGTTCTTGGCCTCCACCTTCTTCTTGTGCTCCTCATCCTCTGACTTGTACTTCTCGGCTTCCTGGACCATCTTCTCAATCTCCTCCTTGCTAAGTCTACCCTTGTCATTGGTGATGGTGATCTTGTTCTTCTGCCCGGTGGTCTTGTCCTCAGCAGACACGTTCAGGATACCATTGGCATCAATGTCAAAGCAAACAGTGATCTGAGGAACACCCCTGGGAGCAGGAGGGATTCCAGAGAGCTCGAATTTGCCCAGCAGGTTGTTGTCACGTGTCCTGGTCCTCTCACCCTCATAAACCTGGATGAGGACACCAGGCTGGTTGTCAGAGTATGTGGAGAAGACCTGCTCCTTCTTGGTGGGGATGGTAGTGTTCCTCGGGATCAAGACAGTCATGACACCACCAGCAGTCTCCAAACCGAGAGAGAGCGGGGTAACATCCAACAGGAGGAGGTCCTGGACCTTCTCATTGCCCTCACCACTCAGGATGGCAGCCTGGACAGCAGCACCATAAGCAACAGCCTCGTCTGGGTTGATGTTCTTGCAAAGCTCCTTGCCGTTGAAGAAGTCCTGCAGGAGCTGCTGCACCCTTGGGATCCTAGTGGAGCCACCAACAAGAACAACATCATGAACAGAGCTCTTGTCCATCTTAGCATCCCTGAGGCACTTCTCCACAGGCTCCATACACTTCCTGAAGAGATCCATGTTGAGCTCCTCAAACCTGGCACGGGTGATGGTCGAGTAGAAGTCAATGCCCTCATAGAGGGAATCAATCTCAATGGTGGTCTGGGCAGTGGAGGAGAGGGTCCTCTTTGCCCTCTCACAAGCTGTCCTCAACCTCCTGAGAGCCCTGGGGTTGCCAGTGATATCCTTCTTGTTCTTCCTCTTGAATTCTTGCACAAAATGGTTGACCATACGGTTGTCAAAATCTTCACCACCAAGGTGAGTGTCACCAGCTGTGGCCTTGACCTCAAAAATACCCTCCTCAATGGTAAGGAGGGAGACATCAAAGGTACCACCTCCAAGGTCAAAGATGAGGACGTTCTTCTCACCAACGCTGGTGGCCTTCTTGTCAAGACCATATGCAATAGCTGCAGCAGTCGGCTCGTTGATGATACGCATGACATTGAGACCAGCAATCACTCCAGCATCCTTGGTGGCCTGCCTCTGGGAGTCATTGAAGTAGGCAGGAACAGTGACAACAGCATTCTTGATGGTGCTGCCAAGGTACGCCTCAGCAATCTCACGCATCTTGATGAGGACCATGGAGGAAATCTCTTCAGCGGCAAACTGTTTCTCCTCACCCTTGTACTGGACAACAATCATAGGCTTGTCTCCAGGTCCAGCAATCACCTTGAAGGGCCAGAGCTTAATGTCACTCTGGACAGAAGCATCACTAAACCTCCGGCCAATGAGACGCTTGGCATCTGCGGAGAAGACTCAATGTCAACAATTACACTAAAAACATACTGCATTTATGTTTCAAAAGATGAAGAAAATGAAGCTTAAGTAGAAATACAAGTGAAGCAAGACTTTTGATAACAAAGCAATAGGTATGCACCTAACTTCACAAATTAAGAAAGTAATAAAATGTAAACAGCTATATAGTAATTGGAGGATCATATAGGAGCCACCAATGTCGCAAGATCCGTTCCCCCATGTTTTATGCCATAATTCGGGACAAATAGTCAAAAAGAAGACCACATGTCAGATACCAAATGGCATTGGAAACTACTGAAAGTCCTAAATGATTTTGCAAGAAAAATTCATAAATTTAAGCAAGCATGCAACCTCAGCCAAAAGATGGTGATTATTTTGGAATAATCAGTGTAATTCAGTGAAATGGGTTGTTTTGTACCACAGACGGCAAGCTGTCATGATAACTTCTTTAGAAGTCTGTTGATAATTTAGCAAACGTTGTGGAAGTTATTTAATCCTACAAAACAATATAAAAAAACTGTACGATAGGGAGATCAGATGGTAGTGCATGATGTAAATTGATCATCATCTGAGATGCAAATATGTGGTATGGATTAAGAGTCATCACTTCTCCCACCCTAAAACATTTAAGGCCTGCTTTAAAAAATAAATTCCTTTTCATGGTAAACCCAACAACAGGATATTCCTAGCAAGTACTTGGCACAGCAGAAATGTGTTGTGCTTGTGTGGAGTACATAGAGTAATCAAAATGTTGAAACAGAAATATGCATCAAGTACATGAGGTCATTCACATATTTCACCCTCACAAACAGATAAGATAAATGTCAGCAAAGAGTCCATCAGCCCAGTCAATCAAGCCATTCCATATCCAGGGAGACAATATTAGCAATTGTATTTCAAATTTATACTACAATTATGCTAATGAAGATGTAACAAAAATGCCCCCAGCAATATGAATGGACCCATACTTACAAACAGACAACAAGGTGTGCAGCACTAATTTGGCAAATTAACAACAGAAGGACATGTAAACGGCTATATAGTAATTGGAGGCTCATAGAGGAGCCACCAATGTCGCAAAATCTGTTCCCCCTTATTATATGCCATATTTCGAGACACATAGTCACAAAAGGAGACCATGAGTCAGATACCAAATGGCATTAGAAAGTATAGTGGTTCAAAAATGGTTTTAAAAGCATCGTTGATAACATATAATAACTAAGCACGCAACCTCAGCCGAAAGATGGTGATTTTAGTGAAATAATCAATGTAGTTCAGTAAATGGGTTAAGTTACATCACAGGTTGCAAACTGCACAGTATCATTTTTTCAGGAAATCGAATCCAGGAATTCCAAAAATCCAGTTGACTGTTTGTAGCCGACGTCTATCGCCTAACTTTTAAAAGCTGTATGAGGTGGAGGAGATCAGATGGTAGTGCATGATGTTCATTAATCATCATGAGATACAGACATGTGGTATGGATAAAACATCATCACTTCACCTCGAAACTTAAAATGTTTAAGACTAGATTTTTTGAAAAAAAAATAAAGTGCACCATTTTCAAACAAGTATTACTTGACAAATCATTTAACGAAAAAATGCATGGATTAAACTGTCAAGCAGAACATGTTAACTATCAGCATAGTAAATCAAGCCGATTGAAACGAGCACATCTTTCCAGATCCAATTAATACTAGTGTACTAACTGCTACCCATCCACAAATTCAAGTGACGAAAAAGCACAGCCAACCACTTAAATCACATCAAGACAGATTCAAATTGCAACAGTAGTGGATCACGATCTGCAAGTCAAAAGATGGCACACGGAGTTCCAGATGTAAGACGGTATTAATTAGAGAAGGGAGCGTCCCCACAAAGCCCACATATCTGAACGAGCTGGGCAAGAATAGATCTAGCATACGACGACCTTACAGATCTACGGGAGAGAGGTAATGGAGCAGGGAAGGAGTAGGAGTAGTTACCGAAGACGGTGTTGATGGGGTTCATGGCGACCTGGTTCTTGGCGGCATCTCCGATGAGCCTCTCGGAGTCGGTGAAGCCGACGTAGGAGGGGGTGGTGCGGTTGCCCTGGTCGTTGGCGATGATCTCGACGCGGTCGTGCTGCCAGACGCCGACGCAGGAGTAGGTGGTGCCGAGGTCGATGCCGATGGCCGGACCCTCGCCCTTGCCCGCCATGGAAGCTGTGGCGGTGAGTACGGCGGCGGCGGCTAGGGTTTGGGAGGGAGGAGGAGGAGAGGAAGACCAGATGAAAGCGGAAGGCGGGAATTTATAGCGGGGAGGACGGGTTCTCGAAGGTTCCCAGGGTGAGGATCATAGCCGTTGGATGCAGATCGGACGGGCGGGAGTAGGTGTGCCTGGGGAAGGGAGGAGGTAAGACCGTGAGAGGTACAAGAGAAGTTAGGTTTAGTTTGTGGGCCCAAATATTGCTGTCTTGGCCGGCCCATATGTCATAGTAATCCTCGACGGCGGGAGAAGTGGGCCATGACCTTAGATAGGCCTTTTGGATTGTTATACTTAAACAGAAAAGGCCTTTGAGCATTATCAATCTGCCGATCTGCATGCTTATGGATGCCTCAACTCAACGTCAAATGAAGGAGGCTTAGGCTGCCTTCGGAACCGCTGGTTACTTCTTTTTCCTACACATATTTACTTTTTATAAAAATTTATATAAAAAAATCACTTTAAAATTTTATATTAATATATTTTTTAAGTTTTTTTAACTAATATTTAATTAATTATGTATTAGGAAGTCACTCCGGAAGAAGATCCCAACCCCTCCTATCTAACGCAACCTTAAAGTGTATAAGTCTTAGTGGTAAAATGGGCCGGGCTAAATCATGCCAGCCTAGGCATACATGTACTATTGTAGGCCCAAGCACAACATGACCTATTTGGCTGTGGGGCACGTCGGCGCGGGCCATCTAGCTGTGTCATGCTTAGGCCACCACCTCAGTCTACATGTTGATATGGCATGGTTCTGTTGTTGTAGCAAGCTTGCAAGGCATGGCCCATCTCTGGCATGACACAACATGGCATGTCTTAGCGGCTCATTTTCCCCTCCAATTTCTCTCTTTTCCATTTATTTTCCTTTTTCCGAGATCCCACGTTGGTGCTTCAAGTTGTACACTCACTCCTCTATGTTGCATATGGGCGTATGCACAGGCCCCATGTGTCGTCGCATCCTCTAGCATTGCACAATCCCTTCCCCGTGCCTTCCCGTGTGCACCATCCTGCCTCCTGCCTCCTTATTCCAATTTCTAAATAGGGCTCCCAGTCCACGTGCCATAATGGGCTCATGTCAGCACCACATGACATGTCTCCTTATTTGGTCATACTTGGACTCTAGCATTAGCACGTGAGCCAGTAAGACACGACCCACTTAGTGAGCAGTGCCTAACAAGTCGTGTTGTTGCGGGCTCGAGCCGTGTTGTCTATTTGGCCACCTATAGGTGTTGGCTGTGGCAATTATGTGGTATGCAAAACAAAACATTCCATTAGTACGTGGTTAATTAAGTATTAATTATTATAAACTTAAAACTATACTTTAAAAAAACTTTAATATAAAAAGTTTTTTAAAAAATATATCGTTTAGCAGTTTAAAATACATGCTAACAAAAAACAAGAAAATTGTTATCTCCAAACTCCAATCCATATGGATTGCTAGAGATTATATGCACAAGTAGATGACCAAATGAGACAGGACGTTGGCCCGAGGCCTACTACTATTAGCCCATTCCAAGCACTGCATGGTTCGTGTCTAGACGGGCCAAGGCATGCCTAGGTCAGCGGTGCAGCCCATTGGCCGGTTCAACCTGACCCTTTTAGTAATTTTAGAATATTTTAAATATATTTTCTCACTTATTCCTCTTTTTTCTACTATTTTTTCTTAATTTTCTCTCTCTATATATTTTTTTCATATTTTTGTTATTTTTTAAATTTTCCACAAATATATTTTTAAATTTTTTAAGGGCTAAAGAGGCTGTTAGGCCAGTCCAACTCGACCGCCACCCCGGTACAACCTGTTTAGTAGCTGGGACTAACCGAGCTGAGTCTAAACGAACTAGGTTGGCTGTTTGGCCATCTCGCACATGTAGAAGCAGTTAAGGAGCATGCGGCTTAAGTGGTATAGGACTCAACGGACCAAAACGAATTTGAGCTTAATCGTGGCTCAGGCACTTTAGCTTATTAGGTCTAAATTTTTAATTTTAATTTTAAGTTTGTTTTGATGTTCGTTTGTTGTAGTTTATTTTCAGCATTAATTTAAATTGCTAAGAACTTTAACTATAAATTATTTTTATTACTAATAATAAGCAAAATGATGAGACTTCTGGGGTTACCGTGTTGTTTTCTTATTCTTTTTTGCCTTGTTGTATTCTGTGTTTATTTTTCAAATTGCTTTGTTTTATTGTTTAATATGTATAACACTACACGTACAACATAAATACACCGGCGAGTGTTTCAGAACATAATAATACGCACGCCGGCTTTAGCGCTCGGATCGTGATTTGTTTGATGATGATGGCTTGCAAATCTGCCAAAAAATCAAATATATGATAGCCCGTGCTCGTTCGTATACTTTTATACTTTTGTACGTGTCGAAATTAATCAGCGTTATGGCTACGCTTATGTTCGTATCTCTCACGGGCGTTTCAAGACGTGGAGCATAGTTGTTCTATGTTGACAGAGTTAATGTATTTTTGTTTTTTAACAAGGTTGTAATAGTTCCTCTGTAAAAAAGGGTCGTACGCCTTGTCTTAAAAAGGACATAATACTACTACCAGTTTACTAAATAATGAAAGTATTTTTTAAAAAAAATATTACACCAAACGAGACTATCATATTTGACCGCAATAACAAATTAACGAAGCTTACAACTACTAGTTGGGACTTGGGAGGAGCTTCTGCTCTATCGATCGATGGATGGAACAGACCTCGCTACGTACTTTTGCTGTTGCAAGAAACATATGCAGTACATATATACGGCACCGTCGATCTCATACCATCCACCTCACATGGATACGTAGATACATATATACAGCTACGTACGTTACACGTACCATATATTCATGCATGCATGTCACGGACTAATTGACACCGTACGTACGACTAACGATAATTAATTGTATCACACAACTTGTCTTAATTGTATCCCCTTATCCATCCGGTTTTCCGATCCATATCTCGCAGGTTGATCGATAGAGTCAAACTTGCATTGTGAGTTAGGCACTACACGTATGTGGCGTGCATTTTCATGAGACAATAATCTTCCTAGATTTAACATTTAGAACAATAATTAAAAAAGGTTTAAAAACTTTGGTCATCAATAATTTCTTCAGTAATTAATTTAAAATACAAAGCTAATGGTATGATGTGTGTATATAAGTTTACTTTGAAAATGCTATCACAACATCATAAACTCATTATCTTTTATAAACTTAATTTAATATAAATCTGATAGTTAAATTTTAAAAAAATAGTCCTAAATGTTAAATATTTATAATAGGAGAAGTATATCAGTGCATATGCAAAAATCAGTAATCTTAGTTCATATGGTTGGATTTGTATTATATTGTCAACCAGATGAAATCTCGCGCGTTGTTGCAGGAATTTTATATGATAATAGTAGAAATATCGTAGAAGATAGCTAGATGGCATAACCCTATATAATTTACATCTTTGATCGATCATTGGAAAAACTATAAGTAATTAAGATGATGTGGTCTATGAGAAGGGAGACAATATAAATTGATTATCCAAAGGCAGAACTAAGATGACATTGCTTCATGAGAGAAGAAAAAGAGAGAGATAATTTGGATCATAAATTAATTATTCAATGGCTAAAAACAACTGAGGTGATGTGGTTTAATGAGAGAAGAGAAATAACATTGACTAGGGATAAACTATATAGATATATTAGGTGATACCCGGCTTGTTTCTGTGCGGATATAGTAGAGAAATTTCAAGCATACAATAGTAGCACAGGCATTTGAGCGGGAAGATAAAAAAAACTGTGATTGATTTCTAGTTATAAAGAGCACATTTCTAGTTGCATAGCTGACCAAGAATGTTTATGGCTCATTCAGCTAACCTTGTTGATGATGAGTACTTTACAATTACTGAATAGATAAAGCAAAAGCGAAAATGCTGTCACCAAGAGCAGGAGAATCAAAACTGAACTGTAAAATTATTATAGAAGGATGATAGCACGACTTCATGCCCGTATATGCTATGAAAGCTGGGAAATTCAGTAACTGATGTTTATGTTTGCAGCCTTCATTAATTATGTGTAGTCTTTGTACCTTTCAGATAACTTCCAAAATGTCATATATTACCGAGTTAATTTGAAGTCAGGAAATATCTGAAGAGCAGACAAACGGTGAGACATGAACCAACCCAACCAAATTAAGAGCAAACATGTGAACCTGACCTGATTGATGATGGGGAGTTTTTGAAAAGCACATTGCCATAGATATATGGTAAGATAAAAACTTCAGGTAAATATAGTAACTGAAATATAGAATAAACAACTTCAGGTTAACATGGCTTTCAAATTTAAGAGTATTACACACATTCTTGAGTTGCGTTGTTCTTAGACGACAAATCAGCCAATGCATCTAAGTAAATATTGTGTGCCACATCCTTCAACAGCTTAAGAATGAAAAATGATCTGAAATTCAGGACGAAGCCCAGGAGTTATGGTAGGCTATCTACTCTGCATCCGCTTCTTCTGTTCTCTCTCATGGTGTCTGTAATAACCCAGAAAACAAATTGACCAATTCAGCTCGTAAGAACACATGCCATGAGATAGTTCAGGTCCATCGAGATTCAAGGTTAATTAGAAGGGGATTACTTGTGTTGCTGATGAGTCCAAAGCACTCCATTATGGTGTGCATTCACCTGTTGCCGACGATGACATGTAGCAGGGTCGCAAAGGTGGAAGCAATGGCCATCGGCATCCGTCGCCGCCTTGGCTTACAGTACATGGAGAAATCGAAGGGGCTCTGTGCTACCACTGCCAGTAAGCAGTAGGAGAGAGAGAAGCACCAGCAGCCAGTAAGTCGAGGCCTGCGTGGGGAGGATAATTTGGATAGATCGAATGACAGAATGGAAAGATGCATAGGAGGAGATCCTTTAACACGGGGAAAATGGAAAAAAACATTCACCTCAAAAAAAGAAGATGGAACAACCCGACTGCTCGCATAGCGCGCATTAAGATGGTGTAGAAGATGGCAACCGTTCTTCTGTGGGGAGACGAGGCGGAGGCCACGGGGCGCGAGCTGCGACGGAGGGCCACTGTCACACTAGCTAGCTACTCCAGCTAGTTTAATTGTCATGCATGCC
The DNA here is from genome assembly GCA_030770085.1 of Oryza coarctata. Classification (NCBI taxonomy): domain Eukaryota; kingdom Viridiplantae; phylum Streptophyta; class Magnoliopsida; order Poales; family Poaceae; genus Oryza; species Oryza coarctata. Next base: position 17,040,095 of record CM061482.1, on the reverse strand, counting down.
ATCTAGCTAGTGCCGCACAACTTAATCCATCAGGGCTCTTAATAGCAAAAAAAACAACTTAATCAGGGCCCTTAATACTTTTGTAGGTATAAGTCGACGACGTAGATCGTGTAGTAAGTCACGCACTGGTGCTCACTTCACACACAGTTGATTGCACATCACTAGAAACGCCACCATCCTAATTTGCCTGATTGAACACGTCACATTGGATGGGACACCAAAGAAACAACAACAGCAGCCGCGGAGAATTTATACATAGATGGTGTCTCACAACAAATTTCTCGGTTTCTTGCAAATTTTGCAGGCTGTTAATTACATAACTAACTGCTTTGCAAACTGCAATCTTGTCATGGTGAGGATATCAAAAACAACAATATTTAGTATGCTTGCCAGCCAGGACCCCTTTTTTGTTAGGCTATCAGACGATTCTGACGCTTAAAGCCTACAGAAAGGCAACCAATCTACTGCACGTACGGCACCTAATCACAAGCACACCTCCGGTTATAGCATCAGATTACCCATCAAATTAACGATGCGTGTTAAGGGGGATTATGACCACACTAATTTCGTTGTTTGCTTGATGCTAATGTCAGGGGGTAGAGCCAGATCGGGACGCAATCGCCATTAACTCCTGCAGAGAGCCAGCAAATTGTGGTTGCCTGCTTCCTCACTACTTGTCTAATCTCAAGTTAGCACATACCTATCATCATTTGTATACAGGCACAGTGACTGCTTTGATGTATTGCAATGCCAATATATCTAGGGCTTTCAGTTATTGAAACACTGTACATACATGAAAGCAGATGTCTACACAAGACCCTTTTTTTTTCCTTGTGATGTACACAAGACTATATTGATCAAGAACTGGTAGAAGTCATGCCACATGTATGTTCAGATATCTTTGTGTAAATTAATCAGCTAGCGAAGGGAGAAAAGGTTGTCAGAAATGGTAGGTTTCATCCACTGCAGTTTAGGAGTCAGATCAACATGATGGTTTCATGTCAAAAACAAGTGGAGTACAACTCAATCCGAATGGCCAAATTCATGTAGTATCTCAGACCAAATATGATACTAGTACATGTGACGAGTGTTTTTAACCAAACATGGCACTGATAATAAAAGTGCTTAATTGCCAGAGTAACAGCAGGTGCATGGTTTCTGTCCATTTATGCATGCACTTCTGAAAATTCCAGGCAGGACATGACAGTTACTAACTCATTTATAGTAGATTGTGAATTTCTCTTTCCATTTCTTTCCTAATTGCAGTACTATAATCAGAAGATATGATGCAACCTGACACTGCTAGTTGATTAATCAGAAATGCAATCATATTCCTAAGAAATAGCCTACGGATTCTGACTAAAGTACACTGCAAATCTGATGTTGGTCTGGGAATCTTTTCTGCCCCTCTCAAATAAAATTTGACCGTTAAAATCAATATAAACCAGATAATAATACATGAAGAAAAACAAAGATGACAGGCTCAGACAGTCAGGCTTGTGGTATGCACTCTGAACTGAAAACTCAAAAAGTTGGCTGGATGAAAATACTAACTAAAGGTAATGTGGATAAAGTGCAAACAGAATCACTTCGCATGAAGTCATAATTACAGAAATGAGAATATAGTATCTTTCCCTGATAGCTTTCACTGTAGAAAGAAAAAATTCCACACTTTGGACTTGGAAAGGCTTAGAATACATTGTTCCCTGGTTGTTCCAAAGGCAGTATGAATAAAGGTGTGACTAAAAGGACGGCTCAAAAGGACTCGAGAAGACTTGTCAAAAATTGCAACGAATTTGCATTATGAACTAACTAAAGCTAATCGCGTGACTAAGGTGTGACTTCATGACAGTTAAAAGGGGATTAAGTGACTTGAGAGAAGTTGCAAGGAATTTGTATTTAGGACCTTGTATAAGCTTAGCTAGTAGCCCATGGTATAAAGTTACAATTTCAGACAAGTCAGCATGAAGCTTTCAGATATTATTTTCTCCATTCCTCTGTTCTGATTGATGAATAGAACGCGTAGTAGTATTCTATACAATCTCCATACAGGTCATGAGAAAAAGGAAAAAGTTCATCTGAGCTCACAGTTGGTTATACCAGATTATACATGTCATGAAAAAATTTTGATTTCAGATAGTCCTTTCATATTTATAACATGTATAACTAACCGCATACCTCCATCATAAAAATGTTACAATCAAACAACCTGAAAAGACAATGACAGAACTCCATTAAAACATTAATTGCAACTAGTTAAGCGTCTGTTGCAATTCAAGAAGAAAAATATATTGATCTGAAGTTCTCGGCTGCTGATAATATTCATGTTATATACATCCAACCATCCAATTTGGCATGATCAGGAGACCATAAACCCCAAAAAGGAGAGAAAATTTACAGGCAAGAGCTACACTAGAACACTGGATGAACAAAGTTAATTAAGGCTCCTTAATTAAAATTTGCAAGAACTCACTACTGCAGATCACCACCACTGCTGGGAGGTGACGGCAAGGGGATGACCCTGTTGTTCTTCCCCACCATGATGGTGATGTAGCCGCCGTCCTCCTCCCCGCCCGCCGGGGACCTCGTCTGCGGCGACCGCCGCGCACTCATCGCCTCCTCGGCCAGCGCCCGCCGGTACAGCTTCTCCTCGGCGTCCTTCAAAAACTGAAACTTGGGCGGCGGCGACACCGTCACGGCCGCTGGGCTCATCGCAGCCGTGGGCTCGAACAGAGGGTTGAAGGACTTATCCATCGGCGGCACCGGCGAGGACGCCGGCGTCATGTACGGCGTCTCGGAGGAATGCAGCAGCTCGCCGAGGCTCCGGCTCCGTCCACACCGGCTCCGGCCGTCTTCGGACTCGAGGTCCTCCTTGGTCTCCTCCTTGATGGTGAACAGCAGCCGCGGCAGGCCGACAAGGCTGCCCAGCCGCATCAGCTGCGCCTCCGCCGTCTCGTCGTCGTCGTCGACGGCCACGGCCACGACAGCCTCGTCAGCACGCGGCTCCTGGGCGTAGATCGAAGCGAGCGCAGGCGGCTTCTTGAAGCAGAAAAGCTGGAGCAGCTCACGAGAAGAAGACGAGGGAGACGAGGCCGCGTCGGAGATGGCGGCGGCGCGGCGCCGTAGCCGGCTCTTGTAGACGAAGAGATAGTAGAGCTCGGCGGCGAGCGCGAGGAGCAGCAGGGCGGACACCACCGCCAACCCGACGCCTAGTCTGCTTAAAACTCTCATCGTTAATTCTACACCTCTCTCTTTCTCTTTCGCTCTATGGATTATTCACCGTTACAAGAACAGAAAGAGATACAGAAACGAAGCAGCAAGAAGAGATTCCTTCTAACGATAAGAGCAAGCAAGCCAGATTCTTCTCTTGCACGAAAAGCTCTGAAAAAAAAGCTCAGAAGTTGCTCAGAGGCTTACACACAGCAAAGCAGCCAAGCTGAATCTGAAAGATGAGGTTTTGCCAGCTTTATGGTATGGCTGTATCGATCATAGTAGCACTACAAAGAACAGTTAGAAAGAACAAGAGCAACAACCCAAACAAAGGAGGAACCTGCCAAGAACAGTGAAAAGTTGGAGCCAAGGAATGCAGTAGAAGCACAGCCGAAACAGTGCAAAGCAATCATAGAACAGAGGAGACGGAAAGATATAGCACAGCACAGTTGACCCAAGCCAAAGGCAGTGGGTAAGACCAAAGTTCAGACTCAAGAGTGAGTGGCTGCTGCTGCAGTGACTTGTATGTGGTGATAAGCGAAGCAAAGGCTCAGTGTTCAAGGTAGGAGAGGATGGAGAGAGATGGAGAGGTAGGGGACAGGGGAGGGCTTCACATCACATGGGGGAGGTGGAAGGGGAGGGTGGGACGGTCATGTTTGCTACTTGCTTCCTCGAGACAGCCTATATATTAAAGCTGGCCTTGATGGATTTGTGGTTTTGATTAGAGATGATGATGATTAGATTAGCTGAGCTAATGAGGGTTTAGGGATCACAACATTAATTTTATTCTAGAGGACTCAACTCCAGGAATTGAATTTATTTTCATGTCATGTTTGTTCGAAGCTTTGAAGGTCCACTGGATTCACTCCAATAAACTGAACTGAAGCCCAAATTGACAACTGAAAACGACACTGGTTTCAGTTTGCCGTTGCAGTTACTCTGAAATTACTGTACACACACATGGTCTCACCTTTTATTTTCCCAACCTTGAGAGCTTAAAAGCTTTAATCACCTCGAGACATGGGCTATCATACATGTACACTAAATACATGCTAGACATAATCAATTGCACTAACAATGACACTTGTAGACTCAATACATTGCACCGGACCCTCTGGTCTACTCCTACACAAAGATTATTATTCAGACATATATATTGCAAAGGATATATACTAATGTTCTGGAAATGAAGCTAGGTAGCTAGTAGGTGAGAAGATTTGTCTTTGTCTGGTCCTCAGTAGAGTAGAGTACAGTACATACAACCATATTTGCCGGGAAACAAACAAGTTTCTCTGCGTCATTCTTCAGCATTTTCTCACCAACCGTATAAATATAGATGTACACAACCGTGCATAGACACAGAGCACAAATATGTGGTCCTGCTGCATCATCGTTCTGGTATGCTGCTAGTCTTCCTTGGACAAAGATGTGTCCATGTGCAAGTTTTTATCCTACTTCTTGTAGCAAAATTCTATCAACAAGTATGGATGTAACAGAAAGTTATCACAAGTATGGGGTACACCATTTACTTCCAACTAGTATAGTTAAAAGAAAAGCATATGCTACTAGTGAGCTCAATTATAACCGTTTCACCATCAAAAGACTAGTCTTTTGGATCATCTTAAAGGATAAAATCCACCAAAAGCCAGGTTGAATTGAAAATTATATACAGAACTTGCTTACAGTTCTTTCCTAGACAAATGTATTTATTCCTTTTTTGCATGAAGCCAAGAACATTGGACTTTCTCCCATTGCAGATGGTACTGTTTGATTCAGAAATTCAATAATGAGCCCCATCAGGTGCAATTGTTACAAGTTTATCACATAAAAGGCTAACAACAAATCCCGAGACATGAAATCGAAAAGCTGGCTTTTACAGGCCCATCATTTGCAATGAATACATGTGCATAGTGGATATGCCCATCAATGTTTTTCTCCCCACTGATGAGCAGCTTCTTTTCCTTTCCCCCACACTATTACTAGTAGCATGCATATCAGTGATATCACAGATTCATAGGACCACATGAACAATAAAACAAGGCTGGATGAAGGGTAGAGAAGTTCCATCTATAATTAAGTTCCATTCTTCCCCCAATGTAGAGTAATACCTGGCCTTACGAGGAGGCAAAATTACAGATTTTCAGGTCACGAGACAACAGATGCCAGCTGAGAAAAAAGAAATGAAATTTGCTCCTCATGAAACAAAAATAGTATTAGGTCAGACATCAAGTACTCCCTTCCATTCAATAATACATGTCATTTTGAATAAGAACAGGATCTTAAAAAATAATTTTAATCACTATTTTCTATTATAATATATATAGTATATATAGAAACATAACAAATATATGATTTTATTAAAGTATCTTTCAAGACTAAAGACTAATCTTTATATATAGTTTCCATGCTTCTAAAGTAAATATTTTAAAATTTATTTATAGTTAAATTACTAAAAGTTTGACTTCAGTGTTATCTAACACGACAAGTCAGAGGAGTAGCTAGCAATATAGATGCAAATGGAGGGGTTGTTAACTGCATGTCTTGCTGACAGGTAGGCCCAGCAAGGTTAGTGGCCCACATGGCAGGCAGAAGGTATGCTGGTTAGGCTAATGTAGGCAGGAATCAGCACGCATGCTGAAATCCTGCATGAAGCAAAGGAAATTAAGGACCACACTCTGAAGGTAGCCTGGTTTAATTGGAATTTGCATGCCAACCAACCAGCCTATCTTTCTTCATCAATCACTAGCTGCTGCTTCTGGTGTGGACTGGAGATGACTAATACTAAGCACGAGATGCACTGTATCAGCTCTTAGGAAGGATCGGACCAGCCAAAAATCTGTAAATATAATCTGTATTGTCCATCCATATATAAATAAATTCTCCCTAGATCTCATCATGTCAGAAGCAGACACAAAAACCAACCATAATAAAAGAAGATATCACAATAATCGGAACCATTAGTTTTATACGACGACAACTCTTCAATCCATCTATCACCACTTGTTGTGCAATATAAACTAGGGTGGGTTGCGCGCCGCACCAGCCATTGTGGAATAGGGAGCTGGTGATTATTTTTGTGGAATGCAAGTGGTATATTGAGAGGACTGAATAGAATGAAAGAATGTCAGCTATTAAAGCGGGAGTAGCTGCAAAAAAGAATCTAGCGTAATGGGAGATACTACATAGGTTGGTTAACATGACATAGCGGTTTGCAGGCTGGTTCAATAATTGTACATAAATAGATGGATATATTACAGAAGCACACAATGTTCTCCATAGATATGAAGGGCTGATCTGGTAATGGGGAAGAATGCTTGTGTTGAGATAATTATAGGATATAGTTTGTTGCATGCGGATCCTTTCCATGGTTGTAGAAGTGGAACTCGCAGATGATGCCGATGCTTATCTTGTTTTTCTTGATGAATCTAGCCCACCCTGTTGTTATGTTGCGGTGATCATCGGCTGACATCGAAACTGTCATTGTAGTTTGCTTTCTTGCAGGGGTAATAATCTTTATGTTGGTTTTCTGAGCTGGCAGGTGTGGTCTAATATGGAACTATTAGACAGACCACTGGTCTGAGTTGTATATATATAGACCTGACCCCTCCTGTATACGTTTCGGGTCTTAGTCAATGTACATATTTATACATGGTATCAGAGCGAGTCTATACATCTTCGGTGCGCTAGCTTTTCCCTTCGGTGAGCCGACCCTTTCCTCCTCGTCGTCGATGTTTTCTTCCCGTCACCGACCCTCTTCCCGATACTCTCCTCCCTTTCTCGCCTCCGTTTCTTCTTCTCCCCGTCTCTCCCGCAGTCATCTTCTTTTCTCCGTCCCACCTCCGCGCGACTAGGCGACGGTCTTGATCCGCCGATCTTGTCATGGATAAAATGGATATCGATTTCGATATGCTTGATGCGTCGATGATGGACCGGGTTAGCATTCATGTACCATCGGCACATCAGTTTGTCGATATAATGACCAAAGGCCTACTCACGCCTTTGTTCACCAGTTTTCGGTCCAGTCTCTGTGTCCGTTCCCCTTCCGCTGCGACTGCGGGGGTGTTAGACAGACCACTGGCCTGTGTTGTATATATATAGACCCGACCACCCTATATACGCTCGGGGTCTTAGTCATTGTATATATTTCTATAAAAACTTTGCAAAGTCACTCTTGAAGTAATGCAAGGAAGAATTTTGGTTAGCTAGGTATATAGCAAGCTTGGTGTTAATCTAAGAAGTTATTTGATCTAGAGTGCCTAGCTTTTACCATTCTGTTTTGCTTGACTGTTGTCTTGTTCATAGTGAATAGGTAGAACTTGTCTGAGCGATGTATTCTCGAAGTCTTGTCCTTCAGGTAATATTTCATATGGTCTGTGAGAGTAACAGAGTTGCCAAAGTGTAGCTGATCATAAAGCTCTTCGATGGCTGTTCTTGGTTTGGCTGGGAGGCAATGGTTATGAACGGTATTATATTTATGCACATGAGGAGTAATGAATGGATTAGCAGCGTATGGGGCCTTCATTTTGAGCATAATGGTGTCACCTTCCTGCAAATTTGTTTGTTGTATGAAAGCACGCGATCCGCTGCGAAAGTAGAGCTGACTACCTATTGGTTGAATATACACCCTGGCTTTGATGCCATCTTCTGTAAAGAGGTCAAATCTTTGTGCACCACTTAAGCTATATGCTTGAACAATCCTTGATGGGATGCGCTGTAAACAGAGATTTTTTGTTGTGTTAGTACCAGAATAGAGCTAGGTTTTTAGACATGAATAGATCTAAGAATTTAGAGTGCATGCATACCAATCGTCGGTGGTATGAGTGAGTAAATGGTATGAGAGAATACGTTGGAGAGGCCATTGCAGACTATAATCTGTATGAATGTGGAGATCTACTAAAGAAGTTTGAAACATTGTATACAGTAAGGTGTGAAGAATCTAGGGTTTGTGATAAATATACCTGGCTGCGCGTGGAGTAGACCGAGAAATGGGCGGGTGGGGTGTTGCTGACCTTGATTCAATGAGGCAGTTGTCTTGGATGGATTGCAGGGGCTGATGAGAGCTGATGGTGGCTGCCGGAGGAAGGCACGAGAGCAGTCGATCTTGCTGACCCGCGTGGAGGTTGAATTCGCTGGTCTGAATCCGCAGTGGACAGCCGTGAAATGAGTACATACGCCATGTGGAACCCGCAATAAGGACAAAATGATTTTAGAGCAGACAAACCTATGGTTTACGCTCAATAAAACAGTGGAGAACACGATAGTACATAGATTTTTAGCACCCATATGTTGCAGACAGTATGTAGCTGGTAATAAGTACGAAGTAGATTTTTTTTTTTTTGCAAAATGTATCTACACAATGTCTTGTTGGTGAGGCCAAAAAAAGCTAAGCATGCAGTGGTGGAGCCTGTAACAGGGAGGGGTGTGCATTATTATAGCAGCGATGTAAGCAAAAGGTTCAATGTCATATGGAAGGGAGTGTTGAGAAAAGGCACTGCTACCAACATTGCAATAAGCACTTCGGTTTAAACAATATTCCTTGTTTCGTTTCCACATGAACCATCATCATTCTCGATTAGTATCTTAAGACCTGATCGTGTTGTCGCCCTTGAAACAGCAACATAGAGTTGGCCATGCGTAAAAACAGGTTTTCTAATATATACACCAACTCGTTACAATGTTTGCACTTGGCTTTTGTTGATAGTCATTAAATAGCAAATTGTCTCTTTGCAGCGTAAAAAGTCATTTCATTTTTGTAGTGTTTAGTGTAATTCACGGCATGTAAATAGTTTCACCAATGTTTGACCCAGCAAGTATAATGCAATGCAAAATTTTTTCACTTAAACCAGCAATTAATAGCCTTGTTCCATTGCACATACCGATTGGTTTAGATTTCAGAGCAGCATAACAACAGCGCCTTTACTTAAGTTTATGCGTAGGAAAGTTAGCAGTATTTATTGAATTAATAAATTCAGGTGGATATAGCAAGTCAAAATCAGGGACTTGTTCTGAACACTTTAATATTGTATCACAGCTTAGGTATATTGTTTCCTTTCCTGGAATTACACCGTCATTTATTTCATCAATTGTTGCATTGTTAGGACAAACAATGGCACGAGAAGCTAGGTATTCAATCAATTGTTGCATTGTTAGGACAAACAATGGCACGAGAAGGTAGGTATTCAGGGGTTTTATACGATGCAAAGAAAATCAGGATATACCTCACTGATAATAGCAAATATTTTGTCACCATTGTTTATAATAAGCAAATCATTAGGAATTGTGACCCATGAAGGATAAGTTTAATCTTCCTTCGCAACCATAGGCAACGTCCCATCGCCAACAGCCAAAATCCACTCGCTCAAGTCATGAAGTTCATTTCTTTTGTTCTTTTTCTAGTAGGTTTGTTTTAAGCAGCCTCATGTTTATGTTCATATGTTCATAGTTAACTCCATTATATGCTTACATAGGTCTGAGTTTGTAATTGATGCATGGATGACAGCAGAACATGAACCTCTAGGAACAACCGACAATATATGTCTGAAATCACCACCTAAAATAATAAGTTTTCCTCTAAAAGCTATAATAGATTTTGTAGGGCATGTCTCAGAAAGGACATCGTGCAGAGTGCGGTCTAGTGCCTCAAAACACCGCCTATGCGTTATCGGAGCTTCTTCCCATATGATAAGTGCAGTATCAATTAAAAGTTTAGCAAGCATGTGCCTCGTTTTACATTACAAATACTTGTTTCATTTCAATTGGTATTTTAAATTGCGAATGTGTTGTTCAACTTGTAGGTATAGCAGAGATGCTACCCTAGATAAGGCGACAGTAAGAATAATTTTATTTTGTAATTTAAGCTTTGCAATGACAACATTTTAGAGAAATGTATTACAAGTTCTACCATGGCCACACACAAAGGCTAGTTAGCTGCAGCATCAGAAGATGTTGTGTCAAAAATGTATTTTTTGGTCTGCATTTAATTGTGCTATTAAATAATTCGCATGCATAGCCAATATAAGTGGATCCTCCTCATCAATCCATATATTGCAACCAGTCACTTGTGGAATGGTAGTTGGATATGGCATATTATAATCTTTTATACTAGTACCACTGTTTCCAAACACAATAGTAAGCTCATATAGGAGAAGGTTTACCAACTGGTCATGTGGGATATTGCAATGTGGGTTATTTAATGTCTTTTTTACTCTATAATGGATATCATCACTTATGTATAGCCAAACTTATCAAATAATGATTGCACATTAGTAACATAGCAATAAAGAAGGATAGTTACAAAAAGTTGCCTAAGTTATCGTGAAGATGCGGACAATATTTCTTTGTCAAAAAGAAGGTACCATTCATTGTCTCCTTCAAGCAATCCCCGTGCCTCACATACCTTTCTATATGTTGTCCTGTTGTATGTATGCAAATTAGCATAACTATGGGTACCTCTAACAATCATTAGTAGCATTCGTAGGTAGTAAAGTTCACCTGCAATTGGATGTATATAATAAATTCTACCAATTTTAGAAGGTGTTTCTTTGCGCCAAACACTAGATGATGGCTACCATAATCATTCTTTTGGGAACTTACAGTATGTCAATGAGTGGTTATTAGGATGTTTTTTATTAGCCTCAAACCACTCAGTTAGCATTGAATGTTTCGCAGCAAGACTGCCAAGCACTGCTGGTAAATCAAAACCTTTTTTATATCCAACCTAGTTATTACTAGTTAAATGGATTACCAATCGCTCTATGGGTAGGATTCTATATTGTATGTTGAATTCAAATAATCGATGGATGGACTCACATGTCAAAAGAAATCTAGCATCCATGTATTCTAATATTTTATTTCGTAGAGCAAGTTCATGATTTGGTGATGCATTTCCTGTTTTGGAAGTTGTTTCAAAGTAGATCTTAGCATGGTCTTGGCCTTTTGTGATATATTTAAATAGGTATTTATGAGGTTTGATTTGTTACACCACTCAACACATTTATGTGTGCCTCACATGTTTTAAGCAACTTCATATTGTAGGAGACAATTGATCTATTATCCAAGGAAATTCCATTTTTTATAATACATCATCCATCATTTCGCTGTCTATAAATTGTAAAGCTGGTCTCATCAATAATAGTCTCGTCCTAAAAATCCTTAGGATAATTCTTTGAGCACCTATCATTTTTCATATAGGCATAATTTTTTTCGCATCACCACATAGACCATACATCATGAATTCACTGACCAATTCATATCCTAGTCGATCAATGTCATAGTTAGGTATCTCAGCGCAAATAAAACCATCTATGATGAATGTTGAGACCTCAGCAGTGGGTGCTGCAAGCCAAACCAAATAATGTATATGCGGAAGACCACACTTCTAGAACTGTGTAGAGAAGTAGAATAATTTTAAGGCAATAAGCAATGAGAATGCTATTTTTATGAAATACTCCATGGGGGTAGGAAGGGGCATGAATATCTGCAAGAACCTTACCAAAAGTTCTACCTTCTCTAATATTGGTTATGAATTCATTAACATTCATGTTAAATACTTGTACAATGATGTCAGCTCTATTAGATGGTTATTGGCCAGGTTCAAATCAAATCGCTTTAGCGATTTCTTGCCACTTAGAATTACAAGTGTACGTGACAAAGAGATCAGGTGAACCATACACACATCATATTGTCATTGCATCCTGATAATTCATCACCATATATTTTCTGCCTCCAATAAAGCTGGCAGGAAGTATGACACATTTACTGACTAAATCGCTATTATTGACACCTCTATCGATCGTATCTACGATTCCATTTACACATTCAGCATGCAGATCATCCTGATGGTTGATTAAATATTGTAATCTATTAGCCTCAATTGTAGAGTATATATCAACATCAATTTGACCACTCAAGTGCCCATAGCATGTCAAAGGATTAGGTTCATTTAGCCTATAGTGCATTCTGTATCTATAGTACTTGAGCATAGTGACATATTTCTACCAATTCCATCATAGTTGTATTTAATGCCTAGATGAAACCCATGTTCACCATATGGAAATAACAGAGGATACCGCAAGGCCATCATATATGATGGATGCAATGGAGAAACTTGATGCAATCCATGGTTGTTATGATACACAAGCACATCAAACTTGTACTCTTTCGCTAAAAAGTCACCAACTATTATGCCAGCTATTTCACTTGTTGGTAAATTATATTGGACATCATCTTTCGCATTTCACCCTAAGAGGCGGATGGTTAAATGTTGGTCACCATATTCAGAAAGACGTTCTCTAGCATATCTAAAACTTTGGACAAGAGTATTTTAGTATCAAACATGGATGAGAGAGTGCTAACTATTTTAGGATCTAGTTTATCCATATTATCATCATCATTTTCAATAATATTTATTCTATTACGTGTTTCATTCTGTGGATCATAGATGTATAGTTGTGTAAAATTTGTGGGTGAACCATGGGATGGCACAAGAGTGCCAATCCTATGGTGCACAACCCCATTGATCTTAGAAACATAGGCTGCATTCCTAGTATTGATTGATTTGTCAACAATTGCACCCATCGAAGTGAAAGCAAACATCAAATTATAAGATCGTATCTGCTGTTAAAATTTAGTAGTGTCACAAGTGGTTCAAGAGGAGGGCATAACTTAGGTAGCTGTATTCTGCCACCCTTGCAATATAGATTATAGACTATTTTCCCTTTTCAAATAGACGAAACACTTTTCACTCTCTCTTGATACCAAAACATGGCACCACAATATGGGGACTCATATGTTGTACCGTAGTGTGATCAGCCAAGTTATGATGCTATAAAGTGTAGATTGAATAATGTGAAAAATTGTGTTTTAAAATATAAATAACACACTCTATATTTAGGATAGATTGCGAACCCTTGAGTGACTAGATATATTCCTGATTTGTCCATGATGAGCTACCACTACTTTGGGGATTGTTAACTGAGGTTAATAAACACGACAAAAATATTTTTATCAACATAAATGCAATGAATAACACAGCCAACATATGAGAAATATCAATGAACATATCATTGGTACTCTTGGTAGGAAGGAAAGAAAGCACCTTTGAATGTTGCAAACAACGCCTTTGTCTATTTAGCTTAGCCAACTGGTTTGTAAAATCTATAAGTGAACATGCCCTCTTTCGCTCATTTCCCTGGTTAGATTAGGCCGATGTTAGTATGGTATGTTCTATGCACATAACAGGCTGCCGAGCCAGAATATTTGCAGCTTGCCCTTCATGGCTAGAATGAACCCTTCGTACCCTAGTAATGCTCTGGTCTGACATCTGCAAAAGTTATGTATAGATAGAGAATATAGAAGCTAACATAAATACTAAAAGTCTATATCACTATAATAAACCAATATTCTAGCATAACCAGGCTACACCCTGAAGAAAACACAAACATGGCTTGCCAATAGGCTATGTTTGGTCTCATATACATACAAAGCAGAGAGACACATATGGAATAGAGAATAACATATTTGTGTGGTAGAAAGTAATCTAAACTGATAGGTACCCAACGTGCTGATTATCCTAAACAGCAAAATCAAACTACAATGAGCTACATGTGAGTATGATCTCATGACAAGACAGTGGTGTGCTTCTAAGGGATGACCTATGCTATGTAACACACTGTGATGCTGGAAGTGATGCCTGAACATCAACCTATGCTATCCCTTTGTAGGTTACCATTGAGACAAAACTATAATCATGCATTACAAAGCCATAGCATCGTTGGAGAAACCTAAGAGCCTCTTTAGCAACTGGCTCGTGTGTACACTCAAGAGGGTTTGTAACTATGGCTTAGAAAAATACAGTCTGTAACTCAGCTAAGAATGCACACAATGGAAGAAGAAGCTCTATCATGGCCAACAACCTATCCTTGTGATCAAATACCCAGAGATAAGAAGGGGCATGGGAGCATGCACCACCGTGGTCTGACATTTAAAAGAAAGACGTGTGAGGTGTCAATGGCAAACATGCCGAATGCAATAGCTACAAGGGCTAAAGCAGATAGAAACACATGGATAACTCTAGAGTAAGATAAGATGAGAATGGAAAGGAGAAAACAGATATTGCCACCCTTCTAGAGATATAAAATTAGAAGTTACTAAGAAAGAGAAAAGGAAAGATGGACATGGACAAGCATTCATGCAACGGCTAGGAGATAGCTCCAAGTGGACTGTTATGCAATTGCACATACTTAACATCTCTTCTCACCTAACAAGACCAACAACAATACTAACATAAGCATCTAGTCATACCGAACCATATACATAGAGACATCAACAATGCCATCAAGCAGAAAGAAAAACATATATGCACAAACACGACACAACAGTATGGGATAAAAATTAGATCGCTAGAAGAAAATTGAAAAAATAAACGTAGGTAGCAAGAAAGTACCTTAGATGAAAGTGCGGACATGTAGCTAGTAGTGCACACAAAGAAGAGAAAGCCAGAAATGTTGTAGCCTAGCAAGGACACCAACACAAATAATGATAATTTAATGGCCGAAACAGACATGAAAATATCAAGACATTACAAAGGAAAAGAAAAAGAGGACACAACAACTTAGAGCACAGAAAACGGTGTTAAATAAAAATAATAAAAAATTAGTTTATATGAAAATTGGTAAAATTAAATTATATTAAAATTAAAAAAATTAGTTTATATTAAAATTGATATTAAAATTATTTAAGGTAAATTGATTTATATTAAAATTATTTATGGTAAAGTAAGGTGAACGTGTATATATGCACTTATTAGGTTATAAAAATCTATATATAGAATGTTTTTTTTATATGTGTGCATGTATTAAATGCTAAAAATATATGAAAAATCACTAGAAAATTTGAATAAAAGATAAATGAATTTTTAGAGTTTGCTATAATAGCATGCTCAAACTGTGTGTAGGAAAGATGCACAGTATGAGTACAACCCAGCTAGAAGTCGCGCGTGAGCGGGTAAGTGTGGTTTGAACGAAGAACAGGCTGACGGCGTAGAATCAATGTGGGCAAGTACGTGGGAGTGTGCATCGACGTGTGGGTGGGCGAGGGTACGCAGTGACGTACTAGTTGATAGGTGAGGCCAAATATGGAGATGTGGTGCGCGCGTGACGTAGGATATCCCGAGGATAAGTGTCTTTTACAGAATTGGTACAACGGCATGAAAGTAGTATACGAGCGGAACTTCCGGAAACACGTTAGACTCCGTGGTCACCGTGTGTGGCACAAACCAGAGCACGTGCATCAGTGCGGTTGCGCACCGCGTCATGGGACCAAATGGAGGGGTAGGCCCACACGTCATTAGCACAGTAATGTAGACAGGATCCACCAGCACGCTGCGACAGGATGAAAAGATGCAGCAGACCAACGTATAGAGATGTTCTAGGATTGGTACAAACGACAACAAAACACACGGCCCACTTCACAGCAGGAGCAAATCCATAGACCAGATTCACCGAATAAGCATGGCAGAACGTAGACACTCCACGGCCAGACCGACGAAGCCAAGGCAAACTGCCGTCGCTGCACTCGACGAAAGACATGAAGCAGCATACCCAAAGCCAAAAACAGTGAGCCGAACAACACAGGGACGATGACCATCCAATGGCCAGGATGAGGAGCGACGAGAGAGCCCAAAATCCTGACTTATTCCAGCTCGGGCGGCACGCCGCTGTATCCACGCCAGTTCAAAATTCGGAGGCCGGTGCAAATTCTTGAAGGTTTTAGATGGGTAATCATATGGTTATTGGGCGTGCAGTGCAGGTCTCAACATTTGCAAGGCTGAGATCATGCAACGACTGGCCGGCCAAACGCATACCGACAAGAAATCCATCTCTCTCTCTTGATCAGTCAATCAGTCATTGATGCGTTCTTCGTTTTGTAGTACTTACTTTTAGTAGTGGGGGCGTCAAAGAAGAGAAAACAACTCGTAGTGGTTGGTAATGGATATTGCAGTGTTTTGCTGCAGCTCGCAAGAGAAGAGTAGAGAGATGAGTTAGCGTGCAGCACAAATTAAAAGGCAGGATTGTGATTGTGTGACCACGACCACAATTCTGCAGACGATCGAGAGCTTACCCAATTAACCTAACCTTCAGTTTCAGGTTTCAGGTTTCAGGAGAGGAGAGACGATGGTCAATGGCAAATGTTTTTTTTTCTTTTCTTTTTGCAGTGGGTGCAGTGGAATCATAAATTGAATCACGCGTGTATGCATGGATGACTAGTGGTAACGGACGGATAGCTACCTACCTCACTCAACTCCGGTGAATCACCGATGCAGATGGAGTTTGAGTGTGCAAGACATGCCTGTGACGATATTGAAGCTGACGGGATGGAATGGAAGGAGCCTTTCTGCAGCTGCTGCAGGAGCGCCTCTCTGAATTTTGTAGTGCAAAATACAAACTGAAATAAATTTGATTCTAAATTTGATAATATTTTTTAGATTCTCGCACTAATAATTGTTATACTTTGCTATAATAATTTTAAAGTAAATTAATTATATAACTATATTAATTTTATCATTATTTTGATTTCACAGTAAACTTGTTTGCGTCGCGTTGACACAGACGGCAAGAAAAGGTCCCCCGCGTTCCAACTCACAAAACGCGTTGGGGATTTGCTTGGCGACGAATCAATCAACCGATCGAAACAAATTTATCAATTCGATCGCGAATCCCCAATCCAACCAGCCAACAAGTAGGGTTCTTGTCGAGGCAACCGCAAACGCACGCAGCACATCGAGATCGAGGGGGGAAAGGCAATCGCCGACCAGATCGAAACCCGAATCCAGTCGATCCAATCGCCGCCATGAGCTTCATCTTCGGCAAGAGGAAGACCCCAGCCGGTTCGTCCTCTTCCTCCTCCCTACCTTGTAGATAGCGATTCGCTTCTACTGCGTGCTTGTTGTTAATGGCGAAATTTGACCCCCATGATTCCCCGATTGGGATCCAAAGTTGATATTTTTCTTCTGTCGCGCAAGAACCCTAGCTTCCGATCGAATGATTGTGCCGCTAGACTCGACTTTGGATAATTTCTTGCTTGGCTAAGATGCACAAGGTTCCCGATTTTTTTTCTTCTTCTGGGGGCTTTAATTTAATCTAGTCTTGATTGCGTTTTGAAGAGGAAAAAGGTCTGACCTTTGGTTGTGTTTTGGTCAACGGCATGCAGAGCTCCTGCGGGAGAACAAGCGGATGCTGGATAAATCCATCAGGGAGATCGAGAGGGAGAGGCAGGGCCTTCAGGCTCAGGAGAAGAAGCTCGTCGCTGAAATCAAGAAGGCGGCCAAGCAAGGACAGATGGTGCGTTCCAAACTCAACCTTGCCTTCTCTTATGTGAATTATCATCTGTTTTTTTTATTGGATTCAGCCTTGCCAGAAACCTCACTGAATGTTGTCAACCTACCAAGCTGTATGGTTGATAACATTCCACACCATACTTTAGAGATGGATTGCTATGTGCTGCTAAGGTCTGAAAGGATCCTAGATGTTCTCTTATTCTGTTCCCACTGCTGCATTTACAAGTGCATAGTCTGGTATTGTAGTATTTGCATAGTACTACTTCACATTGGTTATGGATTCCTACGATCAATTTAATCTTATGAGACTATCAGTTCCAAGCATTGTTTGCTGTTTACAACTTCTTATAGGAGAAAGCAAATTTGCTGTCGGAATATGTTTCCTGAACTAATCTAATTCATGCATTCTATATCTGTTGCCTTCAATTTATATTTGCAGCTGCTTGTAAAGTTGTAATTCAAAGTCCAACGCAAATATTAAAAAGAAAAACTCCAAACCCTTGCTCTGAACGATCACCTGTTGCAGCATATGTTTTGATTCTCTGAACATTTTTCACAGGGAGCCGTAAAAATTATGGCAAAGGACCTTATCCGCACAAGACATCAGATCACAAAATTCTATGCCCTCAAGTCCCAGCTACAAGGTGTATCTCTTCGTATTCAGGTAACTATCTCAGTGAAGCAGGTCCTACCATTCTTTTCAGGCATTTATGCAGCTTATTCTATCTGTAAATTGTGATAATAGCAATCTTAGAAAACTAAGATGGCTGGCCTTCTCTTAACAACCCAAACTAATCTGTGCAAAATCTCCTAATGGCTGTTACTGAATGTTTGTAGACACTGAAATCAACACAAGCAATGGGTGAGGCCATGAAGGGTGTCACAAAAGCTATGGGACAAATGAACAAGCGGATGAATCTACCAGCACTGCAGAAGATAATGCGGGAGTTTGAGATGCAAAACGAGAGGATGGAGATAGTTGGTGACACGATGAATGATGCCATTGATGACGCTTTGGAGGGCGACGAGGAGGAGGAAGAAACAGAAGAACTAGTAAACCAGGTCCTTGACGAAATTGGCATTGACATCAACTCAGAGGTAAGCAGCATACTAGTATGCCATTCTTTTCTTCATTCTATAATAGGGTACAATAGCTTTGCAGTTCTACGGATTGGGGTTTTCTTTGCGATGTAACATTGATTCCTTTGTGCTCTAAACGCAGCTTGTTGGGGCTCCTTCAACCATTGTTGCTGCACCGATCGGAACAGGAAAGGTTCCTGCCCAAGCTGAAGCCGCTGGAGGGGTGGACGGTGGGATAGATGATGACCTACAAGCCCGGCTTGATAATCTGAGGAAGATGTGAGCATATAGGTCTTTGAAGAAATAACCATAAGGTGTCGTTGTATCATACAAGCATATACCCATTTTCTGCCATCATTTTGGTTAGATTGTTGGACGCATAACTGCAGGCTTCGATTTTCAAGCCCCCTTGTATATATAGAAGCTCGTTTTATCCTAGAAGGTTCGTATTGTCACCTAACAAGCTAACAGGCCTCGGTTGCTTTTGTATTGAATATTTTTCCTGACGATTGGTTCACTCTGCTGATGAGTCTGAAAATTTTCAGTGCGTGTCCGTGCATTGAATTGTGAAGTGCTGCACTTTGTGAATTCAGGTTGAATTTTGTGGAATCGGATGCTAAATAGGGGAGCATATTTTCTCTCTTCTTGGCGGAATCAAACTATATCGGAATGAATGTACAATGACGAATGAGTTTTCTGTGAAGTAAAATGGAATAATAAACAGATGCACACGGAACAGCTAGCACAACGCACATGCAGAGTGAGCGAGCTGTACCATGTCACACGGTGGCCTCACCGGCGGGCGCGGCGCGGCAGAGCGGGCAGGTGGCGCGCGTGCGCAGCCACTCGTGGATGCAGGCGGCGTGGAAGTAGTGCATGCACTCCGGCAGCAGCTGGACAACCTCCCCGTCGGCGAAGTCCGACAGGCACACCGGGCACGCCGTCTCCTCCCAGCCGTCGTCCCTCCGGTAGGTGCCTGTGCACGGCGGTGGCTGGCACACCATATATGTGCCGCCGCTGCCGCCGCCGCCTACCGGACTCGGACGGGGAAGTCCGACAGGCACACCGGAAACGCCACCTCCTTCCAGCCGTCGTGTGCCGGCGCCGGCGCATAGAGCGGCGTCACCGTTCGTCGGAGCACGGCCGTCAGACTGGTTGACGATGAAGTGGATGAGCCTGCAGAGGAGGAAGACGAAGAAGACGCTGAGCGTGATGGCGACCGCCGTCCTGTAGTCCGGCTGATCGCCGGCGTTGTGGTTGTACGGGTAGTTGCCGTTGTTGGAGGCCATCACCGGAAGGCTAGCTTTTACTGCGGGCAAAGTGATTAGCAGTAACTAATTATGTTACTTAAGGAGGATTGGCGATGATCACAAGGAGTGTTACTTGTTAGGATCGAGTGATTGATGGCTACGTCGTCTTGAGGGGCCAAATCTATTGTTCATATCGTAGTATCGTTGGTTTCTCTTCTTGCATCACTTATGCTTTGGTTACTCACCCTTACCATCTGTACCGTAATTTCAGTTTCGTCATCGTCCTCAGTTCGCAACTAAGTTTATTTTCATCTGCATGCGTACGAGAAACTATAAACAAAATTGTGCACACTCTGCATTTCATTTCAGAGGATACTGAAAGTCAGGATGTCAATCAGCATCATCAGACGAGTACAAGCATGAGAAACAATTTTACTCACAAATATTTCATAACAATGAAACATCGATCGGCTTGCATCAATCTTGGCAAAAACGAATTTCATTTTCATTTCTGCATCTCCCTCCCAAACTGAAACAGAGCAGCCCCTTTTGTTAGGCCGGCGGCACCGTTCGCTCACTTCTGGCCGGCGACCCACCCACAGCTATAATATTGGTGAGGTGAAGTGGGTGCTAGGTGCGCACTAGGATTTCAAGGGAGACGGAGAGGGAGAGGTCGTGGTGGTGGAGCTCGCCGGGGCTGGGCGTGAGCGTGGGCGTGGTCTCGGTGCGGCAGAGCGGGCAGCTGGTGTTGGCGCGCAGCCAGGTGCCGATGCAGTCCACGTGGAAGTAGTGCATGCACTCCGGGAGCACGCGCACCGCCTCGCCGTCGGCGAAGTCCGACTGGCACACCGGGCACATCGCCTCGCTCCACTCCTCCGCCTTCATGTACGGGCACACCACCACCTGCACCAGCTTCGCCTGCGACGGGGAGCTCATCATGTCCACACTGCCCGCCTCGTTGTCGTCCTCCCCCTGCTGCACGCGCTGCTGCTGCGTGGAGGTGCCCCGGCGGCGGCGGCGGCGGCGCTTCCTCCTGTCGCAGAAGGTGACGAGGACGCAGTGGTGAAGCAGGAGCACGACGGCGACGGACATGACGGCCACGAGGACGATGAACACCGGCGACTTGTACGTCGACGCGCTCAGGCCCGGGAGAGACATGGTCGACGAGGCTTTGATGACGAGCCAATTGAGCTCGATCGCGATCAGGTCTCTTTCTGCTTGCTTATGCATGGAAGGCCATGGCGACTAGAAGACAAGGTGTTCGACGGTGGCTACGAGGTTGGAATGGATTCGCTAGCTGCTGATGTGATGTGATGCCGCCATTTGTCGCCTTGTGCTTTGGAACCAAAGACCACAATTTTTTTTATCAATTTTGAAAGAAAATTTTCTTACATAGTCACGTACACAGAAAATCACACAAGTATTTTACTAGCAAGCTTATTAATTCCATCACCAATTCACCATATATATAATATATGATAATAGCTTCATCAGTTGGTTGGGCAAA
Organism: Oryza coarctata; assembly: GCA_030770085.1. Taxonomy (NCBI): domain Eukaryota; kingdom Viridiplantae; phylum Streptophyta; class Magnoliopsida; order Poales; family Poaceae; genus Oryza; species Oryza coarctata. The sequence goes on along the minus strand of CM061482.1, from coordinate 17,018,713 downwards.
AGACGACCTTGAGCTCGCCGGGGCCGAAGCACTTCTGCGGCGTCGCCTCCACGTCAGTCGCCGTCGTCCTCGCCTCGGGACACATCGCCTTGAAGAACTGCGGCGACGCGTTGCAGCCGGCGCCGCCGCCGACCCTGGCGTCCGCGGGGCACGCCGCGTTGAGGTCCACGGCGCACCCCAGCACTGGGCACCGCTGGCTCGCGTCGAACGCGTGAGGCGTGATCGTCGTCGGCACGTTGAACCCGTCGACCAAGCTCACGCTGTACTCCGCCAGCCCGCCCGCCGCGTTCACGCTGACCTGCGCCATGGTGGCCGGCGGCACGTCGCCGGTCACGCACCTGGCTTCCAGCGGGGCCGCCTCGGTGCAGCCGGTGCGTGGCACGACGCGGCCCGACCACGCGGCGGCGGCCGGGAACACGAGGCTAAAGAGGCCGTTGCTGTCGAGGCGGATGTTGGCGCCGTCGGTGATGATGGCGGGCAGGCCAGCGTTGGGGGTGACGAGCGGCCACACCGGGTAGGGGCAGAGGTTGTGCATGGTGAAGGTGGTGGTCCACGCCGCCGCAGAGACGACGGACGCGGCGAGCGCGAGGGCGATGAGCGCCATGGACGCTTTCATGCCTCCGATGGGTGCAACCGTCGTGGCGTCGTGTGGATGTGGTGGTGGTGGAGGGGCGTGACGAGTATATGAAGAGGAAGAGGATACGAATGCATGGCCTAGGTGATTACTTGGTCATAAGGTTACTAATTACTACCACTAACTTTACTATCTACAGTGGAGAATTAGTGATAGGTATCAATAAAAATGAAGTGTTAATTAATTAGCACACCTTCATTGAAACATTAAGATAGAGAAATATTAAGGAAAATGACAGTAGGTTCAAATGGAAATGAAGGTAACTCAAGCATAGATGCATCGGAGCCCTGACGGCAATGGTGATAAATACCAGTAGGGTGAAGTACACGTTTTGCCTGATCTACCAGGGTACTGATCGAGAAAGGGGTACTACGTAACATTGCAGATTGAGGTCCGAATCGGAAGATGAATAATCAGATTCGGAGCTAAACCATTATTCAATCAATCGCACGTACATCATGCATTGCTAACAGTATTAATTGCGTGCAATCAGCACGCACGCATGAACTCATCGTACGTGCATGCGCTAATTATGATTATTCCCGACTAATTACTACCGCTTGCTAATCATCAATGTAATTAATCAGTATTAGTCAGTCGAGGAGGTGCTCTCCGGGCTGCAGGCAGCGCTGCGGCGTCGCCTCCACTTCCGTCGGCGTCGTCCTCGTGTCCGGGCACCTCGCCTTGAACACCTCCGCCATGCACCCGCCGCCGGGGGCCCTGGCGTCGCCGGGGCAGTCCACGGCGAGGTCCAAGGCGCACCCGAGCGCCAGGCACTGCCGCCCCTGCTCGAACCCGTGTGGCGTCACCACCACCGGCACGTTCAACCCGTCGACGAGGCTCACGCTGTACTCCGCCAGCCCGCCCGCCCCGTGCACGCTCACCTGCGCCACCGTCAGCGGCGGCGAGTCGCCGGTGTCGCACTTGTTGCCGGAGGTGGCGTCGTCGTCTCTGCAGCCGGTGCGCGCCACGACGCGGCCGGTCCACGCGCCGGGTGGGAACGCGAGGGTGGCGAGGCCGTCGCCGTTGCCGTCGAGGCGAGTGGCCGAGCCGGTGGCGTCGGCGACGGCGGGGAGGCCGGCGTTGGGGATGACGAGCGGCCAGATCGGGTGGGCTCAGAGGTTGTGGAGGGTGAGGTTGGTGGTGGTGCGTCGAGGGTGGCGAGCACAGCGAAGGCAAAAGCCATTGCCTGCTTCTGCTTGCTCTTGGCCATGGCTACTTGGCTAACTCGTTGATGTCATGCATTCTTACTGGGTACGTATATTTAATACAGAAATTAAAGAGGTCGTTCAATAGCAGCAAACGCATGCTGCCTGACACATTTTATCTACTCCAAGACACAATTGAAAACCACTAGGCCCGTTTGAATTATATGAAATGTGGATCAACGCTGACAGGTGATCTACCTGTTTATAGGATAAATTGAATGTTACTCCCTTTCTTTTATATCATAAGTCATTTAGGTTTATCCTAAGTCAAATCAAATATGCCTAATGTTATTGCATCAAGGGCTACAACCATTCCGTTCGGAGTATGCAATAGAAAAGAGGTATGACACATGATAACATAGTGGTATAGTTTATAGACATGTTTCAGAACAATCAATATGTGGGCAGGAAATTGTACCAACATTTACACTAGCGATACAGTAGTGGCAGTTTTGCTGGAAGAAAAGAAAAATAATGGTGCCAATTACAGCTGGAATTAAACATACACATTATATAGATAGGAAGCCAACAAGGATGGATATGAGAAAGAAAGCAAGATAATTCAACCTACATAAAAACAATGTTCCAATCATATTATTCACTAAGAGCAAACTAAAAGAATGGTTATATTACTTACATGCACCACTCTAATTGAGGGCTTGCCTCCACAATATAAGTCAGCCGAAGGATATCAAGTTTATTTCCGGAATCTCCATAGACACTAAAATCTAGTACCAGGTGCCTCAAGCAAGTAAGTTGACTGTGGTTCTTAGTGAATCCAGTTGCCTGAAAAAAGTAGCAAACGTGAAGAGATAAATGAACAAACTTATTACAGTACAACAGACAGAAAGAAGGAAAAAGAGGTAAGGGTCCAGTATTACTGTACTGAAACAGACCTTAGTATCCAACGTGCTGAATTTGATGAGGATACAACCGACATGAGCTAATGAGCAAGTAGGTTGATTCACAATGTAGTCTATATTACCAAATCCCCGCTTAAGGCTGATGTTTGCCTGTGATAGCTTCAAGGAATCATCAAGTTTAATTGGTACTGGTACACCCACATGCTCAAATGTTGTCAGATTCATAGCATGTGATTCTATGCTTTGCACACAACAAATAACAACCTGCAAATACTGCAGGTGGCACAGTGAATTTGATATGTTCAAATCTGTCATGGAACAATGACTGAGGCTTAACCACTCCAGAGCAGGACAGTTTGCCAGGAAGAGATTGATCAGATTCCCTTAGTCAGATATCAAGTGCAGCTCAAGCTTCTTCAAATCTTTGAAGCCAAGAAAATCAGATGAAAACTTTAAGCACGCAAGGCCGAGGCGGAGAGACATAATAAGAGAGCCATTTTGACCATTGAGAAGATCAACCGGAAATTCATACTTGTGCTCTTCACTTGGTGATTGGTGTGCAGAGATGGGCTCAAATCAAGCACAAAATGTTTTGCTCTTGATGCAGAGGCAAAGACAACCCAACTATCCACATGCTTTGTCTGTTGTTTCTTGAATGGAAACCTGACCTCGAACCTGTCCACCGCCAAAAAGCTCTGCTGCTGCAACACATGGTTAACATGGTTGATAAATCTATCTGCGGTGTATCTTGGAAATTTGGAGCGATCGAAACAAAGATTGGACTGATATATCCATCGATCTTTCCACCAAGAAGAAAGTGTGCTTGTCCGTCCTGCTTCTTTTACTGTTAGTTATGATATTACTTTGCATAGCAGGTCCTACATGTAGAACAGTTGTGTATCAACATTCTAATATAGTTATTATTGTGTAAGAAAGAATACTCATGTTCATTCTAGTGGATCTGTATTTGTGGAACAGATGGAGAAACTGCAAATTAATTGTAAAATTAAGATAAGAAAAACAAGTAAATGTTAACAACAACCTAGAAAAAACAAAAGGAGAAGCACCATTAGGTGGGCACCGATTGAGATATGACAGCTTTGCCTTCCTGAAGACAGTTTGGCCCCCATACCATAGAAGTCCATATAAAAGGGAAACAAATTGTGCATTACGGACTGTTTTTTTAGCAAATCAATTAACATTGCAACATTCCAAATTAACATAATTTGATGTACTTCCTAGCTATATATTTTGATACCCAATTCATTCATAAAAAAATGGAATCGGTTTCTATACCATGCACCTTTTTCATGCGAAACTTGATTATTGCAAATATTGTGAATTTCACCTGAAAACTTTTGATAAACTAAATGTGCTGATGAGCAATACATAAACAGTGCTACCCAAAGACCATTAGGATAGGAAAAAAATCACAAAGGAACCTAAGATGATAGTATATTGCACATTACACTATCTAAGTAGGAGTAGCTATTTTGACTTGAGTTGCATAAGACATCAAGGTCACTGCAGATTGGAGCAATCTTAAGCGACACAAATGGCAATGAAAATAACAAGGACAGTCGTCTGAGCTTGATACCTTACCTCGGGGATATTCTCCAATGAGAGCTTCGTTCTGTGCCTCTTCTTCCTCCTCAATGCGCGGGCAGTAGTAGGTACGCGGGGAATCTGTATGAGGAACAGCAAAGCATATTATATCTCACAAACTTTCACAGTAGAAATCGTCACAGAACGAAGTGGATTATTGGTTTGATCAAACTATATGTAGATTACCTTGAATCCGGAGGACTGTGGGAGGTGACAAGAGGAGGCACCACCGTAATCATCAGCCGCCGCATGTTCAAGCTCCCGGCGCCGGGGCGGCTGCCCTCTTGATCCATGGCCGGATTACCTCCGCGTTGGGTTGGCCCTTTTCATGAGTATCGAGAGGAGTCCCGAAACTTTCAACCACTCGGAGTACGTCTTCTTCAAGCTCCCTTCCCTTGACACCATATCCACCTACGGACTAACTTCGATTACTAAATTCTATTTATAAGATTCAACAAAACCATAATAACATTATGAAGGTATATACTTTTTTGAAGCAAATCAACTCCCTCGAGCCTTGGCGTCGCCGGTGCAGACCACACCAAGTTTAATTGTCTCCATACATACGTGTTTCTGATGTGTATTTTCCAATTTCTGTTTCTTCACAAATTACAATGGAATTGAACAAATTTACTCAAGAATGAGCCAAAAGGATAGCTTCCGCAGTTCATGTTTAGCTAGCATTATAATTGATTGATTTGTATGACATTTTCATTCAGAACCAAAGTAACCAAATGAACGAAATTTAATTCACACTACAGTGGCGAGCTGGAGAGCTCTACGGTTACAGCTGGGTTTCAATTTGTCACAACTGACTGACTAATTAGCACTACCCCTTCTCTCCTAAAAGGTTAAAACCCATCAAAACTGAAACACTCAGCCAAAAGACTCAGCTGCAGGCTGCAGCAGACTAGGAAGGTTCAGTTTCTTCAGGACATCCACATTCCACAGCCTCTTCTTCTCTGTCACCTGCTGACCAAGTGCTCGGACAGTTTATCCCTCACACTCACAGCATTCTCATCTGCTAACTGGCACACCTGCTGCTTGTAATTCGCGTCGTGATAGTTCAACATGTCTGCCTTATCCATGGCTGCATCCTGAAGGCCTATGATTATATTATGCAGTATGCAGCACACATGGATTATCCGAGGCAGCCGGTGCTTGTCAGGGCGCCACATCTCTCCATGCAGGAACTTCCATGTGTCTTTGAATTTCGCCAATGTCCTTGGAGCAATGGTTATGGCTGCTGCATGTCTCTTATTGAACTCTAGTTTGGAATCTGAGAGGTCCTTTTCTTGGTATGGTGTGAGAAGCCATGGAAAAAGGGGGTATCCTGCATCACCAATTATGTATTCGCCGATTTCGGACCCATCTGACACTGCCAGCTTGCTGCCATTGAGCCGCGCACCTTTTTCACACATCTTGAAAAGGCCACAACTATGCAAAATGCTCGACTCTTTCATGCTACCAGGCCATCCTGTCACGATGTCCATGAACCTCATGTCTGGACTGATAACAGCTTGCAAGACCATGCTGTAATTTTTCTCATGGTCTAGCCAGACCTTACAGTTTGGCTCAGCTGAAGAAAGGCACATTGTGATGTGTGTTGTGTCTACAACACCGCAGCAATTTGGCAAACCATGCATCTTCTCAAACATGGATTTGATCTTCTCCATTTCACTGGAATCTGGCCACTGCAAATGGTGGCTTGCTCGCTCCTCCATAGCCTCAACAAACCTCCAAGTTATCAGTGACACAGTTGAGTGGTTTACACCAACAGCAGATCCTACAGTCACCAGTGATCCTCCAGAATTCAACCTTATTAGAGCTACCGCCACCCGATCTTCTAAAGACAACACCTTCCCATCAAGAAAGATATAGCTGCTAGACCTCACCATCATTTCATCTCTCACCAAACCACAGATAAAGTTGAAGGTTCTCCTTGGCATTTTGAAGATAGACTCAAATATTTGTGCATCCTCTATACCACACAAGGTTCCTGAAAAGGAAATAAATAATTGTTACAAAAACTGTAATTTGCAGGAAAGAGCTCTATTCTGCAAGTGTAAAAAAAAACTGTGTACAGAGGTTAGCTCATAATAGTAAAAATATTGTTCCAGTTTCTTTCAAATCAACCAGTGAAGTATTTGACAGGTAGAGGTCTTCAACTGATGATATGGTTACCTAAGTGAAAACTTATATGCCAACATGCAGCAATACACCCAAATAAGAAGGAGGCCCCGATCAACAAATTAGCCATTCCACAGCCCATAGGGGCTGATACTAACTAAAACTAGAAGTTAGGATGCCCAGTAATCCAGAATAAAAAGTTAGTCACACAAAAGTAATCCACTTCAGCTAGCATTGAATGGTATACTATCCATTCATATTGCAAAAAAAATGTATCACTATATGTTGTAATTTAGATAAACATCAAGTTGTTTTAAGAACTTGTTTGCAGTTAAGTAAACAAAAACAAGTAGAAAAAATTTCAATCGTTGAATTTATAGGAATAGGTACCTAAGTCTTTTGGTTGCCTGTGTTTATATAACCTAGAATATCCATCTCCCTTCGCTGAATTCTGAAGATAGTCAGAAAGAGGAATACTACCCTTTTGTGAACAATTTGTTTCATTTGATATTACTACCTCACCAAATTAGGACTAAAGAAGTTTAACAACTTTTAAGAAAAAGGTACCACAACACGACTGCCCACTGTATTATGGAGAAAAAGCATCTAATTTACCTCCCTACCATCTAGCAAGAGTTCCAAACCAATTGTGGCAATTATTTAGAACAATAGTTGCTTTGGTGCTGCATATGGTTGGATCACATGTATAACTTCATGCTGCAACTAGCACAGCATACTTAGAGGAAGAGTAGCTACAGTACATCTCGCCTTTTTTTTATGGACTGATCAGGAGCTTTCCATATAGCAAATACAGAACACATCTACTGTGACAGGGCATAAACAGCAACATGAAATATTCTCTCGCATTTAGCTTGGAAAATGGAAACAAAGATAAGAAGCAATGGACAGCATCAGTAATCAAACAAACAAGCAATTAACTTTCAATTCATGGCGTCTGCAGCCTGCATTTGTTCTGAAACCGTACGCAATTTGCTAGACATGATAATAGCACGAGCATATCAACTTGCTGCTTGTAATCAGAACAACTGGTTGAACTGAAAGCTCAATTCTCTACGATTCAGAACTGATATAATGCAACAGGCGTCCTAAACAAATCCTAAGACTGAAGTTCCTGTTCATCCATCAGGATGCAGCAACTCCAGAAAGACAGTGGTATTGCAGCATCAATCTCGCAGTACCACCATTTATAATAAGTTTATAGCTGTTCCTTGATGTGATCGATAAAGCACAAGATTACTTCAACTCTCCAAGAATTCCAGCCCGATGCAAATTAGATCTAAAAAATCGGCACCATAGCACCCACCGACGTGCCACACAATCTGCACAAATCTCACCAAGACGTACGGCCACCACCACCGTGGCCGCAGACAGAATCAGAGAGATGCACGCACCTGACATCCGCATGCAGAAGCCGTCCCACCAGTCACCGCTGCCTGCTCCGGGCGCGCCACCCGCCGCAGCGGCCGCCGCCATTGCAGCCTTCTTCTCCGCCGCCGCCTTCCTGCGGCGCTTGGCCCCACGCAACGGCGCCATGCTGCAGGCTTCCGGCAACGGACAAATTAAATCAGGAGGAGCGAGTTCTCACGGGACCTGACGAATCAAGAACCAGGGGCGGACATGGACACGGGGGGATGTCACGGCTGCGACGGCGAGGGGACGGAGGCGGCGGTGGCGTCGCGGTGGCTTGACATAGAGAGGAGGCTACAGGACATAGAAGTTGGTGGGGGAGGAGAGCGCGTGTGGGTCGTCAAGTTGTGAGCTTTGGACGGGGAGGAAGCAAGGGCAACACGAAGGTGAGGAGAGGATGGAGGAGCAGCAAAGGGAGGGAGGAATCGTCCAGGAGAAGGGCAAAAGGAGTTCTTGGGAACTTGGGAAGCCAAGGATGGATGGCTGGATGGAATTATGGAAGAGAGTTTTTCTCTCCCTGTGTGTGTTAATTTGTAGATGTATCATGCATGTATGCTGTATAGGGAACTAAGGGAAGGATGCGAGATTGTACATACTCCTATTCCATGTATAGTATAGCTATATGTACCATATGGAGTGAAAAGTACATTCTAGTCGATTTTATTGAATACTTTGAGTAGATAGAAAATTTATATAGGATGATTTAATTAATATAACAAACACTATTTGACGTAGATATATCTTAAGGATAAGAGTAATGCGTGGCTTATTATTATCTACTTAGTTTATTTATAGTCTAGTTTCGTAAAACATCTTAAAATAAGAAGTATTGCAGATGTATCTAAACAGAGGACATAGGACTTTATATCCTTATGTGCTACGTGCTCTTGATGACGTGGACTCAAATTACATGTCAAAAACTTGGGTCGCTTTCACAAAAGAAAGAAATATTGAGCTTAATTGGGGTCACCATTAGCTAATCAATGCCATTATCTAAGCTTGCGAAGGAGAAAAGGATTCACATTTTGACATGCGCCAACCAAGAGCTGTGGTGTCTTTTTTTATTTTTTTCCTTTTTCTTTTTTTCCTAATTTATGACATGGAAATATAATAATTAAGACTACCAAGGATTATAAAAACCAATTTTTTTAAAAAATAAAAAATCTGATGCTCTATCTTATACCGTTGGTATGATTACCTATCTACCGTCGTTCTTTTGACATGCTTTGATGTCATCAATCCATTTAATGGCTTGTCATCAATCTAACCGTTCAATAATGAGACTATTAAAACTAAATATATCTATAAAATACATACAAAACAATTATCTTTCTCAAAACTAAACTCTACCTCTTGATATGATCTTAATTCTCATCTATTTATAACCAAAATCTCCATTTCAAGATTACACCAGAACTATTAGAAAATAACCTCTTATATTTCAAATATTTTATAATTTAATTTTTCTTTTTTTCTCAGTGTCACTTCAAATTTATTCGTAATTTTTTTATACTTATACATACAACTTATAAAGCATATTATAAATTTCTCCCATACGGTGTCTATTCACCATATGTCACTTTGTACTTAACTATCACTCTGTATCATTTTGGACCTTAGCTCCTCCTGAACTTAGGCCTGATCTCGTCATTAATAGATGTTTGCCCCAAGGACTTTTAAGTTTAGTCTAATTTTATCACATGACGTCTTAACTATACTAGACCTCCGTTTTTTCTTAAAATAGTCCCGGTCATCGTCATTAAACAATATTGATTTTAATTCAACTACACATAAATGACAAAGCATTATTTCTTGATACAGATATCGTAAACTAACCTACATTAGTTACACATACTCACATAAAAATCATAAATATTGTATAAGAAGTATCAGTATACCATAACCGTGACGAATTTCAGTTTGAACTTTGAAGTGAGCAGGAATAAATTGGTGGATGCCTGGCACATAGGCAAAATTTGTGAAGTGAAATCATCGATCATATTGCATGGTATATATAATCATCTATAAATACGTACTAGTCGTAATTGCTTAAGGAAGATGATAAGCACAATCTGAAGGAATGTTGAGAGATGTTGGAACCCAGAGTCTTACAATTTTACTCTAAAATATTGGAAGCTTAGTTTTCTCAAATATCTGTGTTGGCTTGTTAGCATATGATATGTTTTGTTAAAAGTTTTTTTGCGAGTCAGGTACTCCTATATCAACTTTTACATCCGAGTTTAAATGTAGAGGTCGGTTGTTATAATCCGTTATTAAAAAAATGTTTTAAATACTAACATGGTATAATGAACCAACGACTGGAAAATTATTAAAGCTTAATGTTCGTTGACAATAATTTGGATATCTATTTTCCCAATTTTTTTATTATATCTTCTGGATATCCATGGATACATACCGGGCATTTTGCTTTTTCAGTCTCCTACTATTCAACAAGAACGAAATATTTATTCGGTATTCTGTGGATTCTTGTGGAACATCTAAAGCGTGGCTTCAGACGGATATTGTGCGTCCGTTGTATCCTTGGTACCCTGTTGTACCAAAAGGCTTCCAACCTTGTGATTGATGAACAAAACAGGATTATGATGGAGACAAGAAACAATAATAAATTAATCGATCCTTCATTCATGGCACTATCGATCTTGACGTTCAGATAAGTCGATATATCATTATCAAGCAGAAAGTATGTTGTTGCCATGCGCACAATGGGTGGGCCTCATCAGCACGAATTCAATGGTGATTTTAGTTTGGGGTTAACGACAAGTGCTACAAGGTATACTTTTTCAGAACGAAAAAAAGAGGGCTCTAATCGTTTAAGCGGCACTGATAATTCGTTGAATAAATAAATAAAACAATAAAACAAAATAATTTATAAATAAAACTTTTATATAATAAATGTTATTAATGATTTAAAAGTTAAGGCTGAAGAATAGACTTAAAAAAACACTAACAGACGGACTAAATATGGATTGGACTTCAGTGGTGTGGTGGTCACTTGGTGAGGCCGACGATGGCCAGAAGAATCCTTGTTTTTGGGTTGCTTCTATATTAGGCCTGCCTTTTGTTGGGCCTATCTGCTGTATTATTCTTTTTTCCCCGACCACAGTTTGTGTTTGATCATGAAGCCGACGAATTAACGGCCCATTAACAATTAATCTCCAAGCAGGCCCAATTGGAATTAATGCAGTACAAATTTGACGGCATCATTCACGCAGTTTCCAGCATACTCCGTTGTAAATATCTAATGCAAGGTCAATTTAACCTGTAATTTGACGTCTCTTTGCTACCTGGTGCTCTCATATGATTGATTGATTCAATTTGTTGCTATTGTACACACAACTGAGTATGCTCGTTGACTACCACTGGTCTTATAGTTTATCCCACATACAGCTCCATTAATTTCTGAATATAATTTCTTTGTAACTTCTGTAATTGAGTCTACAATTAACGTACTGCCTAGTCTTACTCTCATCAACTACCTGAAGTAGCCTTCGACTAGATAACCATGTACTTTTCACCTATCTTCTTTGGCTCTTCTGAAAGCATAGGGTTCCTAACATTTAATATTAGCCTAATTAATTAATTGCATCTTCATTGAGAAGAACATACCAAATGTATATGAATGCTCAACTTGGCCTTGATCAGTTTTCTAGCTGCTAAGTGGCAAGCTTGATTCACTTGTGCATTCAACCACTTGGATAGGCAAAAACCACAAGTTTGCTTTGTATTTATTATATTTTGACTGGTGACTTCTGACTTCTAAGCAAAGTCATTGTATTATTGTTACGTTCTATGGTGAACACGCCGATAAGTTGCTTCTAAGATATCAGGCAGTTTTTAAGCGCAATCATTGCAGCCTACATAGATTGACAGCGTATTTGTGTATCACTTCTACAAACAATTGATAAGTTTAACATGAAATTACTCACAAGAATGAGTATATAATTAAATCAACACGATCTACAAGAAAAGCTCACCGTTTGCCCTTTTCTGTATTAACAAAAAAGAGTTCAGTTCAGTGCTTTTTTTTTTCGTTCACTTTCTCTGATTTGATAAACAAAGTCTCAGTCTCACCCTCGGTTTTAGCCAGTACAAGTTTCTCTGGTCCATATCCAACCAACTGAGCAAGATGCATGACTAAATCTTAAGTCTTGGTCATTGATATTAAGTACAAACAGATACTCTCTGTAGAAAATGCATGCCACTTCACCAACAAACAAGAAAAAAAAAAGAACTTCTCGAACATCGGACATGTTGAGTTGGTCGAGTTGTACTTAGTCTGTAGTCTCACATAGGTTTTTAACTATTTCATAATTAAAAAGTAATGAATACCGAGTTGTCCTCCCTTTGGAATCTTAAATATGATAATTTTCATGGTTTAATAATTTATCAATTCTGAATTAGTAAACGTCAAGATGATATTGATTGTTTAAAATACGTAGTAGACCTAAATTAATCTTAATTAGTTTCCTCCTTGTTGGAGACAACACGGCCATAAGCAATGAAACCGAGTTTAGTTCAGTGTTTTTGCCATCCACTTTCTCTGATTTGACAAACAAATTAAGTTCGTGACTAATCCAATTGGTTTGGTTTTAGCCGGTACAAAATTTTCCGATCCATATCCAAGACAGTAAAATAAAAGTAGTATTCGGCTGGGAGAAATTTTATAAAAAATTTAAAGAAATTGATCGTTTTATATAAAAATAATATAAAATTTCTTTTCCATTAATAATGATATTGATATTAAGTAGTAGGAATCAATACTGGTGTCACTTCACCAACAAACACGAAAAGAATGAACATCTTCAACATCCAACACGCTTAGGTGGCTGTTTCCATTTACAATGGCAATATCGTCTCCACACACAACCCTAGGTTCTTTGTGCCTTTGTGATACCTATGCACAATATAATATTCCCGTGTGGAAGAATCCATGTGCACGTAGCTTCCTAGAAACTACCGCACGAATCCTATGCAGAACGGACGGTCAGATGTAGATTGTGGCATCGATCTTATCCTCGCGCGCACAAAGTCCGTAAGCTTCTGTCGTCACAAGCCTACGTACGTGTTTACACACGCCAAATAAAAGTCCGTGAAACACAGCGCAATTTCACACATGTGCACTGCCGAGCTTGACGTTGACTTCGGGTCAACGCCCAACCTCTATATATACCATCCCATGTCTTGACATTAGAACATTCGGTAGCTAGTTTGCTAGCTGATTAACCCTTTGATTTGCAGCAATTAAGGTGTTAATTAATATTAAGATTCGGTATATACACGGAAATATATAAGCTTTAAGCTCATTATATAGTTTAGTATATTATTTTACGATGGAAGTGGCTACCAGCACGACACGGTCGCCGGTGAAGCTAATGCTGCTGCTGACACTGTCGCCGGCGAGCAAGGTGATCGCCAAGGGCGGCGGCGGCAAGCGGGTGCAGCTCGACGGCGAAGCGTTCCAGTGCCGGACATGCGGGCGGCGGTTCTCCACGTTCCAGGCTCTCGGCGGCCACCGGACCAGCCACAAGCGGCCAAGGGTGCGCGCCGACGGCCTGGACCTCCTGCTCGGCGCACGGCCCGGTTGCAAGGCCTCGACGCCGGGGGTGCACCGATGCGACATGTGCGGCAAGGTGTTCGCCACCGGACAGGCGCTCGGCGGGCACATGCGCCGCCACCGGCCGCTGGTGGGTAGTAGCACTAGCACCGTGTCCACGACGTGGATGGGGAAGTCGACGGCGGCGGCGACAATGTCGGCCGGCTCCTCGTCGGAAGAGCGTGATGACGATGACAAGGCGCTCGATTATAATTTCATCCGCTTTTTGTGAGTGTATAATACAATGGACAATCAAATTATGAATAAAACTAGTGATTAATGTCAATAAGTTTGGTTTAATTGGAGTGGTCGCTACGGATACAAACACGCTTGTGCCAACGTACGCATATGCTTATATAGCTAGATATACCTACACAGACGTCACTAGATACGATGGGAAGTTCGTCTTGATTTTGTAATGTTTAATTATATTTTTTCAATGATTAATACACGAGATTTTAATTGTCTTATATTTTTTCACTGATTAATACACATGATTTTAATTGTGTTCGTCCTACATAACATATTTCAAATTCGACGACTATTGCTCTTGAAAATGGTTGTTTTTGTTGTAGATTTTTTCTACGTAATAGGTGGCTTTCATGACATGATCTTCATGGTATTTGTTATCATATCTTTCTTCTTTTTTTAATAACATAAGCGATGCATATTCTAGTTATGTAAAAGTCAGAAGGAATTTCAGAATAACTGTGTCATCTTGATGTAATTATATAAGATCAATAAAACTTTCTTTATCTTATACCAAAGACACAGACGTGATTATAGTCATTTGTAGTTTAAAGAGGATATTAATGTGAGTTAATATTCCAACATCATATTCAGAAACCGTGAATCCAGAACTTCTAGCATAAAATTTATCTAAAATTTAGCAACTTCTCTACCTATATTCTCTTCTCAACACACTCATAAGTCATTAACCTTCCACTATTTATTAATTTATTCACCTAATTTCTCTTCTTAGTTAATTATGAATTTTCCTCATTTAATTTTAACTACTTCTTTATTACCCGTGTCTAACTATAAAATCCTAATATATCCTTCATTTTTAACAATGTACGCCTACGCGGCTGATCGACGCACGCTAGCTAACACGGTAATGTACTGTGTCCCATTAATTACCCTAATATATGTGCAGTTTTAAGACTAATATATGTGCATTTGATCATCTTGTATACAACCTGGTTCATAATACTTCGTATTGAAAAGCATACAACCTGGTTCATAATACTTTCTATTATAATATATATATAAATATTGTAATCTAGTTTCTATTTTTTTAAAGTACCTATTTTAAAAATTATTTATAGTTAAAATTTTAAAAATTTAACCTGAGCCTTATGTAAAACGATAAGCATCAGTAGCTAGCTGAAACTAATTAAGGCTAAGTTGGACACAGTGGTTTCATTGGGATTTTTGGTGACACCTAAACGAGACAAGACATTATCTAATGCTTATTTAAATATTAATTATTATAAATATTATTTATTTTTAAAAAATTATATATATAAAATTTTTATACAGAGCATATAGCGGTTCAAGAAATATGGAGCACCAGGAATTAGCCATTCCGAAAAGTTATTTAGGTTGCGTTTGGCTGCCGCTTCCCAAACATTTTCTTCCATGTTTTCTATACAGACACTTTCTAAAATATTAAATAATACATTTTTTTAAAAAAATTCTATGAAAAAGCTACTTTAAAAATTATATTAAACTATTCTTTAATTTTCGAGATAATACATAATTAATTACATGTTAATTATGCTTTACGTTTTGCATGCCAAGGGAGGAGAGTTACCAACCCCATCTACTGGGGACATTAGAATGCACCCTAAGAGCATAAGAGTAAGTTTTATAATAGAGCTGACTATCTATAAGTTTATATTAGAGCTAATATATATAATAGATAAGTTATAAGATTGTTTCTATATTTTTATCTTATCTGCGTATTTGTTTAATGCATATATCTTGAAGTATACGAGAGCTAAGAGTTAGCTATCTTTTTTTAATGCGCGCATATATATATATATATGCTTGTAGCTTACTATTGTTTGCTCTAAGTAGTTAAAACAAGGTCAATGCTGTTGACTACGTGATGAGTACGTAACACAATGCCAAGTAGCTAGAAGTACATAATACTGATCAGCTTATCGTTGCGTCGATCTGTAACTAATTAATTAACGCTTGCAGTGCATGCGACAACGCATCGCAGTTGTTTGATTGGTGGAAATCTAAGTAGTTAAACTATGAACGATGGAAGCTACCTAAAGCATATATGCTGGAGAATTTCCATGAAATTTGCTTGTTGTTGACAGGTTAGTTTTTATGTGTCACTGTCCACTAGCTATAGCTGTACTGCTAGCTATTGTACTATTAATGAATGGTTGAATAGTCTTCAAAAAACAAAAATAAAGCTCAATGAATTCGATCAGCATGAATGCAATTTCGAAGCAACTTCGTAGCAGATAAGTTTCTTAACTAATTGATTCGATCGATTGGTCCATCGTTTTTGGGTGGCATCGCACTTGCACGAACAAGCTAAGATATGGATCTGAATCTCATCTACAACGCGTAACGAGCGGTCCTACATGAGTGATGGCTTAGGGTCCGTTCTTTAGGCAGTGTAGAGTTGATTTTCCGTGGCATGTAAATTAATAAATGATTAATTAACTATTAACTATTATCAGCTTGAAAAATACATTATTTTATTTTATTAATAAACTTATATATAAATAATTTAGGTAGAAAATATACTTATTTATTTATCAGTTTTATAGAACGAGAAAATTGCTTAGCTAAGTTAATCAAACTCAGCCTTATAGCTTATTCCAGATGCATAGCTAGCTTGACCGACCCACAACTTACCTCATAAGGTAGCTAACAGCAAGGTTCCTATGGCACTAGAGCTAGCTAGTAGTAATTCCTTATTTCAAACTAATGTCTTGATTCATGTCGTTAATTAGTCCCATGTTCTTTTCATACTGCCACTCATTGCTTAATTAATTATTTGCAACACATCTATGAATTAAACAAAACAATCAATAAATATATATTTTTCTATTACACGGGAGATACACACGGCTATAAACCATTAGGCACGTTATACTACAAGCGCACACCTAAGTGCGTCCTAGAGGCTAATGATAAATATCCCTAAAATATTATTAAAAATGCATCCACGTATATATAATATTTATAAGCATTACAATTTAATTTTAACCTAACCTGAGTAGATGGAGTCATATATCTATAACTTCATTACCATTTTGATGCTTCTCCCAAACAAAGATATCTTGAATTCTCTAAACTATTATATTTAATTTAAAGGAATTAAAGGGGATTACCAACTATTAACTACAGCCATGTTAATTAATTACAATTGTCTGTTACATGAGTAAAGACATATTAGCAGTTGTGTTCTGATGGATGGGCGTTGTGTAAGTACTCCACATCAATTTCTCTGTGAATTACCACGAATTTGCTAAGTAAGTTAATTAGGAATAACTGCAAGTTATCCAAATCCAGCTGTACTTAGTACCCTGCAAGAAAATACTGTACATGCATGGACTGAGGACTTGACGCTGCTAGTAATTAATTACACTAAAATGAATAGAGTGGTACACACGGCATGATTCTCGTACCTACGTGTAAATTAAACCGAAATGGAAGTATGGAACATGTTCCATCTCTTAGTAGCGTGTGCGATACCCTTGCATACATGCATGTCACACCCTGATTAGCACTACAAATGCATATATATTCGATCGTTCTCTATAAATATATGCTACGATGGCTTGGCGCTTCACCTGAATCTAATCTTTGTTAACCTAAGTGTAAGTACAACCTTGCGTGTGGGAGAGATAGCGAAGACGTCGTCACCGCCATGGACCAGGAGGACTACACTAGTGATCTGCAGCTCGAGGAAGAAGACGACCAACTTAGCCAGCTCGCGGAGCACGACGTGCAGCTCTCGCTGGCGTGCGGCTTGACGATGATGCCATCGTCCGGCGATGAGGACGACGCGGCGCCACGGCTAGGGAAGCGGCGTCGCCGGCGGGAGGAGGAGGCGGCGGCGGCGTTCGAGTGCCAGACGTGCGGGCGGCGGTTCGCGTCGCACCAGGCGCTCGGCGGCCACCGGACCAGCCACCTCAGGCCCACCAGCAACAAGCGCCGGCCCGGCCCGCCAAAGTCTGTAGTCCACGCGTGCGAGGTGTGTGGGATGGGCTTTTTTATGGGCCAGGCATTAGGAGGCCACATGAGGAGGCACCGGCCCATTGATATTGATCTGGGCCTCAAGCAGATCATCATGCCAGAAAAACGGCCCATTTCCACCCTGCAGCTGCTTGACCTCTTCGTTTAGACAACACTCAATATATCCCATCCGGAATTCCAGGTTGTGTGTTGTGTGCTGTAATGTCTTGGATGCAGCCATTAAGTAGAAGAAAATATTTAGGAATCAATCAATAAATTCTATGTATACGACTACAGATATGACAATGTTTTGCCTATGTCAATGTAGATGTACTACTTAATAAACTTGTTTTTTTATACCAAGTTATTTATGATAAGCTTCCTTTCCGACACTGATGACTCAGAAACACGCATGCACAAATTGAAAGTTCTACTAGTCCATAAGACTTTATTTGGTCAAGGGACCACCGCCTCAAACCAAGCAGATGAACATGAGCAAGCAAACAAAGATTGGATGCATACGAAAATGAAATCTGTCAACGTCCTAACCATAGTGGTCCCTATCTACTTAGTTTTCTTAGTTGAGAAGACGAGCGATATGTTTGCGTGGTCTGTGGGCCAGCACCTCTATAGCATAGGTTAAGTAGGATACTTTACTGGGAGATTCACGTGTCCTCTAACCGTCCAATTTTTATAAGCAATGAGTTGAACATTTAGGAGTCTGATAAGTAGATCTAGACCTATCTACATATCCTCTGTGGTGGTGCATAGGACTATCTGGCTAGCTGCTCGAGAACTAGGCTTTGGCATCATTGGGAAGTGAGAACCACGACTTAGATTGCTCGTGGACTGCCAATATAGATTGTATCTAGCTAGACTGGGATTAGGGGAGTTACACTTTTTTAGGGTTTAACACATTGCTATCCTTGAGAAGGAGGCTAATCCCACATTCAAGTTATTTCACCACGAGAATCTTTCGATAGCTTGGAGAGGGGTAGCATGGCATTCTTGCTAGCTAAGACATGGGGAGCGTGTATCTCATATGATGTTTCACCCTTGTTGGATGCGGTAAACTAGTTACCATGCCTATTCATCGTATTTATTATAAATTCTCTTAAACTGTCTCGTCGTATTAATGTGGTGAGATGGTTTGTATTTAAAGATCTCGTTTTCACACTATCGTGATAAAAATATTAAGACCCTGTAGGTGGGCCTAACGTGTAGTCCCATAAAAAAGACTATATTGGCGACCAAAACCGGCTAGAAGCTTAAAGCAGGCTAATGACTGCAAACAATATTTGTGTCTTCTAATGGAAAAAGAGAGAGAGAACAATGGGTATAAAAGTTTAACCGGAACTCATTTGAAAGTGTTAGCTTTTTCAGAATCTTGTCAGTTCGAGAGTTTCTAGCCCTATAGAAACATTCTTCTGATAGTGATTAAACATAGATAGGTTGTTATCATTTGGAAGACCTAAACATGTATACTTGCTTAAGTTCTTTGCTCCCGATCACATCCAAGCACACCTTTTCGCTTAAAACCCCCGTTGAACCTGGTTTGTAGTTTTTCACGTTTGCCAGAGCTCATCCCTCCGACAAAATCTTTATTTTGTTTTTTTTCCTATGTACTCAACTGGATTGCCACCATCCAGATTATGACCAAAGTTGCAGCTGATTCTCTTGTTCTAGCTAGCTGTGCGATTAAGATTTCCCTTCATTCACATGCATGCATTCATGCTGCACGCTGCTCCTTCGTTTCATGCTTGTATGCTATCTACAACCTCTGCTATCTGGAGCACACAGGAAGAGACCGACTGACTGTATCATTGACCAGTTTGTACACGGCGCTGACACGATCCGTATGTACGGCATGCCTATCTAGTGAGTGAGCTACATATACTGACTGAATTAGTGTGTGTTGTATCATCGGAGAAGATGTCGAAGCTCCAACGCCGGCAGCCTCTGTTGGTTACTCTGTAGTGCAGCTTGCTCGTGCTCCTCGTCATCCTCAACGACGCAGCGGCCGCCGGCAAGACCGGCCAGCTCACTGTCTTCTGGGGCAGGAACAAGGACGAGGGCTCTCTCTCCGGGAGGTCTGCGACACCGGCATCTACAACACCGTCATCATCTCCTTCTTCAGCCTCTTCGGCCATGGCAGGTACTGGGCCGACCTCTCCGGCCACCCGCTCGCCGGCGTCGGCGCCGACATCAAGCACTGCCAAAAGGCCAAGAACGTCCTCGTCCTCCTCTCCATCGGCGGCTCCAGCTACCAGTACGCTCTCCTCACCGCCAAGTCGGCCCAGGACGTCGCCGACCACCTGTGGCACTCCTACGTCGGCGGCGGCCGCAGGGGCGTGTCCCGCCCATTTGGCGACTCCGTGCTCGAAGGCGTCGACGTCTACGTCGACCGCGGCGGGTGGGACCACTACAACGAGCTCGCCAGGCACCTGCAGAGCTTTGGTCACAAGAAGGCGGTGCACCTGACGGCGACGCCGGCGTGTTCGCTGGCGCTGTTCGAGCGGCTGCACGTGCGGTTCTACAACGAGAGCTCGTGCGACTACAACTAATTCGAAACGCGGCCGCTCTGGGGCGCGTGGAGGACGTGGACATGGAGGTTCCCGGCGGCGCGGCTGCACGTTGGGTGGCCGGCGACGGAGGAGATGAGCGGGTTCGTGGACCCGCATGACGCTGCGCCAGAGAGTGCTGTCGTCGGTGCAGGACGAGGGCAACTATGGTGGTGTCGTGCTCTGGGACCGCTACTACGACAAGATGACCGTCTTTGGTCATGCCATCAAAGACATGGTCTAATTGCAATGTAACTCTTCACTGTGTTGTTTACCTACTTGCATTGCGTCATTTGTTATTTGTACCCGGCTACTGGCATATGCATTTCGTTTGGGTCAGCTTTGAAAGTAGTATGATTCTGTCAATTTAGGCTTATATATTCCGTTCACGTTCAGTGAATGAAAAATCAATGGTCATGACAAAAATCAATTGACAATTGTCATCACAAAAACCATTAGAGCTCCTTTGGAATGCAGAAAACACATAGAAACAAGAAAAATACAAGAATAGGATGTCCGCCTCACTAAATCCCATAGGAAATGAATCCATAGGAATTTACCATATTTATTGTGTGGTGACACTTTAGAAAAACCATAGGAATTTTGAGATGAGTGAAAACATGAGGTCTTGCCTGTTTATAATTTGAGATCTTTTACTGTGTTTGCGAATGATGTGAACCATTCGTTGGTTCAAATCTAATTCCATGATCAAAGGTACTTAATTATTGATAGTAAGGGTAAAAGGATAATTTTTCGTGGTAACATGAGTAGATGGAAACAGGCAAAATTATCTCTCTAATATAAATACCGATATAGAAAAAGATAAGGGTACAAGATATCAATCACTTTAGACATAGATTGCGTTCTTTCCCAAGATTTAAGTTGTTCTTTCCAAAAATAACTTGACCTCTCCTCCCTAGAGATCTGAACATATATATGGCATTCTTTTTTGAGGTTTTTATTGCTTGTTTCCAAAAGACTTTATCTCTCCTCTGGAAGATATCTAGAACCCAAAAATTGTGTTGTTTCTCAAGATTTATGTTGTTTGTTCTGAGAATCTTGACCTCTCATCCCGCTAACTTGTATAACTCAAGCTTATATATGTTGTTTTCCCAAATTTTCCACTCTCTCGTTGCCAAACTTCACCTATTCTCATTTCCCTGAGATAAAGAATTACATTCTTTTTCCTCTCAGTCTCGGTCCTCTAAACTCGATTCAAGCCTGTCTCAATCCCGGTCCCTCTCAATCTAAACAAATCTGAGAGAACGTAAATAAACAATCAAATAAGTAAATAAGCAAAAGGGGGTATGCGCTAGTGCTCAGAAGTCATTGGATCTTCTCAATCGTGCTATAAGACTCTCTGTTCTTCAATGTCTGACCCACCTCACTCCTAGATCTCTAGACTATGCCTCTTTCACAGTACACCTGTTCAAACCCTAGAAAACTATAGAGGAGGAGGAGAAAGGAATCTTGTCTCTTTTTTTTTTCTCGTGCGGATGGAGACCATGGACTGACTACCAATTAGATTCATTCAAATATAATAAATAATCACTATTTACTTATTAATTACTCCACTACCATTGATTACGATAATTTTATTTTCATATCTTACTTGATCAATGCTTTACCTCTTACTACTTCTATGTACCTCGTAAACACTAGGATATTTGGACTATGTTTCTTTCGCAGTACACCTGTTCAAACCCTAGAAAACTAACAGAGGAGAAGAAAATGATAGTCTTTTTTTTCTCTCGTGCCGATGAAGACCAACCGATTAGATCTAATAGGGTAATTCAAATAAAAGAAAATGACCACTATTTACTTATTAGTTATTCCACAGCCATTGATTACGATAATTTTATTTCCACACTGTAGAATGTGTACAGTGACTATGACCCCCAAGCATATACAAGAGGGGTGGGTCTATATATATACAGCCCAGGTCAGTGGTCTGTCTAACACCCCCCGCAGTCGCAGCGGGAGGGGAACGGACGCAGAGACTGGACCGAAAACTGATGAACAAAGGCGTGGGCAGACCTTTGGTCATTATATCAGTAAATTAATGTACCGATGGTACATGGAGCACCCGAATCTGTCCTAATACGACCTTGTCATGGACAAAATGGATATCGATATTGATGTGCTTGGTGCGTCGGTGATGGACCGGGTTGGCGATCATGTAGACGGCACTGACATTGTCGCAGTAGACAACGGTCACGGTGGAGAAGGGTGCACGGAGCTCCTGGAGAAGCTGGCGAAGCCAACAGCACTCGGCGACGGCGTGGGCGACGGCGCGGTACTCGGCTTCGGCGCTGGACCGGAACACTATAGTCTGACGTTTTGAGGACCAGAAGACGAGAGTGTCACCAAGGTAAACGCAGTAGCCGGACGTAGAGCGTCGAGAGTCGGGGCAGCCTGCCCAGTTCGCGTCAGAGTACGCGGTGAGGGAGTCGATGGAGCTGGAGCTGAGATGCAGCCCGCTGGAGAGGGTGCCCTTCACGTAGCGTAGGATGCGCTTGAGCAGCACGAGGTGAGGTTCGCGCAGAGCGTGCATGAAGAGGCACACTTGCTGGACAGCGTACGTGAGGTCGGGTCGGATGAGTGTGAGGTATTGGAAAGCCTGGGCAAGACTCCGATAGTGAGAGGGATCGACAATGAGGGTGCCATCGGCAGCGGAGAGTTTGGCTCGAGTGTCGACCGGGGTGGCCGTGGGGTGACAGTCGGCCATGCCCGCACGCTGGAGGAGGTCGATGGCGTACTGGTGTTGGGAAAGAAAGAGGCTGTGGGTGGAACGGGTTACGGAGATGCCAAGGAAATGGTGGAGAGGACCAAGATCGGTCATGGCGAACTCAGAGTGGAGTCGGGCCATAATCTGGTCGAGGAGAGATGTCGAAGACGCTGTGAGGACAATGTCATCGACATAGAGAAGTAGATAGGCAGTGGCAGAGCCGATATGGAGAGCGAACAGGGAACTATTGGACGCAGAGGCCACGAAGCCGATGTGCCGAAGATAGGCAGCAAAGCACTGGTACCAGGCACGGGGGGCTTGTTTGAGGCCGTAGAGAGAGCGTTGAAGGAGACAGACGTCGTCGGGATGAGAAGGGTCGACGAAGCCTGGGGGCTGCTGGCAGTAGACCGTTTCCGTCAGGTGGCCGTGAAGAAAGGCGTTCTTCACGTCTAGTTGATGGATCGGCCAGGAGCGAGAGACAGCCAAGGTGAGGACGACTCGGATGGTGATGGGTTTGACAACGGGACTGAAGGTCTCGTCGTAGTTGATACCGGGTCATTGGGAGAAACCTCGGACTACCCAGCGAGCCTTGTGATGGGCAAGGGACCCATCGGCGTGGAATTTGTATTTGAAAATCCACTTACCGGTCACAATGTTGGCGCCGGGAGGTCGGGGAGACGCACATGTTTACCAAGTTGACATGAGTGGCAAACTGTGGAGCTGCTGTGAGTACATTGGATGGAGGCGCTGCGATGGAGGGTGGCGATGGCGTCGGGGCTGAGGTGGCCGAGGCGAAGGTGCCAAAGTTTAGTGGAGAGGGTGACGCTGGCATGTGGAGTGGACGGTGCAGTGGAAATGGTGTAGAGGTCTCCGCCACTATTGCAGCGAAGGATCTGTCGCCGGATTGGGATATCCTTCAGAGAGAAACCAGACGCGTCAAATTCAATAGAGTAGTTGTTGTCTCGTGTGAATTGGCGAACAGATATAAGATTGTGAATAAGAGAAGGTACGATAAGAACATTACGTAGGGGGAGGTTAGTGGTGGATGTAGACAGAGAGGAGTCACCTCGGCATTGGACAGGAAGAGTGACCATTACCGATAGTGACAAAAGGGAAGGAAGAGGGGTGACAGGAGCGAAGTATATCGGCTGATGACGCCATGTGTGAAGACGCTCTAGAGTCTAGCACCCAAGGGTGCTGTGGTTGGAGCGTCATCTGGTTGAGGGCAGCGACGAGGCCAGCCTGGTTCCAGGAAGGAACCGACTGGGTGGTTGGGGTCGGTAGCATCGGCTGAGGCGGCAGAACAGGAGCCGATGCTAGGTGAGCCTGGGGATGGGCGCTGAGAACTCCGGGTTGCCAGTCGATGGGGCTGCGTGGCTGGGGCTGGGGCGCCCAGGGGTTGTAGCAAAGCCACGGACCCATGGGACCGGCAGGGTGGTTAGTGACTGAGGTAGGTCGTGATGGCGTCAGACCCTGCCAGGTCCTGCATTTGCCTTTGCCCTTGCCTTTCCCGGTGCGGGCTATGTTGCTGTGGCCGGAGCCATTGCCACCAGGACCGCAGGAGGAAGGGGTAGCGCAAGAAGCTTGGCAGCCATTATCGGCTGCAGCAAGAAGAGCGGTGTTGGAGAAGCGGGGATTGAGGCCTCGCAGAAGGGCGAGAATGAGTTGAGAGTCGACCACAGGGTGGCCGACGTCCCGGAGAGCAGCAGCCTTGACTTTGAGGCGCTGACAGTACGATGAGACAGAGGAGTCATCTTGTACCATGGAGTGGAACTCGTTGAGTAGGAAGATGACGCGAGGCTGCTTGTTGGCCCGGAAAATCCACTCGATGGCCACCCAGAGATCCCGGGCGGTGGGGTCGGTATCGTCCATGGCGAGGTCGAGGACAGAGTTATCGACCGAGCCGAGCAGCCAGCTGCGCAAGCAGCACTCGGCGATGTCCCACTGAGAATCATCGGGGCGAGGTGGAGCGGAGCCATCAATATGAAACCGGAGGCCGAATTTTCCACAGAGAGATTTGAAGAAGAAAACTCACTTGGAATAATTGGCGTTAAGGTCAAGAGAGATAGGAACGTGAGATTTCATGTTCACAGCAGCGTAAGGAGGGGAGAAGATCGGCGAGGTGGTGCCTGAGGTGTGGTCTGAGGCACTGAGGGCCGGAGCAGACTTGGCGACTGGGAGAGTGCCGGAGCTGAGAGCGGACTCAGTGGCCATGACGAGAGAACGGGAGCAAAGAGCCGATGGGAGAAAGAAGCCGATGGGAGGGGAAAGCCGATGAAAGGACGGATCGGCCGATCAAGGGTGTGAGAAGCTGATGGGAAGTGGGCCGGCCAGCCAATGAGGAGTGGTTGACCGATAGGGAGTAGGCAACGGAGTAGGTGAGGAAAAGAGGTGGTGGCAGAGTGGGTGGGTCAGAGAGTAGTTGGGTCATGGACGTGTGAAGATTCACATCCGTGAAAAGAAGATTCATGTCTGTGGACTCGTGGAGGCCAAGGAGTGGGGCGGATGCGAAAAAGGCAAGAAGTGGCCGGACGCGAAGAGAATATGTTTGCGTCCGGGAGGCAGGGATTCGTGTCCGTGGACACATTGGACTGGCTCGGACGTGAGGGGAGAAGGTTCGTGTCCGAGAGCCGTTGAGCGTGTCGAAAAAGGCGAGAACCGAGAGAGGTTTCTAGCCAATGGAGGGCTGGACAAGTCCAGCTGATGGAGACGACGAGTGCGGAGGTGCGCCGGCGTCAGAGAAGGAGAGATGCACGAAGCAAGAAGAAGAGCGGAGACAGGTGCGAGGCGAGACGAGGAGGCGGATCGAGACCGTCGCCTAGTCGCGCGGAGGTGGGACGGAGAAAAGAAGGTGACTGCGGGAGAGATGGGAAGAAGAAGAAATGGAGACGAGAGAGCGAGGAGAGTACCGGGAAGAGGGTCGGTGACGGGAAAAAGACGTCGATGACGAGGAGGAAAGGGTCGGCTCACCGGAGGGAGAAGCTAGCGCGCCGAGATGTTTAGACTCGTTCTGATACCATGTAGAATGTGTACAGTGACTATGACCCCTAAGCGTATAAATGAGATCGAGTTTATATATATATAGCCCAAGGTAGTGGTCTATCTAACACACACCTTGCCCCTCTCTTGATTATGCTTCATCTCTCGGTACCTCTATGTACCTCATAAAAACTGTAAAAGAATTCTTCTAATTTTTCTGTAAAATTTCTTTGAAATAAGCTATTCCATAGGAATTTTAAAAGATTTTGTAAACCATATAGGACCATATAGGAATTTTTTTACGAAAGGATTTCAATCCTCCAAAGTTCCTCTATTTTTCCTTTCTTCAATGGAGCCCTAAACCAGCAGAAACCAAAGCAAGCATAAATTCCAGCCTGATGTTTATTTGCAAGTTGTTGACTCTGTTTCTCTGTAATTTGTCATCTCCTGGAAAAAAACTCCATGTGTTTTGGTCATCGATTTCTGCGGCGGCCGCGCATGGATTTCTGCATGCATGCATGCATGCTGGATATGATCGTCGGTAACACTGCAGGCGGCACGCCATTGACGACGATCACCCAGCAGAGCTCCCTTCATCCCTGCACGGCCATGGCTGCGTATATATAGGAGGTAGTCATGTCAGCAATGCCAGCACAGCACATTGATACGTCATACGTAGTCCATCTATCGTGCAGAGAGCCATCAGCAATGGTGCGCTCATTTCGCATGCCTATCCTCATGATGGTCGTGCCACTCGTCGTCCTCCCCTGCCTCGCCACCGCCACCGGAAAGACCGGCCAGCCCGCCGTCTTCTGGGGCCGCAACAAGAACGAGGGCTCCTTGAAGGAGGCCTGCGACACCGGCATCTACACCACCGTCATCATCTCCTTCAGCGTCTTCGGCCATGGCAGGAACTGGACCGACCTCAGCGGTCATGACGTCTCCAGAGTCGGTGCCGACATCAAGCACTGCCAGTCCAAGAACATCCTCGTCCTCCTCTCCATAGGCGGGGACGGCGACCGGTACTCGCTGCCCACCGCCAGGTCGGCCAAGGACGTCGCCGACCACCTCTGGCACGCCTACCTCGGCGACCACCGCAGGGGCATCTTCCGCCCGTTCGGCGACGCCGTGCTCGACGGTGTCGACCTCTACATCGACCACGGCGGGCCGGCGAACTACGACGTGCTGGTCTACCACGACACGGCGTGCACCGACTACATCGGCACCGGCAGGCCACGCACCTTCTGGGAGGCCTGGATTTTGGTCCCTAATATTTAGATAGGTTTGCATTCTTAGACAAGTATAGCACCTGAATATCATATTTGAAAGGAGAATTTTGTTCTTTCATTACCATTCCTTTTTATATCATTTATTAATGAAAATAGCAACGATTTTTTACTTACCAAAATAGACCAATTATAATCAATGTTTAAGATCTTTTCATGCTATCTTACCTATAGAGAGGTAACATGGAGTAGTGTAAAAGGCCTCTCTATATATACACGTATACACACACACATTTAAAACTATTCTACATTTAGGTCAGGGTATAGAATAGTTACGTCCCAAAGGCCAAACCCAACTCATTCCTATGGTCTAAAATTCATCTTCCAATTCGATCAAAGGCTAATCAAAGCATCTCCACATCGGTTGGATCTTGGTCAAACCTACTTGTTGAATTCCTTCACCACCCACCTCTTCTCAGTTCTCGTCTCGTAGGAATGGTGCAGTAACGTAACATCATAGCCTACTTTTGATAAGCATTTTTTTAGCATTATAGTGCAAACAGTTTTTAAAAAATAGTACATGATATAGAGATAATATTTTAGAAATTTAACTCTCGACGAGTAGTAATATTATAGTATTACAATTACTATAGTTTGTTGTGGATTACTACAGTCCTATCGTGACATTATCGTAAAAATACAATAACGATCATAAGCTTCGCAATACCATAGCGTGATACTGTCACTTACATGCAAAATAATTTATATGCTTTGTCCTAATTAAGGATGAGCGAAGTTTACTTTGTACATGAAATCCTCCGGAATATATTTTATGAAAAGGTATTTGTCTTGGAAAAGTTGTTGGCTCTCAAGTCACCACGGATTCTTTTTTCATGGTGTACACCGTTGTCCTTCATGAGCTTGTGCCATTAGCGGCTAGGCTATGAGAAGGACATTGAGAAGTAGGCAAGGAACTAGTCTCCCTTATCGACTCTCTGCTACTTGAGGAGCAAGTCACGACCACCGTTGCCAGCTCCAACTCAGCCCTAACAACGGGGATCTAGGGCTTGTGTCTGCCGCTGCAAGACCACCATGATGTGGCCCTTTTCACTCGGGTGGCATCACTTGATACAAGCGACGACACCTGCCTATTTAGTTGCTCAAGCAAGAAGCCATCCCACCACAGGAGCCATGGGAAAGAGAGGGAGTCGAGGCTAGGGCATAGAGGAGGCAAAGGAAAGGGGATCAGGCTCCTCAATGGAGATGGTCTCCTCCATTGTGTGAGCTCCAACTCACTATAGCCACCACACTATCGCTGAGGACATTCCTATGCCTTGTGAGCTCTAGTACTTGAACATGCAGAACATCGCCATAGGCTATGGAGCTTGACTCCATCGAGAGTAAGAGGGAGAGGGGGAAGGTGGCAAGGAGAGAGAGATAGGAAATGAGGGAAGAGAGAGATGACATGTGGGCCTTGTATTTTTTAAATATTTTCTTGCTAATTAGAGTGCCATGTGTGATGTCACATGTGCGAACTCAGACTAAAACTGCTCAAAGTACTACTCAGGTGAATTATTTGTCTGGCTTGAAGAGTTTGGATATGAAATATCTGGTATTTGAACTAAGGGGGTTATTTGAATTGCTACGATAGTTCTGGGGGGATAATTCGGACTTTTTCCTAAATCTAATTCTCCCCACTTTGTCAAAATTTTGAACCTTATAAGAAGTATCATTATCAAAATTTTAAAGTATCTCCTTCTTCCCTAATTCAAGGTTTGAGAAAGAATATCTAAGAGGGACTAATGGAGAATGTGATTAGAAACTCATAATAGAGTCTAACCGTAATAAAATCGCTGGTGAAGTGAAGGAGTCGTACCCCTAGGGTTTCAAATGCTCGTAAATAGTAGTCACCTGTGGGTTCACTTTTAGTAGGAATTTAGTAAGGGCTAGAGAGTTGATGCTGTGTGTCCCTATGAGTTTGTGCTAAGAGAACCCTCACAGAGTGAGTGGTATTAATGCAAAGTAGTGTCTTCTCTGTAATTGAATTTCTTTTTACCATGGTGTCATATTTTAGTACACAAATATGCACCATATAATTTTGATAATATATGTCCCAAATTGTAGAGTAAATATAATCTTTTGTATTTATAGAAGAGTATATAACGTAAAAACCTATTTTGTTAAAAAGAATTTTAAAAGAATCATAACCATTCACATGTTCGAGGGATTAAAATATCTTTCCGACACAAATTAAACCAAATTAACGATCTGTCAGAGATGCAACTTAATTATCAACATGCGTCATTTGAAAACTAATCAGTGCCAGACAGTTGATACAGTACTCGTATCCTAGATTACAAGTATATCTAGAATTCGGCTCACATGACAAATGCAACTTTTGTTTTAGCTAGAAAGATCTCAAAAACTTGTGCGCGTCGATCAGTCAAGGATGTCGCACGTACGGCCATATGAGTGAATAGTATATGCTTCGGCACACAAGAAAAGACTAGGGACGACGATACATATGTGCGTCCTACTATACCTAGCTGTTCCGTAGGTGAAACCGCTGCAGGCATGCATCTCTTCCAATTAAGTTCCAAATCTGCATGCATATATCGTATTATCATGCAGCTTGTAGATCCAGCTAGCTAGCACAAGACAAATTGCGACATTATTACAAGCGACTTCTGTATAGTTAGGCGCACACAACATTCGCCTTTAGTCAACGAAAATGGCTGCGGTGCGCAGATAACGATACACTTATCAACACAGAATTAAAAGAGAACAAGTTGACCACGGATCGAAAAAATGAGCTGACAAATCGACAATAGCTCACTTAACTGTGTAAGTACATTACACCTATATAAGTACCATGCATGCATGATAGATAGTATTCACAAATCGTTGACAAGAACAAAAAGATCAGGTACCAACCAAATCCAAATCCAAATCCGGCCATTTCCAATTACAAATGGCGTCGGCACAACGACGCCGTGCATTGCCGCTCTCATTTGTTGTTATAGTGCTTCTCATCCTCGCCGCCCCGGCCGCTGGCGGAAAGACCGGCGAGCTCACCGTCTTCTGGGGCCGGAACAAGGACGAGGGCACGCTCCGGGAGGCCTGCGACACGGGCATCTACAACACCGTCATCATCTCCTTCTTCAGCGCCTTCGGCCACGGCAGCTACTGGACCGACCTCTCCGGCCACCCGGTCGCCGGCGTCGGCGCCGACATCAAGCACTGCCAGCAGGCCAAGAACGTCACCGTGCTCCTCTCCATCGGCGGCGACGGCGACCAGTATTCCCTCCCCACGCCTAAGTCCGCCAAGGACGTCGCCGACCACCTCTGGGACGCCTACCTCGGCGGCCACCGCAAGGGCGTCTTCCGCCCGTTCGGCGACGCCGTGCTCGACGGCATCGACCTCTATATCGACCACGGCGGGTCAGCCAACTACGACGCGCTGGCCACGCACCTCAGCGGCGGCCACCGTGGCGTGCTCCTGACGGCGACGGTGCGGTGCATGGACGGGCAGGAGACGAGCGCGGAGGCGGCGCTGGCGACGGGGCTGATCGGTCGGCTCCACGTGCGGTTCTACAACGACAGGATGTGCTCGTACGACTCGTCGGAGCGCCGTCCGTTCTACGGGTCGTGGCTGGGGTGGACGCAAAGATACCCGAATGCGAGCGTCTACGTCGGGCTGCCGGCGGCGTGGGACGCGGCGAGCGACGGGTGGATCAACCCGGCGTCGCTGGTGTTCGACGCGCTGCCGCTGGTGCAGGGGACGCCCAACTACGGCGGCGTCATGCTCTGGAATCGATACTTCGACAGGAGAAGCCGCTACGGCCTCACCATCGAAGGCCCGGTCTGACTTCATCTAGGAGTTGAATTTGCGTCACCAAACGCCAATCCTTGCAAAAATGTTAGTAACTACTGTACTTCTCACATATCACGTAAAGAAATAAAATAAGTGTATTGTCATTTACTCGTGACCTCGCGTACATGTATGCTAGTAGGTTTTGACATAAAACAGACGAAACAGAGCATGCCTCGTATCATATGAAGATATATAATCACTAAATCAGTGCCATGATGCAAGCCTTGCAAAATCGATTGGGCCCAAAAACTATTCCCCAATGGTTTCGCCAAAATATGCAATAACCCGTGGTTATCAATGGAAGCCAGCTAAATTTGGACAAATCTTGCCCAAAATTTTGAACTTCAGTTTTTTTTTAACTTGGCCAAATTATCGACCAATTTCTTCATTCGGACCGTAACTGCTATAACTATGCGGTTATTGACGTATTTTGAAACTCTGCATGGAACTGCAGTGGCATCCACATCCTATTTATTCATTCTTACTTAAAAGAATCCATATATTGCTTCAAAACTTTTCAACAGTTTTTTGATATTTCTAAAATATCAGAAAATCAGATTAAAAATAAATAAAATTATAATTCCAAACCAACATAAAGTTTTCACTAAAATTTGGAATAGAAAATTATAATTAGTGTCCATGTGAAATATAAAATATCAAGAGTCCATTATCAATGAAGATGTAAATATTTAAAATTCGAAATAATAAAATATATGTATTAAAAAAGAGTCCAAACACAACACAATATACGATTAAACATAATTCGTAATAAAAATATAATAAAACAAACAATTTGATTTCAATACGAATTCCAAATTAATATCACAAATCACTAAAATTTAGATTAAAATAAATAAGTATGGAAAGAAGTGTTATGTAAAATTTATACAATCAAAATCTCATATCTAAATACAACTTATAGATATCCCAAGTTATGATTGAAATACCAAAAGATAATTTATTTTGATGAAATTTTCATTGTAAATCCCTAAAGAACTAAAAACTGGAGTAAAAAATTGGTGAGCAATACAAATTTCAACAAGAGAGTTGATATCAATGTTGAGAATTTTATGCCACCTTTTATTAACAAAGTTTCACTTTAAATCACCCGATTGATATTATCACCCTTTTTTTTTACACTTTGGACCACCCTAACCATTTTTTTAGCCCTATCTAACCATTCCTCCAGCAAAAATGTGGCTTGTGCATGAGTGAGGGAATTCATAGGTGTGCTAATGTTGATGTTCTCTAGATGGTTAATGTGCCAAAGAAAGTGATATGGGGTGATCCAAATTGCAAGAAATGCAAAATTACCTATTAGAAAGTAAAAAGCTCAGTCAAAGGGTGGTCCAAAGTAAAATTTTGGCAATAAAAGGTGATCCAAAGTATAATTCATTTTAAAAACTTCTAATTGTTATAATCTAGAATATGAATTAAGAATATTAATAAATAGTCCATTTTAAACATGAATAGGTAAAATAAGGAATAATAAGTATCTATTTTACTCTACAAGCTTTTAATTTAAATTAGTCTATTCTAGAGGAAAACATAACGCATTTCTAAATCATGTTATCCATCAGAACTAATGAAACTAATAATGAAGATGTATTTACAATTGAAAAATATTACAAATTTAATAAGCTGGTAATAAAGAAGTGTTCATAAGGAGGAATGTTTTCTTATTTAAAATGGGTTATCATCTATCATGAATATGCAATACCCATCTGAAGTGGAATAATGTCAGCAGAGATGATGAGAAAATTTCAATGAAGTTTAGAGATGTAGTGAAGGGGAGAAACAAATATACCATAGACTTTTATATCTTTGATCTATTTTATTATTAAAATAATACTAAAAAAGCTATTACTTTATGTACATAGAAATTACAATGTTAATAGTAATATTAGATGTAAAAAGTTTGATGCCCGTGTTCAAAATTATATTATCATTTTTAATATTTTTCTTTCGCAATAAAATATGAAAGTATATCTTATTTACTATTTTATGTAAAAAATATAATTATGCTAGTCTCACAATCTACACGAGTTGCCACGCTAGCTAGTACTACTTACGGATCAGTCTCTTCTAACACAGTTTCTCTTTGCAGTGTCATTCGAGTTGCCACGCTAGGAAGTACTACTTACGGATCAGTCTCTTCCTTACACAGTTTCTCTTTGCAGTGTCATTCTATGTCTTCGCAGTGTCATTCTATCCGAAGAAATGTACTCCCTCCATTTTATATTGTTAGGTTTGTTCTAAATCAAACTTCTCAAACTTTAAACAAATTTATAGTAAAATTTATCAATATCTATTGGAGGCAGCCATGAGCCCCACAAAAATAGTGAAGCATAAGGAAATAAGATGAAGCCCAATAAGACGCAAAGCACGATGAAGCGTACCTCAACATAGTGAGGTATAGCAAAACGTCATGTCCAAAGACCAAGTGGGTCAGGTAAAAACTCACCCAAGTGACGAAGACCAGACACCGAAGAGTCACATGCATAGGTTGGCAAAA
Source organism: Oryza coarctata (assembly GCA_030770085.1). NCBI lineage: Eukaryota > Viridiplantae > Streptophyta > Magnoliopsida > Poales > Poaceae > Oryza > Oryza coarctata. The sequence continues at coordinate 16,985,139 of CM061482.1, read as the reverse complement.
GACTATGGAGTCAAAGAGGGTCAGCCTAGAAGAAACCTCCACATCAGAGGCTAGCTCGATAGTAATCTAGGGGTGGCCTATAAAAGTCACGTAGTTTGAATAGGCTACAAAAGAACATGAATACCCTCGTAAATGTTCCAAGAAAATAAAAAACCCCTAACATTGGTTCGTAGGAATAGACCTAAGAATTATGCTGTAAAGGACCTATTTAAAAAAAACTAATACACCATCTTATTGTTTTTATCCATATTTAAAGGATAAGTGTTTGCCTTTTGATGACAACATTCACAACAACAAATAAATACACTATTTATGCATATTTTTTGTGGATTTAATGAAACTAATTTAATATTATAGATGTTGATGTATTTTTTTACAAATTCGATTAAAATTAGATAAATGAAGGTTAATATTAAACAACAATGTACTCTTTAAATCCTTTCTATCCCAAGATTGTGCAAGAACAGTGTCCCCTTTGAATCCATTCACAGTTGACAACAGAACCATTATCTGAATCTCCCACATGCAGGCCGTCTGTTTTGTCTTTCAGCCTGAAGAAATCATCATCAGTTCAGTGTGCAGCGATCACATTACTGCACGAATATGTCCTGACAGACACGGGGATTATTCGCCAAAATTATGCGATAAATCAATGCTATGGGATGACAAGGCTGGAATAATTGGAGGGAATCCTGTAAAAGAAGAAAAGCAAAGCAGGAAATTCTTGATTCCACCTGGTGAGCAAACGAGTATGACAACAGCGGCCACAAGGAAGAAACCCGCCAGCTAGCCAAACACACTGATCCTCACCTGGTACGAGGAGATGGAATTTCCAGCCGCCGCCGGCGAGGGGGGCGCTGCCGTGCCTGTAGAAAGTCCGGGCAGCGTCGTTTTGGAGCCTCCCCCACCGTCGTGGCTGGCCCCGTTCGTTAGGCTAGGCTACTGGGAAGAGGTAGTCTTTCTTCCATTCAATATCTTTTCTACTTTCTAGATTTAAAATGAGTGTCTTTTTGGCTATGTGCATCCAGCTCGAGAGTATTCTTCCTACTATTATATTTTCTTGTTGTAATTAGCTAAGTACAATAAGCTTCCATTATTTTGAAAATGTCAAGGCCGGTCTTGAAATTTTAGGGGCTATGGAACTCCTTGAAGACGATAATAATATAAATTAAATTGCTTTTCATTACAACTTTAAAGCTTGTGTTCATATATTCCAAACATAACTATTAATCAGTCTAGAAAAAAATAGACTACAAACTTTATGAAAAATTAACTTAGCTTTGTATCTTGTATAGAGGAAATTGTTCTACAAGAAGTTTATTGTTATAAGAATTGGCAGTCTGTTGACACCTTTTTGTGCCGTCAACATGAGTGGTCACCTAAGTGTTGATGTAGAGCCTCGATCTTAAACCTTGGCTTAAAACACAAACGGCTGCGTAGCTCTGACCTTTGCGAGAAACAGGACCAAAAGTGGCTTCCGGAGCCCATTTAGTCGATTTCGGGTAAACACTTAGCTGGTGGTGATCAGAAAGATTTTTCAAACAAACCTGGTTTTCTATTCTCACTTCAATATAAATTGACAGAGATGAAAAAATAACTAATATTAAAATGATAATTCGATTGATTGATAGTGCGTTGGTTTTTTTCACTTAAACCGTCCATAGCAAGGGTATACTTATCATCAAGGGATTGGTTACCGCATCTTGATGGTAAGCCCACCATGGTAACTGGATAAATTTTATTAAAATTTTAAATTATTTTTAAAATTTGTTTGAATTTGATATGGTTGCCACAGTAACATGTGGAAACCGGCGCTATTGTGAACCCTGTGCATAGTATGCATGTTTAGAAAGCTAACTAAGAAACTACGGGCTAAAAAAACACACGAGAAAAACCTCAGTTAAATTCAGTCTCAAAGTTTATCGATCAAATTGTCTAATAGCTGTCGGTCAGATCGGCCATGCAAGCCCAGTCAGACCCGCCCCACGAGTACTAACAGACTGGCCTAAATTCAATTTAGATGTCAACATAATCTAACATCAATATGATTTTTAACCCAAACGAATATCATATTTGATTTTTAACCCAAAAGAAGATCTTAAAAAAAGTTTACAAAGTCTAGATGTATTCTCCTAGTGTTGATGTTGCACATCAAACAAGTCTAGACAAAGGCAGGCCTATATGCTGTGGGAGTTCGAGTAGACATGTCATGAAGTGAAAGATTTGGAGATGAGTTAGTTGAAAATCATTAAACTTAGGGCCTCCTCCAACATTTATTAATAGCGGCAACCTTTTTCACTGAGAAGATATCTGAGGCGGTTTGGTCGAAGGTGGCGGCACGACAGTTGCTTCAGAACGATTCTTTTGTACTATGGAGCTTGCCTCCTGCCTTGCAACTATCATACACCATGAACAAATATGCCGCTGTTTGGGATTGCAAGTTAGGAGCTATATGCTTGCTGGAATTTGGTAGATCCTCACATGAAGCGAGTATACGCAAGCATCTATTGTTAGTAGTTACGAAACGAAACATGAATGTTCTTATAATTTTATATTCTAATTGTTCTTTGATTTAACTAATTGTCAGGTAAAACTTATCTTGGCTTCAAATTAGATATATGCTCGTACGTAAAGAAGTGGATAGAGGGAGTAATATAATATCTTACAACTCTTTTCTTTTTCTACAAAATTTCATACAAATATTAATCAAGCTAAAACTTGTCAGATTTGTTCATAAAAAATTGTGATGGTGAATAATGTTTGAAGTTTCGGTTTAAAATTTCTGAAATTTTGGATCCCCTGGCACAAAACTATTCAGTCCAAAATTTTCAATTTTTTGAATTTAGTCAAACTTTGGTCAAATTTTGTTCAAAATTTTAAAAAATAACTTGAAATTTCCCTCAGCATAAATATGCAAAATGAAATTGCAAACCCTGATAATAAAATAACGTAGCCCATTGAGATCAAGTGATCGGTTGGCATAATTAACTAATTTATATTTTTTAGAAAAATTAATTTTAGCCGATGATACTAGCAAAACTAATTTATTCACCCCCTTTATTTTGAGACAAAATCCAGGATCCGGAAGGAGAGTTTAGACATCCAAGAAGACATTGGTTTTCTTGGTAAAATGTAGGGTACATAATTTTTTATTATCTTAATGAAACATATGAATTTGACTCCTCATGTTCAGCTTCTTGATCTTTATGTTTGCCGTGGAGATAGTATAATGGTGATAGTGACAATGTTTATGATCTTAAGGGTGAAAGATGCGCCATAGTTTAGCCACCCAAAAGGGTAGGAGGGTGGTCACAAAGTTCTATGAAATGTGGACGACGTAGAAACAAAGGATGCTAGATAGGGCAAGAGGATCTCATCATTGGTGACTTGGAAGAATGGATAAAGGTGATAGCAAAACAAAAGATATGATTAAGCTACAGTGTGAGAAAGGGAGGAGGTGGAGACCAATGATGGAGACTTGGCTGGCCAGCCTCAATAAGGTGGCCCATATATAGGGTGGGGTGAGGTATGCGACTAGAGATAGGTGGAGAGGGGGATATGGGGGTATTTTATGGTATAGTTTTCAAATGTAATCATTGAGTTCTCATAAAGTATATATTGTTAATAGCTAAAAAACCAATATATATGAAAGTGTTTTACAATATGAATCTAACGGTATAACTTTTATATACTTAGATATATTTAAAATTTGACTTAGAGTTAGTCAAAATTGATCTGCAAAGATTGAGTTTGTTTTCAAAAATATACAAGACCTATATTAATGAACAAAGGTAGTTTTGGATGAATCTTGAAATATTCTAAACTTGCAAAAGTTATCGAGATTTAAAATAAAAATGAGATGGTTAGCTTAGAAAAAATCACGATGATGACAATAATATGTTGTCTCTTTGCAGGAATGCACTCATGGCCTATGGTCTACCCGAGGACTTCAAAGCTGACCTTTTTGGGGGCAGCGGCAGTAGTCCAATCGCCAATAGGATGGCATGGCGAGTGATCGGCGCGAGCAACAACGACGGCAAGTACAAGGTGGCGATAGCAAAACTTGGGGAGACAATGTACAGAGGCACAAGCGCTATCCACCGTCGTCGACAAGCAGGCATGGGGCTACCGCCTTACTGAGGAGGGCTGTGGTAGGCATCGTGAAAGCTATGACGGCAGTGGCTCAGGAGAAGGACGGCGAGGGATCGTCAGCATGCGTTGTATGCCTAGAGGCATTCTGACATGGGGATGAGGTGGTGGTCACGCCGTGCGACCATATGTTCCACCAGGGGTGTGTTGTCCCCTGGCTAGAGAGGTGCGGCAGCTGTCCCATGTGCCGGTCCACGATCCTCAAGGAGGCCAGTGCTAGGAAGACGATGGCTTTGGCTGATCGCCATGACGTGGGCGGTGGATGAGTTAGCCTTGTTACTTGCATGATCGAACTTGCGTCCAACTAAGGAAGGCCCAATACTCTCTCTAGCTAGCTAGGCACCTCTTTACTTTTTATCCTCTGTTTAGACTTGCTAGTCACTGCCATGAATTATCTTGACTTTGTTGGATAGAAAAATAATGGGAGAACAAGTTATTTATAATAGATAGGGTTATCTATGAAATTGCGGTGGCAAATGTTGGTTGGAGTCAGCGCTTTATGTTAGTTGATCCATAAATTAATATGGGTGTCAACGGTTTATATCCGATAACAATATTGTAGTAAGAGGATAGGAAGACAAATATTTTAAGACTGATTCGAATTTCTAAAAAGGTTAATAGTTCTACAATTTATATGTATATATGAGGATGTATAAATCCAAGTACAAAGAAAAAACAAGTAACCTAATCTAGCCAACTAAACTAATCTCAACGAATAGAGCGGCGGATTATAGTCGACGCTATATGCGAAACTTGATTTGGATGTCAACTCGATATGGCTTGATGCTTATGGCCGGTAATTCTCTCCCTTTTTTCTCCTATAAGGTTTTGTATTTATATATAGTGGAATATGATCTTTTGTTCAAATAGAATTCAAAATACAGACAGGCAGTGCCTTACCGCCTACAAGCAGGACTACACACTCCTTCCTTGAATGGATATGATTTCTTCCTTACCTATTTTTATAGAAGTAGATATATGGTATTCTCGGATATGGTAAGTACAGGTATATAAGATATATATCTTATCTATAACAACATATGTCTCATAATGTAATATGTATTAAAAAAGAAGTTTTCTAATCCTCTATAAGCCATGTATATGAATGAGAACTAGTCATCAAGGGTGGTTGTCTACCCTTATGCCAGATAGTGTAGGACAAAAAAGTTGTTATTCTAATCTCTTTCTAGTTTTTTTTATCATCCCACATCTCGATGTTTGGGCACACTAGTACTATTGCATACTTAATCTATCCCACAAATATAAGTAGTTTTAACTATGTATCTAAACATATACTAATTAACAACACATTGTAATGTTTAATCGAATTGGAAGCTGAAGTTTCATGAAATATGTATACTTCATGTGTAACATTCTTTTAAATAAAGAAATTGTTTAAAAAAGAAAAAGAAGAAAATTTAGTCGATGGACCCCGTTTACTCTAGTGGTGGCTAAATAAGCGGTCTTACCTAGCATAGTACGGGCTCAACGGTGACACGATCCATTAGATATGGTCCTATAGCAGGCCATGTTGTCCCGATAGAAGCCCAGACTAGACCCAACAAAGAGTCGGGTTGTGATGGCATGGCACATGGAGTCGCTTGGGCTGGTGGTGGCCCACTAGCATGTGTGGGCCACACAATTTGAATTTCAAGGCAGAAAAAACGAAGAAAAAACAAAAATTGGAAAAAAAAAAGAAAATGAAGGGCAAAATTAGGGAGAAATGAGGAATAATAAGTAAAAATATGAAATATATAAAAAAACCTCAAAATAGGAAAAAAAAAGGGAGACAATAAAAAATATGAGAAAAATAGGTGGATTAGCTAGGTTGTGCTCATGCTTATACCATGCCATACAGGTTCATGGGCTATGACGCTGGTCCAAGCACACCATAGCCGAATAGGTCGTTCCTTCACGGCCCAAAGGCCAGCATGCCGGCTACAGTTTGACCTTGCCTGGGCCGTCACGTCTTGGCAAGCCCATTTGACCGCTAGTTTAGTCTATTATGTTGCCCATTTAAAATGGACTAATCGTTGAGCACCTCTCGATTAGCCGCTACAGGACATCACCCACCGTAATCTCTCATTATCATAAACAAACGTTCAGATAGCCGATCTATATATTTTCCGACAACTTTACAAATGAACTTGTCATGTCTGCCGATCTGCCTACTATATATGTATATATATTCTCACTTTAATTATGTGATGTGACGATGGAATTCAAATGCCCTCTTAATTTTGTGTCATCGATTGGTGCAGTACACACAATATATTCTATCGATTATCTTAAAAAATATTAGTAATAGAAAAAGGAACTTCTTATCAAGGCCTAGAAATTTCTACATTAATTAAAAAAATATTCTAAGCCATTGATTAAATTCTAGGTTCAGATTATAAAGCCCAGATTAAATGAAAGAATCCAAGTAGAAATACAATTAAAATATAAGAAATTTGGATTAAATAAAAGAAGAGAAAAAGTTTGGTTGGGACTCTTGACAAAAATCAAGCTGGACAAGATTATACGTGTACTTCCTCGTTCCTAGATATAAGCATTTTTAAAATTTTTCATGGGGATTAAGGAAATAGATGAAATTAAATTACTACTGAAAATATAAGCCGTAGAGAGTTTTTATGGTCTGGTTTAGATAAACGTGTCAAAACCGTCGCTACACTCAAAACTTAAATTGTAAGTCAAATTTATAGACACGTAGAAAACCGTCTCTAATTTGAAATACAAATTTTCATATTAAACATGTAGAGGCACTTGTACACTTGTATGTTAATGGCCACAATTGCTTCCGTATTTATGTCGTAGAAGAGGACGTTATTGTTTTGTGTAGAAACGGTCACGCGTCTCTACTTATAGTAAATATTTTTCTTATTTTCTTGTTAGAGACGGTTTTTGCTTCTATATATATATATATATATATATGTGGCTTTACCCACTATGTTTATGTTTAGAAACCGTACCCGTCCCATATCCCTACGCGCTCAAGAAAATTGAATATTCAGAAGACTCTTTTCGTACTTCACCAGAAATTATGTAAAGTTCCTCATAAAAGGACCATAAGACAACAGGATAAGGCCGGGTTTAGAAAGAATTACACTTTGTGATTAGTGGAAGGTCCACTTTTCCCGCTGTGTTCCGACAGTGCATCTCTTTGCAGTCATTCTCTATCCCAAAAAATGTAGCAGGCAAATGAAAGGGAATTAGACATGTTGCATAAACACTTGTGATGTTGATAGAACAGCTAACAACATGAGATCTCGTTACATATGGATATGAGTACATAAAACACCGACACAACATACACGTACTCATCTTGATTAGATCACGCGCACACGCACAAATTAACGCATACTAGTAATTACTAGTGCAAGTAGTAGTAGGTTAATTAATTAAGCCCAGTACTTGACGGTTTTGCCGTAGCCGGTCTGCTTGTCGTAGAACCTGTCCCAGAGCATGATGCCGCCGTAGTTTCGCGCCTTCTGCACGTTGGGCAGCAGGTCGTAGTAGAGCTGCTTCACGAACACGTTGTCGTTCTTTCCCGGCACGTTCGCCGCCGCGAGCCCCAGGTAGATGTCGCTGTTGGGGTACCTCGCCGTCCACTTGTTCCACTGCGCCATGACTCCGGCGAGCCCCGCGTGGTTGTAGGAGCACTTGGCGTCGTCGTAGAAGCGGACGTGGATGCGCTCGAACAGCCCCGTCTGGAGCGCCCTCTCCACGCGCCAGTCCGGGTACGCGCACCGCGGCGTCGCCGTCAGCCTCACCGGCGTCCGGGCGCGGTACATCTTGTTGTAGCTGTAGAGCTTCCGGGCCAGCTCGTCGTAGTGGTCCGGTGCGCCCTGGTCGATGAAGAAGTCGATGCCGTCGACGGCGGCGTCGCCGAAGGGGCGGAACACGCCTGGGCGGCGGCCATCCATGTGGGCGTTCCAGATGTTGTCGGCGACGTCGGCGGCCGACTGGGAGGACGGGAGAGAGTAGTCCTTGCCGCCGCCGCCGATGGAGAGGAGGATGAAGATGTTCTTGGACTGGCAGTGCTTGATGTCGGCGCCGACGCCGCGGAGGTCGTGGCCGGAGAGGTCGCCCCAGTAGCGGCCGTGGCCGAAGACGCTGTAGAAGGAGATGACGACGGAGGTGTAGAGGCCGGTGTCGCAGGTCTCCTTGAGTGTGCCCTCGTTCTTGTTGCGGCCCCAGAAGATGGTCAGCTGCCCGGTCTTTCCGGCGGCCGTGGCCGGGGCGGCGAGGCAGCTGGACACGAGGAGCACCAGGGCCAGTGGGAGGAGGCATGAACGGCGTCGGAGCGCCATTGTGTATTACCTCAGTCGGTAGCCTCACTCGCTCACGCGCTAGGTATGTAAGTTTAGTTACTGGCTAAGTATGTACGTACTTGTTGATGTAAGATGGGTTGCAAGCTAGTAGCTTGGTTTGGGATGATTTTTGCTGTGAAGATTGGAGGCAAGGGCGACGTACATATATATAGATGGATCAATGTCACGATCGAATTGAGCTAGGAATGGAACAGCAGCAAGATAGCTACTCTCTTCTTGTGTGCCGCTGGATATACGCAATGCATTGCAAGTGAAACAGGGTGCGCCCGGGTTGGTAGGTCGCCGCTGTTCAAGGAAAACAGTGGAACGAGCGTGCACGCATGGAATAATCGATGGAATGACCTTCGGATAGGGATGGAAACAGAGGGTAGCTAGCAAAAGCTGGTTGATCCATTCCATGGTACCGACGTCGTTGTGTCGTGCATGGAAGCCATGGATATCCAAAGCTCGATTGACTCGATCGTCGTCGTCAATGCGATGGCTCCCAGCAGGCTATGGTATAGTAGGAGCTAATAAGCTCGAAGATGGACGACAGCTAGATCATCATGCACGTCGTTAGTCGCAAAGGGCAGGAAATGATTGTTATGCGACCAATAATGCATCTACCGGCTAAGCTTCCGTAAAGTACTATAAACTAGTAAGATGGACCGCCCTGGCCGCGGGTCAATCCCATCTTATTATACTGTAGAAAAAGATAAGACGAGATGAACAATATAATGCTGATTTACTAATTGATAACTCGGTTCTTTTACTCCGCACAAAAAAAACTCTGTCCTTTCAAAAAAATTTGATATACGATTTAATAAAAACAATAATATTATAATATATGTTATAGAGCTATTATAATTATACAATTTATTTCCACATAATTGTTTTACATAGTTTTTTTAATAATAATAGCATGATGTTTACGATGATTACGTTTATTGGGTTGTGTGTTTTTAAAAAGAAACTTAATTAGAATCGTAATTTATAACACGAAAAATTCAGGCTCGTGCTCTTTAGATCAAAAATAATTTATGACACCATCGCGCAGAAAGGAATCTAGGACTGAATTATAAAATTACCAACCTAGTTGGGTTGTACGGCCGGTCGAAGCTAGGTCTCCATGTTTTGACCTTTCGATGCCCTTTGTCTGGTCGACGGCCGGCGACGTATATAAACTAGGTTCCCTTTTAATTAATTATACGTAAGTAGTAGCCGCCGGTAGTAAGTAGTAGTAATAAACTAGGTTCCCTTTTAATTAATTGATTGATTGATTATACGCCATTCGCGGCAGCATATATTCGTGCAGTTGACAAACTGCAGGTAGCTAGCTGCCATTGGAACGAACTCTCGATCGATCGATCGATCTGTTGGCCAGCCGGCCGGCTGGGATTACTTCAAGGCCAACTAAGCTACTTGGACTGTGTTTGTGCGTTGTGGTTGGAAACCCCTTTCTATAGAAATAGAAAAAGAGACACCTGATTAGCCTATTATTATTTAAATATTAGTTTAAATTTTTTAAAAATATATTAATATAATTTTTAAGCATCTTCTTATATTTTTTAAAAATATATATTATTTATTAGTTGGAAAAATATACGCGTAAAAAATTAGAGACACCTAAGTCTACTTGATTATACTTGCTAGTTGCCTTATTAATTAGCATGCATTTTTCAGATAAAATAATTAGCTAGCCTGCATGTTTATTAGCTAGTGCGGCATAACTAGTTTGTCTTTGATTATATGTACTGTTATCTTCGTTTCAGATTAGTTACGTGTTATATTAGAGTTTTCAATAATATGACTCTTTCCATGATCGACTACTCGGGCTTCGTTCTTTTTGCTGTTTGGGCAGTGAAAACTTGTTTTTTTATTAGCACGCTTTTTAAATGAGTAAACGTTTCGTTTTTTTTTAAAAAATATAGAAGTTACATTAAAAAATCAAATAAACTCTTTTTTAATTTATAATAATTAATACTTAATTAACTATGTGTAAATAGTTTGTCTCCTTTTATATAACGTCCAGTTATTATTGCCTTACTCACTTTCAAACTCACCTGTGTGTTGTGTAGATAGGACCATACTTTGCTAAGATTTTTGTCTCATATCGTAGCTGTTGAAGAAAATACAAGCGTGAATTGGACTATAAAAAAATCAGGGAATGTCATACAATACAACGATATAGTTAATTAAACCTTATCTGTCGTACCGGTTATGCACCATTTTAGTTCCAATCATAATACATAGTAGGCAACTGAGATGATACTTTTATTAGTAGCAGACAATACCTATGCTGCATTTGGGTGAAAGGGTGGGAAATTCTTCCTCGCGCGCTTAGCATATAATTATTTAAGTATTAGCTATAAAAAATATAAAAATAGATTAATATAATTTTTAAAGCATTTTTTTTAGATTTTTTTATAAAAGTTTGAGAAGTGTACGTGCGAAAAACGAGAAAGTAAAATATTATAACTAATAGTTTGGTACTGGACATGATACAAGGTAATGGATACTCTAGCATATCATTGATGTAATGACATGCATGTATTTGTACCAGTGGTCTAAGATACTGGCTTATGCACCATATTTTGGTACCAATTATTATACAAAATAGGTAGAAATTGTCTTATACTTATTAGCTAATATATCAACCTTGATACCTGCTACCAGGCATGATATATATGCATATCAGGTCAACTTATGCTTACACAATGATCTAGGCACTACTATTATTTAGACATATATATAATCATTTTACTAAAGAGAAATGATACTCATGGTATCATGAAGTATCGTACGATGTAATTTATATACATGATACTTAAGGTATCATGAAGGTATTGTACGCCATATATATTCGGATGTATTATCGCTGAGAATATGCCTCTAGATATGAGAGGTATGATGTACTTAGTATTGGACTGGAAGGTCGGACTGTACAATCGTTTTTCTTTTTTTTTTCTTCTGAAAAAGGGAGAACTCCAACCCCTGACTGGAGGGTAGCTGTGACACTCTACATTTGTAGTAAAACTATAAATTATTATTTAATAAATTCGTCAAATAATATCCTAAGATGAGAGATCGCAGCCAATTGGGAGGAGAGGAAGCGAGTACTGGCCGCCGATGGAGAGGAAGATGGAGACGCCCTTTGACTGACAGTACCTGATATCAGCGCCGACCGTGGAGGCGTCATGGCCGGAGAGGTCGAGGCCGTACTGGTAGCCAAAGACGCTGTAGAAGGTGATGATGACGGTGTTGTAGCGGCCGGTGTCACAGGCCTCCTTGAGTGTGCCCTCCTCCTTGTGGCGGCCACAGTAGACGGCGAGCGGGCCGTACCAGTCGGCCGTCGCCGGCGAGGCGAGGCAGGAGACGATGAGCAGAAAGGCCACGGGGACGAGAGCCCGGAGGTCCATCATATTTTCGTTCAGTTTGGTCCCGTGTGTATATACTATGAATTGAGTCTTCTGCAGCCAGTAATTGGCTAGCAAAACTGTATATAGATAGATAGAGGGATTGCAATTGAAGAAGCAGCTTGCAATTGGACGAGACAAGCTGGTCTCTTGTTGTGCCGGCCAGGCTGCGGATCTGTGTACGCACAAGTTGATGAGAAATAGGGTGTAATGCACGGCACTTGTGCACGTGGAATCTGCTCTGTTGATGAGATGAGATGAGATCATTGACATGCTAGCTAGCCACATGGTGGCATTTGGTGTTTGTTGATCATCTCAAAATCCAAAGCTTAACTCCATACCGAGGACAGAGTTTCATTTATGGTGAAAACATAGTACTTTTTCCTATAATTCCTGTCATTTTCGATAATGCTGAGATTAAATTATTATAATTTTAATTATCAATAGCGTTTAAACACATTAGAATAGTATATATATATATATATATATATATATTAGTTTTTAAAAAAACTTTAATAAAATTGAATATTATATATTCTTTTGTGTATATTATAATAAAAGCAAGTGAGCGTAAGCCGATAGACGTCTGATAGAGACACAAACACACCGAGGCCTAGGAGATTTACTTTATTTCAGTGTAGGTCTTTCGGCTTCGAGATCTTCGTCGGAGTTGCTGGAGTTACGGACATGCCAGTCAATTTGATCCTGTAATTAATAAGGAGATAAACCGATGAGTCAGTCGGCTGATGAGCCAATAATGTTAAAATAGTTATCGGCTACGTCTGATGTACTCATGCTATCGGCCAGTTGTTGAAAGAGGCTAAAATATTCGTCCATCGGCTGAAAAATCGATGAAGGCGTAAACAAACGGTGATAAAGGGAGTGAAAAAACATATTGGTTGTAGATCCGATGGTGCTCCAGAATAAAGTAGTTGATAGCCACTATGTAGACTCCTGCAATCGGCTGGTTGCCAATAGAGACTATAGTACTCTCTTATTAGCTAAAAAGTCGGTAAAGAAATAAATAGATAACAAGAAATAAGATAAAAAAATCCATCAGCTACAGAGCCGATAGTGATTCGAATAGAATATGCGATGAATAGTAAAGAGCGAGACCCGATCTTCCAAAGATACAAAAGGCTAGATCGAACGCACGGATGAAAGGAATAGACCAACCTATCGGCTAGCTAAACCGATGAAAAGAATTCTCTGAAAATATATGTATATCGGTTGAGAAGCCGATATACTAGACATAAGGCTCTGTGTATAGATAACTCATCGACTGGCCGCTCCGATAAAATATCACGTAAAGATCTATCGGCTTATAACTCAATCTACTACTTAGTAATCTAGTAGGTCAGATCTAACCGATACAGTACAAGACCGATAATAGTAGAAGAATATGATAAGTCGATAGAACTCACACAAATATGATATAGTATATCCGATCAGATTAAGAGATCGGATCTAACCGATGCAGTGTTAGTTAGAGCGGATACACCAGAATAGTAGTGGGACTTATTTCTTTGTCGAAGATTGAATTTAACCAATATAGCCTCATATCGAGAGTCAGAACCTATTAGTAAAAACCTAGTTGAACTAGTGTGATGATATACCAAAGTTGTATTGATCAAGAGATAATTTACAACATCAAATGATCTCAAAGAAGACAATGGAAATAGGATAGCTCAAGCACGACTGAAAGCACGAGAGTAACAACACCGATTGTGTGAGTTCAAGAGGTGATAGTTGGCAAGCTCTTGCAGCTAGTTATGGCTATAGGATTAGGTGGTCTGATATGTAGGAGAAACAAAGTGGATGAGAGGCGAGAGGAGGAAGAAGGAAAAGAAAGTGTATTTTAGGTATTTTATATTGTGATTTTTTGGAAGGAAAATAAAAAATAAAAAACTAACATTAATCTGGATGGAGTACTGTAGATGAGAACAATATTAAAGTGAACCAAAAACTTATTTATATTATATACCTTAAACCATGATTAAAGATGCTATAGAATCAATCCACCAATAAAGAAAAGTAAAGGCTCACATATTTTTGGAGATTGAAGTAAAACTTAAAACTGTACTAAATCTAGCCGCGCCATTCTGAGTGCTTAAGAGCACACAGTACACTGGGAGTACATCCAGTTAGGCAGAACAGCCCCACAAAGTTGAGAAGATTACACTTAAGCCCCACAAAGCTGCTGGAGAACTAAAAGAGTACCGTCTTCCTTGGAGAGTTCGTCGGAGAAAGAGATGAGGGCTGGCGCTACCTTTTACCTTCAGGTCTAGACGAGTCCTAGTTGAAGGCGAGAAACAGGAACCCAACGATGAAGTGAGCCACCTCCGAAGTTGAATACGGTGGTGTTCACCGTGGCGCTAGGATGAGGAGGAGCAATGCCGGTAGCTGCCTCGAAGAACAAGAACGGTAAGATGACAAGAGAAGCGTAACGAAAGGGAAAACCCGAGTACCACTACAACTACTAGTAGGGAGGGGAGACCAGACCCTGTTCTTCCCTTCGCCGGTAGCAAACTATCAAAGAGAAGAAAGAAGACGGGCTGGGTACCACCATGAGTATGCTCTTGAGAAACGCCAAAAAAAATTAAGGACAGCGACAAATCATTGACGTCACTAAATTTGTATTAAAATTATATTATCTGTTGAAAGAGCACTCATAATTTTGATTAATCGAAGGATATAAAACTCTGTATCTTTCAACAGCTATCAGGAGCCTGTAAAGATTAACTTGCACAGAGAACTTTATTGATATTATTTTGGAGCATTACAAACAATTATTTTATTGCGATGTGGGATTTACATTATTCCATATAGCTAGAAGTTAATCCAAATACATAGCTTGAAATCCCAATTTATTGATTATTGGGTATATATCTCCATGTATGCATGGTTCCCAAGGGAAAGGAGTAGGTTAAATAAGTTTCCCAATGGAATAGTCGGTTTTTTTGTCGTAGTACCTGTCCCAGATCATCTTGCCACCGTAGTTGAGCCTGTCTCTGATGTACATCACCAACGTGTAGTAGAGAGGCTTCGGCGACAGGTACCCCGGGTCCTGCTCCGACGACGCCACCAGCCCCAGGTACACCTGGCTCGCCGGGTACGCCGCCGCCCACTTCTCCCACGCCTCCCTCGGTGCCGCCGTGCAGTTCACGTCGTCGCCGAACATCCGCACGTGGATGCGCGCGAACAGCCCCGTCGCCAGCGCCTTCTCCACCCGGTGGTCCGGGAACCGGCACCGCGGCGTCGCCGTCAGCATCACCCCCTTCCCCTTGCCGCCGCCGTACTTGTTGTAGCTGTAGAGCTTCCTGGCCAGCTCGTCGTAGTGGTCGCCGGAGCCCCGGTCGATGAAGAAGTCGATGCCATCGACCGCCGCGTCGCCGAAGGGCCGGAACACGCCCCTGCGGCGGCCGGCGAGGACCGAGTTCCAGAGGTTGTCGGCAACGGCAGCCGCCGAGCGGGAGGAGGGGAGGGAGTAGTGGTCACTCTGGCCGCCGATGGAGAGGAGCACGACGATGCCCTTGCGCTGGCAGTGCTTGATGTCTTTGCCGACGCCGTGGAGTGGGTGGCCGGAGAGGTCGAGGCTGTAGCGGCCGTGGCCGAAGACGCTGTAGAAGGAGATGATGACGGTGTTGTAGTGGCCGGTGTCGCAGGCCTCCCTGAGCGTGCCCTCGTCGGCGTGGCGGCCCCAGACGACGGCGGTCTGGTCATCGCCAGCGGTTGACTGACCGGAGAGCAGCAGGAAGAAGGCCAGGGGGAGGAGAGCCGCCTGAATGCACGAACGGCGCCGGAACGCCATTATCGGGGTCGTTAGGAAGCTGCAGTCACTAGATAAGCTGATGGAGTTTGCGGTGACCAGTGAGTGGCTTTGATTTAATTTGGGATGCATGCATACATATATAGTCGTGGCATATTACATATGTGCGTAGCAGCTCATCGTGTTGATCTGTATGTTCTTCAATTTGCTGTGTGCCGCTCGCATGCAGAACGCAGGTTGCCACCTGCCAGCAACGAGCTCAGCTGGTTCAATTATCTGTGCTGCAGCTGGCGTGCCGCAAGCCTATGCTGTTCATGTATTGATGCATGGGAAAGCGGTGGTGCTGTTCATCCTCAATAGTCCACGCTCGCCTGCAAACATGGACCGACGACTCGTACGTACCGATCCACCGTACCATTTTGCTGCAGGTTCACAAACCGACGGCGCCGCAGAGGCTCCGGATTGTTCTACTGTCACCGATATTTTTGTATTTTAATTCCAAATCTTCTATTAACTTAACACTTAACATGAGCACCAGATTTGCTCTCACGGCGTAAAATTTTTCACATTTAACGAAAAAAATCCAAGTAGATATATAATTTAAAAAATTTAAAATTCAGGATAAAAAAATTAAAGAATCCAAGTAGATATATAATTTAAAATATCTGAAATTTGGAATAAAAAAGGAGAACAATTCCGAGCAAAGTCAATCTAGAAATATAATTTAAAAATATTTAAAATTCAGATTAAAAATAAAAATAATTAATATCAAGATAAAGAGTCCATGTAGAAATGAAATCTAAAATTTGGATTAAAACTACAAAATAATATTGATAGAAGAGCATATAATTTAGAAACATCTAAAATTTAAATTAAAAATAAATAAAAGAGAAAGAGTCCACGTAGAAATATAATTTAGAAATACATGAAATTTAGATTAAAAATAAATATTATGAAGAAAAGATTTCAAGTAAGAGTATAATTTAGAAATATTTGCAGGTGGTCCTCTTGCCGCCCTATCCGAGGACGTCATTTGCTCACAAAAGGAGAACACACGCAAAATACTATGCATGGCGTGTGAGGGAGGAGATAAACCTACCATTTTTACACGTGGTCCCACTGCTACCCTTTTTAGGGTATTTTTTATTGTCACCTACAAAAACTACATGTCACTCCTCTCTCTCACGCCCTATGTGGCATTTTGCAGGTGGTCTTCTTTCACGACAAAAACGGTCTTGAATAGGACGGCAAGGAGGCCATCTACAAATTTCTAACACCCTGTTGGCCTGTCGTTAATGAGGACCAATAGGCATTTGCTACATCGGATTTAACACTCTCTGAGTAGACGTTTTTTTATTAGAAAAACCCTTCCAGAGGACATTGGGAATATAGATATGCACATATTTGAATAGAAAATATATAAATAAAAAATTTAAGTCTTGCTTTCCCAACGAACTTTGGGCCGCCATCTGCACTAGTCTGCTCGGCTGTCTCCTTCAGCCTCTTGACACGTCCCATATTGCCGCTCTTAGGTTACGTTATCCATCCTTCCCTAGACCTCGCTTGGGCGAGTCGCATCACCATGCCGGCCTACCTTGCTACTCCCGACCTTACTCACATGCTATCCTATCAAATCATGTCATTGCCGCATCCTCTTAGACCACAACACGCCATTAGGCGCAGTACACAAAAGTGCACCTCCCCACCAAACTAACCACCCATCGACCAAGTTGAAGGTGTGCCCAATACTCCCCTCTCATTGACAGAGTGACCTATCTATCATTGACTCTATAGGAATATTGAGAATATTTTTTTCTAGAAATTTAGTAAATCCATTTTTCCTGGTCTAAAAAATCAATTAAACTTACACATTCAAAGCTCTGGTTGACACTATTTCATTTCCATTAATTTGTTAAAATCGAGTTCTATCTAGTGGTACCAAGTCCTAAAAAAGATTTTTTTGTCCTTGTGTAGGTTTTTTATTGTTTATGTATTGTTCGTATTGCTAGATTTTTATCCAAGCGCGGATTTTGATAATCTTTTTGAATCTCTTGAGCAAGAAAAATCACCTTTGAACATATTAAGCCCATATTTAAACTTAAATATGTTTTTTGCAAATTATTTCTACATCAATAGGTGTGCACTTGAATTGTTTGGCCATGTCTGCAAGAGAGAATGGTGGGCCTACCAACTTTGTTGCATTAACCTTTCCTTTCCTTGATAATTGCTATATCATGTTTACTTATAACCACTTTTGTTATGCCTCAATATTTATCCGCCCCTGTATGAGTACTGATGGCCGTCCTCAAACTTAAAATTTGAGAATATCTTAGGTAACATATATTTTATGAAACCTTAGGAAAACTCGACACCTGGATCGATGCTTTGTGAAACAAAATGAGTTTAAAAAGAAAAACTAGCGACACAAGGCCGCTTCTAGGTGCATGCCTGTGTAGTTGCTATTAAGAACCAATTCCTTTGAAATTACATCCAAACATATAATAAGTATGACCATATTGGTTACTAGGAGAAGCCTTGATATCGATAGATAGTGGATTCGTTGGAGTGGTGTTGGGAAAAACCAATAGGTTTCCTAACATAGCATAGTCTGAGAACTAACCTATTGTTGATACATAGGATCCTCCAGGTGGTATAAAGTGACCCTGTGTCAACTTTGGAAATGAATTGTCGTGAAAGCCTCAAAATCATTAGACATGGTTATTTTGCACAGGCTGGGTGACCTAAGTTAGTAGCATCTTATTGGTAAAGTGTACACCCTCTACAGTGGCTAAATAACTAATTGTTCGAACAGCCATACCCTGTGATTTCTTAGCATAGTTATTTACAACTGCTTTGTAAAAAAGGTGTTCTGGTTTGGGAAACCTGATGTTTAGCATGGTGTGGCTATTTAGGAGACAGTGGACAGGGTGTCCCTCAAAGTAAATAGCTGTCAAGGAGACAGCGGGACTCTAGGAGTCCGATAAAATGGTTTGGCTCAATAAGCCACTTAGAGGATAACTCAGACAGTTGTGCAAACTTGAAAACCAATTGAATACTTCACACTCCAACTGAGTGAGACACACCCTCACATTGGTCGTTAAGAAGCACATACGTAAATTGTTGAACACTTTAAAATAAACCTAATTGCAAAATAATGGCAGTTGTGCAAACTTGAATCCAATTGAATACTTCACACTCCAACTGAGTGAGACACACCCTCTCACCCTAGTGGTTTAGAAGTACACACTTAAATTGTTGAAAGCTTTAAAATAAACCTAATTGCAAATAATAGCAGTTGAGCAAACTTGAAATCCAATTGAATACTTCACAACTGAGTGAGACACACTCTCACCCTAGTTGTTCAAAAGCACACACTTAAATTGTTCAAAGCTTTAAAATAAACCTAATTGCAAAATAATAGCAGTTGAGCAAACTTAAAATCCAATTGAATACTTCACACTCCAACTGAGAGAGACGCACCCTCACCCTAGTCATTGAGAAGCACACATTTAGATTGTTCAAAACTTTAAAATAAACTTGATTGCAAAATAACGAGCTGCCCGTTGAATCTTGCATAAAACACCTAAGTTTGGTGGCTTACTGAGTATGTAAGTATTTACCCTTGCTCTATATATCGTTCTCTATCAAATACGGGAATACTTGTGTTTTCTGCGTATTTCATCACATGGATGTGTTTACATCCTAGGTGACAGATTCGGATCCTATGGTTGGTGGGAGAGAATAACTATTGAACTTCTAGTTCTAATCACCATTACTAATAACGTATACTAATATAACTCTAACCTTTTTATGCGAGTCAGGCTAGTGGGCCTACCTAGCCTTGTTGTACTTAATCATGCCTTGATAATGGAACACCCTAATCCTTGTAATCCTGTTCTGATGCCTCGGTATTCATATAGCCATACATGAGAACCAACGGTCATCCCTACAATTTAAAATATGAGAAACGTCTTTGGGTAAAACTTGGTTTATAAAATGTTTGGAAAACCTGACACTTGGGTCAGTGCCTTTTGAAATAAAATGAGTTTAAAAGCAAAACTCTTGATACAGGTCGCTCCTACATGGATGCTTGTGTGGTCACTTTAAGAATCAATTCCTTCAAAATTACATCCGAGCATATGACAAGTGCAACCACATGGATGAAATAGGATGCCCTTGACTGAGTAACTAGCTCAGCTAGGGAAGCCTTACATGCCAATGGACATTGATCATCGGGATGGTGTCAGGGAAGACGTCTTGGGATCTTGACACAACATGGTCTAGGATCTAACTTGTGGTGCGGTCTAGGAACCCTCTAGTTGGCATGAGGTGACCTTGAATCAACTACAAAAATGCCTTGTCATGAAAGCCTATTATCATTAGCCGTTTCTAATCAACTTGTGATAGTGTTAGAGTAAGTCGTGTTGTGTGGGTAAAGTGTACCCCTCTGTAGAGGTTAATTAATTATTCGAACTGTCATGCTCACGGTCATGAATGGATGCAAGTTGATTCCTTAGCATAGTTTTCAACTTTATAAATGCTTTGTGAAAATGGATGTGGTTTGAGTCTTGGGCATCAGGTCTCTAGGAGTCCGATGTGGTGTTCTAACTTTAGGAGCCATGAGATGTGACGTTGTATGGGACAATAGGACTCTCGGAGTCTAGTAATAATAATGGCTCTTGGAGTCGCTTAATCGGGACCAACTCTAGGAGTTGTGTAGACAAATGAATCATGCACACTGTTCACTTTGACCAAGTTGAGATGTGGTCTCGCTCTAGTTGTTGAGAAGCAGGCTCCCACATTATTTAAAGCATGCAAATAAAATAAATGCAAAATAACCAGCCCCTCCTTTCAACCTTGCATTAAACACATACCTTCCTCTAGCTTGCTGAGTACATAAGTATTCACCCTTACTCTATATAATATATAGCTACTGTTGCTACTACTTTGGTGTTGAAGTGAAGTAAAGATTAGGGTTTTTTCCTGGCTACCAACCGCTGCCTATGGTATTCGGGGGTTAGATTCGTTGGTTTACATTGCTGCTGCTTCTGATGCTTGCATGTCAGTTGCACCATTGGTGTGCCCCATGCTATAACTAAGGTAACTAAGTCCATTATTTAATTTAAGGATTGTGATAATTCATAACTATCACCGTAGGTACCAGCATTGTGTCTTGGAACTGATATCAGTATCATGATTTCACTGAAAATGGTTCACACTGTTTTTCCTGTGACAGCCATAGTCAAGCATTGTTGTATATAGAGGTGGCGAATTGGGGTGTGAAAAGTCGTTACAAATAAGAGGTCATCCGTAATAACTCGAGATAAAATTAAAGTCGTTACAGATGAGGGAACATATTTGCATGTCCCTCTCCTCTGTAACAGCCTATCATGAGCCGTTATAGATGATTGGCAACATCAGTGACTAATTCATAGTAACAGCTGAAATGAGAGTTGGGAGCCATAATAGGTAGGGCGGCCTGTGATAGTGGAATATGATCATCTTTCTTATAGCAAATATAATAAGGAAGCTTAGCGTTACAAGCATCCAACATATGACCAGACGTCTTAAATCTGAAACAAAAGGGAGGACGAGGTTTCTTAACTTTTTCCACAGCCGTCCCCGCTCCAACCTGATCGGCAAGCTCCAGCTGCAGCTGCTCATTGCCACCGGCCGTGGACGAGGAAGAGGTCCCTTCCAAGGGAGGACATATTCTCGTCCAAGTGCAGGGAGGGAGGGATCAATCGGGTTTTCGACAGTGTGTGCGAGCTACAGATTGCAGCTGAAGCTTGAGCTAGCTATAGATGGTCTCTTGTGGTGTGCATGAGTTAATGGATTCATGCATGTGGATCGAAGATGATGTGGATGAGCTATGACCATTGAGTCATTGACTCGACCAGCGGCTAGCTAGTTCAATTGGATTCTATCTTCCAAAACTTAATTAGCTTGAGATCATATTGTCGTGTATGATATCTTGATAGGACTTGAAGGACAAGAGCTGGATAGTAATAATGACCTCAAATTCTCTTTTCGTTTGCGTAAAGGGCAGGGAATCAGGCCCCCACTCAGCACTTGCATTCCGGCTAGTACTCAGGAAAGGAAACTTTCATCCGTTTATTTTTTGTGGTAGTAACCTGGTGGACAGGAGAAGCATATGCTGCTTGCTAGCTTGCTAGTCTCTTCCTGTGTGCCGATGCCTGCTCGTAAAAGATTGATGTGCACTAGTTCGCGGGAAAAACGAGCACGTCTCGTAAAAACATCAGCATATATATATATATATATATATATATATATATGTATCCAAAAGTTGGCAGAGGAAGGGACCATTCATCCATCGGCGCCGGAGAAGGCTTTAGCTTCAGAAACAGAGAGCTCCGGATTGCACCCACACCAGCAGCACGCAGGATCAATCGATCGGTCCGAAAGCGTGCTATCTCTACTACTAGGTACTTGTATGTGATGTATATACATGCGACCTCACCTGCCCCTCATCTCATCACACCCAACATAGCATAATCTAATCGACATAAAATACGAACACAACGATGGCGTCCCAACGCCGGCGATCATCTGCCGCCGTCATCCTCCTCCTCTTGGTGCTGTTCGTCCAGTCGGCCTACTTTGCCGGCGCCATCCCTCAGGGAAGGACGCAGAACGTGGCCGTCTTCTGGGGCCGCAACAAGGACGAGGGCTCACTCAGGGAAACCTGCGACACCGGCTACTACAACTTCGTCATCATCTCCTTCTTCAGCGTCTTCGGCCATGGCCGCTATTGGCTCGACCTCTCCGGCCACGACCTCCGCGACGTCGGTGCCGACATCAGGCACTGCCAGTCCAAGGGCGTCTACATGCTCCTCTCCATCGGCGGCGATGGCGACCACTACTCCCTCCCCTCCTCCAAGTCCGCCGCCGACGTCGCCGCCAACCTCTACTACTCGGTCCTCGGCGGCCACCGCCCCGGCTCCTTCCACCCCTTCGGCGACGACACCATCGTCAACGGCGTCGACTTCTTCATCGACAACGGCCCGGCCGACCGCTACGACGACCTCGCCAACCGCATCAACGACTACAACCGCAACATCCGCGACCCCTTCGGGATCGTGCTGACGGCGACGACGAGGTGCGCGTACCCTGACCCGAGGTTGAAGAAGGCACTGGACACGAAGCTGTTCAGGCGCATCCACGTCCGCTTCTACGACGACCCGAGCTGCTCCTACAACCACGCCGGGCTCGCCGGCGTCATGGCTCAGTGGAACAAGTGGTCAGCAAGGTACCCCGACAGCCAGATCTTCCTCGGGCTCGCGGCGGCGAACGTGACGGGGAAGAACGACATGGTCGGTGTCCGGGAGCTCCGCCGCAAACTGCTGCCGGCCGTGCAGAACACGGATACCTACGGAGGAGTGATGCTCTGGAACAGATACTACGACTCGCTCACTCACTACGGCCGATATGTCAAGAACTGGGCTTAATAATTAATTAAACTCACATCAACCAACAATAATCTACGTACGTAACTCCATCATCAGTCCGCGCATGCCGCTCAATCACTATCAAAGTAAATCAGTAATCACGGTGTCATCGGTTTAATATAGTAAAGTACTCTGTACTCCTACTTGCATGCTGTTTTTTTAATCTTGCTAGCGAAAGCTTGTTTTTTTTTAAATTGCACAACTCAGTGTGTCGTATGCATGCGTGATCAATGTATCTGTACTTTTTTTTTCTTTTTTTCAATTGTGTATGCAGTGGTATTGAACCTGTACTTGTGTTTAATGAAAAATATGGAAATTACAAGGGAAATAGGTCCTATGTTAACGATTAGTGGTCAAAGTCTAGAATGCTTAACTACATACATACTCCTATTGTTCTCAAACAGAAACAGGCAACATTTCCGAATGTGTATGGAAACTTTTGGCCACTGATATACAAGATAATAAAGCTTGCCAAGTAAAAGAATTGACATGTCTAGATTTTATTGTAATATAGTAATTATAAAAACATGGTCAAAGATGTATCAAAAACCGTGATCTGACAATAAAAGAAAGAACATATTAAAAAAGGTAGCCGCTAGTACTAGCTTGTTATTTGTTGACTATATATATATCGTATATTTTTGTACTGCCGGCATATAAAAAATGTCCAATGATTCAATGAAACAAAAAATCCAATTAGCTAACGGCAATATTATTAGCAGTGTTTGATATATTGGATGTATTATTGGTGTGAATTATTTACTTGATTATATATAGATAAATTAAATATTTTAAAAAATAAATTAACAAATAAATTAAAATAAATGGTCTAAAAATTTAATATATATATATATTTATTTATTTATCAGAACAAATAATCTATTTTAATAATTTGAGAAATAAGCTGATAAAATAGGCTCAAGTCTAGTTAACTAGTAGCAGTAATGGTTTGTTTGCATGCAAATATAATTCTCTCTTTTTTTGCCAACGATGTGTATGCCAATATAATTCTATAATGCAATGTGTTTCTTATTCTAGATTTAGAATTTTCATTTACACACTTTCTAAACTTCTCTGAAAATAAGTTTCTATAGGAAATTTTCTTTAAATATTTTTCTAAAATAATTTTTTGACTTTGTATTAATTATTTCATTCGTTCTTATTCTGAAATAGCTATAGTAAAAATCATCTATACATCAATTTTAGCTGTCTGCAACAAAACATATTAATTTTACCGAGGAAGATAACGATCATTTCAACGGAGCCAACAGATCCAAGAATATAATTTAGACCGGTTAGTTTTGATGAGTCAACCATTCACAGCTACTCCATTCGGGTGGCTGGCTGGACAGGAAGAGGCAGCGATGACTGATGAGGCACTTTATCTGCAGGAGAAGGATAGATGGTCAAACTTGTACAAAGACAAGATGCGTCGCAATTTGCAACAGGCCAATCCGTCTGCGAATATCCTGTGCAAATTGGCCTAACATTGTGTGACCATGCACAGGTGGATGTCTCGTTGAACAGGAACGCTCTCGATCGATTCATCTGACTACGAGCTGGGGTTGAATTATAGATTATTCTGATTTTATGATAGGTTTTTAAACACAAATGAGTGAATTAAATATTTAGAAGTTGAAAAACTGATTTATTTGAATTTTTAAGAAACTTGTGTATATATATTTATATATTTATTTATAAAAAATCGCAGAGCGTGCCCACGATAGTCTATTACCTAAAATCCAAATCAAACGGCCTGCCTGAAAGGTGAAGCCGTGCTGGACCAAATTTCTGAGGTTTTTATCTGGGCTAGATGGCCCAGGATGCCCGAGGCCTACTGGGTCCGGGAATCTTGGAGCACAGTAGTGTAGTAGGCATGTAGTGCATTACATTTTCTTAGTTAATAGAAAGACAGCGCATGCATCACTGAATGTAGCGCGCAGTGCAGTAATGTTAATGTGTGGACATTTCTCACAACAGACACCAGATCGATTAACAGAAATAAATAAATATATATATATATACCGAAGTGCTAGCTGATGACCTGATCAGCGAATCGTTCTCCGTGATCAGTTCCTGGGAGGGAGACCTTATGATCACATTACAAGCACAAGAAACCAAGTTCAGGTCTAGATGAACCAATCTAACGCAGTGATGGCTTCCATACTTGTAGATCGAGAAAGTTTAAGACCACAATGCAAGTCAGCAAGCTGATGTTTCTCCGATGTGTTCTGAGTCAGGCACGCCAACGGAGTCAGCGTCAGCAAGTGTCCCAGTGGAGCTGCACCTCCTAGAACGCGATGAAATCTCCCTTAGGCCCTCCACCACCTCCGTCATTGTTGGCCGATCACGCCCAGCACGCTTCGTGCAATGCAGAGTCAGATCGGCCGCCTTCCATACAGAGTTGACATCACAATCTCCTCTGATCCTGGGGTCAGTGACGCTCTCAATATCTCCTTCTGAGAGACTCTCACGCACCCACTGCGCGATGTTCTTTCTTTCTGCGTTGTTGATGGGGATGATCCCTGTCTGAGTTGTGATGAGCACCAAGAGAACAACTCCGAAGCTATATACCTCAGCCAAAAACTATGTATTCCCTTGAGAGGATGTTTCTGATCTCATTTTCATGGCAACGGGAGTTCCACTCTCCAGATAGCCAATGTACACAGGACCAAACCCAACCTTTCCAATTATGGTTTTGAAGCCATCTGTGATGAGCTTTAGTTCCTTGTGCTTGAATCTCCGGTTCCCAAATGGATTAGTTGCACGAGTAACATCTGCAGGCCACATAATTCACTTATCCTATTTGAGTATAAGATCAACTGGAAGGGAAGCATATGCTAGATTCCCAGAGTGAAGCTAAAATTTCGTTCGTTATGTACATTCAGTTTAGTTACCTGGTCTCTTCTTTCTGCAGTACCAAATAGCAAATGCAACAGGTAGAGCCACAAACATCCTCAAACACAAGTATTGTCTTTCTCTTCTTCTGATTCTGAATTGGACCACAATTATCAGTTCCACAAAGGTTCGGATTATTGTCAGTCCTAAAAGAACAAAATATAGTTGGTCAGATTGTAATATAGAAATAAAATAGATCTCAGTAGTACAGCGCAAGGCTGTTCATATGCATAGCTCCAGGTGATAGCAGCCTAGCAGGCCTTAGGAGTTCTCGCGGTTGACAAAAGTGTTCCGACAATCCATAGTCTAGCTTATAAATGGAAGAGAAGAATCCACTCGTATTCACCAACCTATTCTAACACAACATGAAGTATGTTTTCCTGGAGGAGCCTAACTATGGTTCTGAGAGACTTGAGCGATGAAGCTATGAGCACCCACAATATTAATCTAAAAACATAGATCGGATTATATTACTAAATTATATCTTCCATTAAAGTGGGCTTTCCTTTCTACGTTGATAATCATGTAAACATTAATCAGGGTAATATGGTGTACTGGTATAATAAGCTTCACATATATCACTTGCCCAGTTTCACTTCACAGAAAACTTTGTCTGGATGATCACCATTGAACTGGCTGAAGATAGCAAAAATAAATAAAAATAAAAATAAAGTCGAACACTTCATAAATGAAGATTCCGTGCATTCTGAATGTTCGAAATTGGCTCCCATAGTACATATATCAACATAAGATTCAATGATTTGAGTTTCATAACTATGTAAGTAAGTCATACACACAAGAACACTGATAGATATAATGTTTATATACAATTCTGATCACAATTCACAAGGTACTCCTAGCCCCAAACAACTACACACCAAAAACATCATAGCTGATATTATGAAAATGAAGTGTACAGACAGAGAGTAGACTGTGACCTCATTTACTGTACAGGGGGTCAGGACTATATATATGTGTATAACAATCTAACACGCTTATAGTCGTAGCGGGAGGGTCACGGACGTAAAAACTAGACCGAAAACTGATGAACAAAGGTGCAGTCAGTCATTTAATCATGATGTCGGCGAACTGATGCGTCGAAGGTATATGGAGCACCCGAACGAGTCCCGAAACAACCTTATCACGGACAAAGTATATGTCGATCTCGATGTGCTTTGTGCGGCGATGGTGAACCAAGTTAGCGGTCATGTAGACGGTACTCATATTGTCGCAGTAGAAAATAGTTGCGGAGGCGATGGGTGTATAGAGTTTCTAGAGAAGTTAACAATCCAACAGCACTCGACGATGGCATGAGCAACTGCGTGGTACTCGGCTTCCACACTAGACCGAAACACTATGGTTTGGCGCTTAGAAAACCAAGAGACCAGAGTGTCACCTAGGAAGACATAGTAACTGGATGTGGAGCATCGGGAGTCGGGACAACCCGCTCAGTCCGCGTTAGAATACGTGATAAGAGAGTCAACCGGGCTAGAGCTGAGGTGGAGGCCAATGGTCAGGGTGCCTTTCACGTAGTGAAGAATACGCTTGAGCAACGCAAGGTGAGATTAGCGGAGAGCATGCATGAAGAGGCACGCTTGCTGGACCGTATAGGTGAGGTCAGGCCGTATGAGCGTTAAGTACTATAGGGCACCGGCAAGGCTCCGGTACTGACAGAGGTCAGCGACGAGGGGGCCATCGGTGGCTAAGAGCTTGGCACGAGTGTCGACCGGAGTTGCGGTAGAGTGACACTCGGCCATGCCCTCACGCAAGAGAAGGTCCACGGCATATTGGCGCTGGGAGAGAAATAATCCGTCGGGAGAGCGCGTGACAGAGATGCCGAGGAAGTGGTGCAGAGGACCAAGATCCGTCATGACAAACTCCGAGTGGAGTCGTGCCATGATATGTTGTAGGCTAGCAGTCAAGGATGTTGTGAGGATGATATCATCGACGTATAGAAGGAGATAAGCGGTGGCATCCCCAATATGAAGTACAAAAAGGGACGTGTTGGAGATGGAGGCAACAAAGCCGAGGTACCGAAGGTAGGCGGCAAAACGCTGGTACCAAGCCCGGGGTACCTGTTTGAGGCCATATAGTGAGCGTTGGAGGAGACAAACGTCATCGGAATGAGCGGAATTGACAAAGCTTGGAGGCTTCTGGCAGTATACGATCTCCATTAGATGGCCATGAAGAAAGACGTTCTTCACGTCAATCTGGTGGATTGGCCAAGAGCGCGAGGTGGCAAGTGTAAGAACAACCCGAATCGTGATGGGCTTGACGACGAGGCTGAAGGTCTCGTTGTAGTCTATGCCAGGGCATTGTGAGAAGCCTCGAACTACCTAACGTGCCTTGTGACGAGCAAGAAACCCATCGGAGTGAAATTTGTGCTTGAAGATCCACTTGCCAGTCACAATGTTAGCGTCGGGAGGACGAGGCACGAGGCGCCAAGTCTCGTTGTCAATTAACGCTTTGTACTCATTAGCCATGGCCACACGCCACTGAGGATCGGCCAAGGCGGACCGGTGATTCACCGGGATGGGCAAGACGGCATAGTGAATGGCGAAGAAACCATAGCGCTGAGTTGGGCGAAGAGACCCAGTCTGAGACCAGGTGATCATGTGAGGGACGGTCGGAACGGGGGCTGCCATGTGATCCAATGGCGTCATCAGTTGTGGGGTGGAGTGTGCAGGAGCGGAGGTGATAGCGGTACGAGGCCAGCGGCTGTAGGTCCGGGGAAAGGGCCGAACTAGGTCAGCCGGGGCAACCGCTGGCACAATGGTAGTAGAAGGGGGAAGTGGAGCCGATGGAGAGATGGTCTACATGGCTGGGCCACACAGAAGAATGGCGGAGTCGTTCAGTGGGTCCTTGAGTATCACCAGAGTGGATTGCGAATGTGTAGTGGCATTGCGGGTGAGGTGGTCGGTAAGAGGCGTGTGGGTATAGTGTTGGTAAGTAGAAATTCCAGGTCACCAGACGAAGGTCCGGGATTGATTAACCCGAAGGGAAAGCAGGACTCGTCAAAAATGATATGACGGGAGATGATGATGCGTCGAGTGGAGAGATCAAGGCAGCGGTAACCCTTGTGGGAGGAAGGATAGCCAAGAAAGACATAGGCGGTGGAGCATGGGGCGAGTTTGTGATAAGTAGTGACTGTCAAGTTGGGGTAGCAAAGGCATCCAAAAATACGTAGGTGGGAATAATCAGGGACCTTGTGGTAAAGGAAAGTATAAGGAATTTCATTTTGGATGGAGGAGAAAGGGCATCAATTCAGCAGATAAGTCGTTGTGATGAGTGCTTCAGCCTAGTACAATGCTGGTAGATGGGCGTGAAGAAGCATGGTGTGGCTGATGTTGTTAAGTGTGTGAAAGAGACGTTCGGTCTTGTCGTTTTGGGGGGAAGTGTAGGGACAAGAGAGTCAAAGATGAATACCACAAGAGTGAAGGAAGGTTCGGATGGTTCTGTTGACGAACTCCATCCCATTGTTGGTCTATATGGCTTTGATGGTTAGGTTGAATTGAGTTGAAGTATAATCGTAAAAACTGATGAGATGGGATGTGACTTTGGACCTACGAGAAAGAGAAAAAATCCAGTAGTAATGTGTATAATCATTAAGTAAAGCGAGATAATATTGATACCCCGAAACACTGGTAACGGAAAAAGTTCACACATCACAGTGAAGGAGTTCAAAAGGTCGGGAGGTACAAGAGTTAGAGGTGGAAAACAAGAGCCGCACATGTTTGCCAAGCTGACATGAATGGCATACAGTGAGGCTGTGGCTAGTACATTGGATGGATGCGCTTAGACGGAGAGTGGCGATGGCGGCAGAACTAAGGTGGCCGAGATGGAGATACCAAAGGTTGGTGGAGATGGTGAGGCTGGTGTGAGGAGTGGATGGCGTAGCGGGAATGGTGCAGAGGCCACCACCACTATTGCAGCGAAGTATCACACGTCGGGTCAGAATATCCTTAACAGAGAAACTAAGTGCGTCAAATTCGATGGAGCAATTATTACCTTTGGTGAATTGACGAACAGATGGTAAATTGTGTACAAAAGAAGGAACAATTAAAACATTGTTGAGAGGAAAGTTTAATATGGGTGTTGGAAGGATAGAATCATCGTGACATGTAATTGGGAGAGAGTGCCCATTGCTGGCAGTGACGAAAGAAGAGGAGGAAGGATGATGGGAAAGAAGTATGCCATCTGTAGAGGCCATGTGAGATGACGCACCAGAGTCCAGCACCCAAGGGTGTTGGGGCTGGAGCTTTATCTGGTTGAGAGCGGCGATAAGACCAGCCTGGTTACACATAGGAGCCTGCTGCGAAGCTTGCGAGGGTGCGGAAGTCATGGACGGCTGGACCGGTGCGACGCCAGGTGTGCCTGGGAGGAGCATCGAGGACCCCTGGCTGTCAGCCGGTGTGACTGCGCGGCTGCGGTTGAGGCGTCCAGAGATTGTAGCAGAGCCAAGGACCCATGGGGCCGTCCTACGGAGGAGGGGCAGTAGGAGGGCACGGCTGTGTAGGATCGCTCCAGCTCTTGCCCTTGCCCTTTCCTTTGCCTTCTCCGCTGCCACCGGCTCGAGCCCTGTTGCTATGACCAAAACCGTGGCCGCCGAAGGGGCTGCCGTGGCCTCGAGAGGAGATAGCAGCACACGTGGAGCGGTAGCCGCCAGGGCTGTTGCAGCCAGGATCAGCTGTGGCGATGAGAGCAGTATAGGCGACGGTCTTCTCATCGTTGGCCAGACAAAGTTCCTTAAGGACTAACATGAGTGACTGCGGGCAAACATGGGAAGAGTGACGGAGTTGACGATATTGTCGGCGATGTTGGAGAAGCGAGGATTGAGGCCACGCAAGAGGGCGAGGACGAGTTGTGAGTCAGCCACAGGGTGGCCGACATCACAGAGGGTAGCGGCCTTGATCTTCAGGCGTTGATAGTACGTAGAGACAGAAGAGTCTCTTTGTACCATGGAGTGAAATTCATTGAGGAGGAAGATGGCGTGGGGTTGTTTGTTGGCTTGGAAGATCCGCTCAATGGCTACCCACAGGTCGCGGGTGATAGGGTCGATATCATCCATGGCGAGGTCGAGAACAGAGTTATCGATAGAGCCGAGCAGCCAACTGCAAATGTAGCACTCAGCGATGTTCTACTAGGGATCATCGGGGCGAGGGGAAGCAGAGCCGTCGATGTGAGAGCGGAGGCCGAACTTGTCACATAGGGATTTGAAGAAGAAAACTCATTTAGAGTAGTTGGCATTGAGATCGAGTGAAATCGGAATATGAGATTTCACATTGACGGCGGCGTAAGGTAGGGAGAACATCGGGTTATCCAGGGCAGCGTCGAGAGCACCGATAGAGAGAGCGCCAATGGCAGGTAGAGAGTCAGAGCCGGCAACGGAAAGGGTGCCCGAGCCAAGGACTGACTTTATAGCCATTGTGAAGGTGGACGCGACGTGAGGGGATCACGCGTGGATGCGCTGGTGATGGAAGGCATGTGCGAAGCCAATGGACGCGGGTGCGAAGTCGATGGACGCGTGTGCGAAGCCAATGGACGTGACGTGAGGAGTCACGGGCGTGAGAAGGAAAGTTCGCGTCCAGGAGGCAGAGTGTCGCGTCCGCGGACACGTGTACGTGTCGGATTGGTGTGCGAAGCCAATGGATGCGTGTGTGAAGCCAATGAACGTGTGTGCAAAACCGATGGATGTGACACGAGGAGTCATGGGCGCAAGAAGGAAAGTTCACGTCGGATTGGAGCGGACACGAAGCGATAGAAGCCACGGGCGCGAGAAAGGAAAAGTTCGCGTCCGGGAGGCAGAATGTCGCCTCCGTGGACATGTGTACGCATCGGACTGGCGCAGACACGAAACGGGAGAGGCCACGGGCGTGAGAGAAGAAAAGTTCGCTTCCGAAAGGCAGGGTTTTGCGTCCGCGGACACGTGGGCATGCCGGATTGGCGCGGATGTGAGGCGAGAGAGGCCGTGGGCGTGAGGGGAGAAAGGTTCGCTCGCGTCCGCGAAAAGGAAAGAGTTGCGTTCGCGGTGCATGCTCTGGCCGTGAGCAGGGATGAAGAGCACGAGCGTGGAGAAGCGCCAATGCAACTGCAGAGAGAAGGACGGTGCGAGAGCATAGGTGAGGAGGTGGATGGAACCAAGAGGCGGATGAGGAGGGGGAACCGGTGCTCACCGATGTGCGGCTCCATCTCCTCGTCACGCGATGAAGGAAACAACGAACAAGGATAAGCCCGCGGTAGAGGAAACCGCAGGAAAGGATGAGCCCGCGGTGGAGGATAGGCTTGCGGCAGAGGAGACCTTGGAGGAGAAGCCCACGGTGAAGAAGAACACGGAGATGAAACCCGTGGCGGAGGAGCTCAGAGGTCGGCGGGAGAAAACACCGTAGCAGAGGGAGAAGTGGAAGAGAAGCACGTGGTAGAGGGGGCCATGGAGGCGACGCCTACAACAGAGGAGAGACGTCGACCCACCGGTGAGAAGAGTGCCGGCGTGTGGGAGGGTGTCTACACGCTCTGATACCATGTGGGAATGAAGTATATAGATAGAGAGTAGACTGCGATCCTATTTACTGAATAGGGGATCGGGACTATATATATATATGTATGTATGTATGTATATCTATCTAACAGTGTAACAAATATGGCTGGATGGCATTATCATCAATCAGCACTATCCCTGCTTAACTAAGTCCTTCAATAGAAAAATGGCAATCTGATGACAAAATGCTTTCAAACTGGCAGATACTGATCAGTGAATCCTATATGTGAGGTACATGGTGCTGTAACTAATAAGGTGTAAGTGACAAGGGAATTTAGCTAGAGCCAGGGTTTTCGATATTTATGACCGTTTATTTCATAAACAATTAAACATTCAAGTGCTAAGTCCTACATGTTAACTGTACTGAAAAGAAACAACAATTAAAATTTTGAAATATAGTATCGATGATATTTTAACAGAACCATTTCAACATGCTTCTTAGAAAAAAAAAATCAGCACTATCAACTTTTGGAAAAGAACTGTCGACAAGCATATTTGTGGCACCATCCACCGCTCGCTTTTTTATTAACACACGGTATTTAATAAACCATCTGTAAGACCAGAAATGTTCCAATCTACTTTGTGGGAAAAATGTTTTTCCCCAGTGAAGCATAATATTACCACAATGGATGCTATAAAACAATTTTACATAAACTTATACAATACCATGACAACTTCTATGTTTGGCTTAAACTTCTCCAATATCAGTAAGCTAAAGCATAAAAGCTATGTCCCAAGTATGAAGTATTTTACTTTTTCCAAAGAGAAAAGTATATTGAAGTTACACCAAATAGATGTTAGTTAGTTTGCATCGTAATAGTGAATAAGACACTTAAGGTAACATATGGACAAATGAAACAAATCCGAAAGTTCTCAAGGTTGTATTATATACTGTCTTCAGAGTAAGTGGCAGACTCATTCAGTGAGCGCACCAAGAATATCTCCATCGCGCTAATTAAAGGCCGGCGATTGGAGACTGATGTCGCCACAAGGGAGATGCCATGACTTCCTGAACCTTGAACAATGCCTGAGAAAACAGTAGTCATCATGGAGATTGGACTGAATGCACTAACTAATGTGTTATTATCCAGAAGGATATCAAATTGCCGCAATGCATTCTCTTGGATGACCTCCACCTCAGCAAAATACAGCATAACAAAGAACTTGGTGGCATTGTCAACGTTCATGGAAGAATCTGAACTCCACCATAGGTCTATTGTTGAATCATTCAACGGAGTCGATACGCTGCGCATCACTGCAGATGGTCCACTGCAGGTGTCATTGGGAGAGTTCTGGACTATCCCATTGACAATATCTGGCACGCCTGTCCAGGTAGAGGCATGTTCGTACTTCTGTCATATCCTATCATGGGGATCATCTGGAAACATTATAGATTAAGAAGAACATCGAGCGAGTAAAAGTTTTGCACATAGCATTAAGAGCAGGTAAAAGTTCGGCTAGACGAAGTCTAAGAATAGTTGCATAGCCAAGCATCGCAGGAATACTTACCGGGTTTGGTGATCATCCGTTCTAAAGTGGTAGCAATTGGGTGACACCATACTCAGCCATAATCGGGCCACTAATTGCTCGGTTATTAGCTCGTAAACAGAAGCCAAGACAGTACAGCAGGTAACAGGTTGTTATGGGTACAGCCCAAAACTAACGTTGCTTGTTGGTTTGCATCTTTGCCTTCCGCCGTCCTAGAGTATATCGCGCACAAATGCCGCCTGTGCGATGGCTGGCGTCTTAACAAGAAGCGCTGATGAGTAATCAGATTTAGATCCTTTGAGGCTTTCAAGACTCTTCTTTCCTGCTGCATACAAGGCTAGACCCTGGATTCCAGTTTCGCTGCCCCCGAGATTCTTGGGATCTTCCATTTTTACATAATGGAATACGATATCATCCATGATGTCAGGTTCTAAGTAAGAATAATGGTAGTTTATACACACGTGTATCTTGGAATTTTAGTTCAATGATTTATAATTTAATTTTATGGAATGGACATGTAGTATCAATATGACGGAATGATTCTAGTGATGAAGGGTCTAGTTAATTTCGATGCCATATACCATTTTTGTTGCCATATACTACTCTTTTCATTTTTGATGCGAATGAACGCGAATTTCATACTCGGAATCACCTCGATCGATCGACCTTCAGACAAGAAACAACAGACGCATTGTAGCTACCCCCATCACACATATGGATAAAATTCGTTCGTTCCTGATGATCGATGCACCCGAGGCAGACATTTCCTCAACGGGAGCAAAATGCAAGGCATTATATCTGCCCTGCAAACTGGCATTGCCAAAAAGGCATACCATTGATCAGTTGCTGACCTATGCATTTGCTTGCGTGCTTGGAGATGCCAAGAAATAATATATGTTTCGTGTCACGGCTAGGTCCTCACTAACTTTGGTAGTACCTCCTTTTATAAAGATACAACATTGTTGTCTTTTCCCGTTCGTTTTATTTAAAACATTACATAAATATTATTTTTTTCTTTACCATTAAAGGTAATTTAAACTTGACTTATATATTTTTATATATTTTTTTAAATAAAGCATCATACATTTAAAAATTAAAATGGGAGGGAATGCATGTTTAACAGAGTATAGGCCGAAATATCTGCTCATCTACGTAGACTGGCTCGATTTCGGCCCATAAAAACAAGCCTTAAGTAGATCATCATTAATTAATAGGTGAGCTCAGCTAAGCTTAATTGCACCTTGCTCCAAGTTGATTCAACAGCAGCTAAGCTAATGTGCAGGTCTGTTTAATTTGCCCAAGGAGAATGACCCACCGATATGCCATATACATCATCCAGACATATATGTCAAGATGCCGGCGTACTAGTGCTTCAAATTTGGTTCCATCACATGATGAGCGGCCTCATCATCAGCAGAACTTGTTTTATGCTAAGTAAGTTGGTTTTTGGTCGGAGATGGCTGACTTTTACCAAATGGTCCTCCTCCACTGTTCAGCACAAACAACTGAGAGTACATACCCATGAGCCTGCAGGTTACATTATCATCCCTGGGTGCATAATCGTCTGATCGCACAGAGCCTGCAAAAATTGAGTATAATGATTATTATCGTCTTAAAACAATTGCCGCATGCACACAGTAACAGTATACCATTCTGCAGCATCCACATGTCTAAATCATGGCCACAAGATAATCATCTTCTTGCTAATGGTGTGCAATGCGTCAACCATAAGATGACATCTACAGAGCCCCATGCAGGTTCGACTATGATCTCATCATGTCTCTACCTCACAATGCTAATGTATCCCTAATTCTTTCCAGCATCCAGTGGATGTTGCTTTTGGTCATAACTACACCTTCAGATTAGTGAAACCAAATCATGCAAATTGGTTTTTGTTTTATCTGCACTGACGTCTCTTTGCTGCCGTCACTCACTTGCCTATTCGTCAAAGATAAAAAGAGTTGGAATTCCTTGTCTCTTATCACTTAAGCTTTTGCGTTAATTGGCTGATTCGTTCTATCACAGGCATCTACATCGTAACCAAGATAGAGCAATATAGAAAGCCACATGCAATTAAGAAGCCCTGATTTTTCAACCATTCCCGTACACACATAAGAAACAATCAAACCTGGATATAAAAGCTCTGGAGGCTTGAATTACTTGTTAACTTAATCTTTCAGCACGAAATACTCGAGTGCTTGTCCATCAACTTGTGGTGGCATCCATCATCAAACGCGGAGAATTCCCTCCACACATTTGATGATCAGACTGATGAATGACAGCTGGTTATCAGAGTGGACTCTTGTTATGTGCACCACATGAAATGGAAAATGGAACTTGAGGAAAAATATTTTCTTGATTCTAAATAAAGAAAAAATATATGCACTAGCCGTCTGCATTTTCACCGTTGATTTATCAGAGGCTATTACGGAGGCAATTGAACAGCTGTCACTTCCAAATGATATGGGTGACATATGATGCACAACACTGGGCATCACTTGCAGCACATTAACATACCCAGTTACCACTGAAAATGAATAAAACTGCTCTATTAGAATGGTAGCACAAATCACGTTCCTGTCAACACATCACAGATCATTATGTCCTTTTTGTGGCAACCATTATTCCTGAGGGTGGAAAAAGCCAGGACAATTTCTGAATTCTGATGTCTCTTCAGGTCCCACAAGCTCGCATGTCCTACTTAATGTTAACATCCTGCAAGAATCCACACACAAGTAACCAGCCATATGACACTACAGCTTGTATTTTCAACATAGCAGTTATTTTTTCAACATGGTGGGTAACAATAACATGCAACTTTTCCTACGGTTGCCAGTAGCAAAGAAGTAACAGTGTGAACATGTTTGACCTGATCGAACCGTTTCCGCTGATGTTTTCAGAACATAACTATTCCATTTTTTCTAGAATAATAATTGGGATCCCAATATACATCGATGGAAAACGTGTTCAGAGCAAAGAAAAGTAAGCACGGTTCTCCTGTTTTAGTAAATATAGTTGACCATCTCGGCTCTTCTTAAGGAAAAAAAATAAGGGTGGAAAGACAATGAATTCTCAGTCTTTGATTCCAGAAAATATTTTGGATTTCTTTTGTAATGATCATTCTGTGTCAAAAATACATAAAATGACACCATTTGGGGAACAGAAGAAAAGAAAATGTACAACAGACTAAATAGAGGAGCAAAAACATTATAAACGCAATAAAAAAAGAAAGGCATAAATCATGCGTGAGAAAGAAGGTGCATGATGACTCCTTGGGGCATTAAACAGTTATAAGGGAAATGGAGAAATTAAACCAACGAAAAGGGGAAAATAACAATGAGCACTTTTTTTTCCAATGGAAGAACATTTCAAACATTGGGAATAAGGTTGAGTCATGACATCCAGTTATCTTCAATGCAAAGAGTGGTACTCACCTACAGAAGATCTATTATGCGCATAATCAGTAAGAAATTTCACTTTACCCAACTCAAATAATCACATACTCACGTTTTAATCCAAGACAAGCTCTTTTTTTTTTTGTGAATTCTGTCTGTATCAGTCCCCACCAATTAAGAAACTTTGCATGAGAATGGGTTCAAAGGATTCCAGGTGTATATCTGAGAAAAGGACCTAAGACATGCAATCGATAGGCATGGAAACAAACAAAAAAAAAAGTCATCACACTGATGATGATTGATGAGTCCTAAAGAGTGAATACTGCCACGGCTAGAGCAGCGAGCATGAACAGCTCTTATACCAGCCAGAGACTACAGCAAGGGACAGAGACAGATACGTCACAGAAATAGACAAGAAGGCATTGCCACTTTTCCAGGAGGATGAGAAAATAGGGGAAAAAAACTATTGGGCTCTTCATAGTGGGATAGAGCAGCGTTGCGGTGTATGGGAGCCTTCAAAAAGTAAGATGCCAAAGATAATGAGGATTGAAGCCGCCCACATCACAAAGTGAAATGCAACACAGGTTGCAGATAAGTGTCATCCACATCAGATCTTCGTCTATGAATTTTTGGTTGCTCCCTGGCCAGTAGCCTCACAAAAAATAGGGTTTAATTTATGCTAAGAGAACCTTTTGAAAATAAGAACTGCTAATCCTACAATGGAGAAGTTAGGTCAGGAGAATAAAATACCCATCAAGACCCTACTGTCTAGATACCAGCCATCACAGAAGTTTCTTCTCCATGCAGGAAAAAAATCATATGCAAAAGTCAACAAATAAGTAACAGTTGAGACATATACAAGGATCCATCATTTATTAATGTCTTGGTTACTTATCAATCAACATGGATGTCAGAAATATTACGCACATATGATTTGTGCCATAGATCAATTACTGTACTATTGAACAAATAGTCAAACTTCAGTGAAACGTATTTAGGGTTATTTCTGATGGAGAAATATATAAATAATTAAAACTCCAAGACAGATGTCCCTTTTTTTAAACAGTGCGCCATTATGGACAACAGGTAGCTACCTCAATACAGTGGATGTCATAGCGCTTTCTATGGTTGCTCTTTAGAACATGCAGACATCTTATCAGCAGTATAATCAGTACGAGTAGTCATTACAAGAGACATCAGTGACAGATCAGTACCCAGTACAGGTCCACGAAATCTTGCTCATCTGTGGCTCAACTAGCATTGGGAGGACTCCTTTTTACAAGGTAAGATAAGTGGTACAGTGTGCATTTGTATATGGTTTGCATTGGAAGTGCGTTTATTGTTAAGAGACATTTTGCTGAGCTTAGGAAAATGGCTTACAAGAAATCAGGATAAAGTCCTCCATGCCAAAGATAATGGCTGACAGAAAGCTAAATGTTTTCTGATCCAGAAGAAATAAAATACGGAAGGATCCAGAGAAAGACTTTGCTGACCTAAATACCTGGCCTGTGACATGAATGTCTCTCGCGAAAATGTGTGCTCCATTGAAAAACAACAAGACTATGTGGGTTTTCTAAAATCCTGTAAAAAAACAAGCACCACCCAGTTCAGAGTTCAGGCTTGCTGTTTCATGAAAGGTGCTAAAGGTAAGTGTGATGATGGGATATTAAGTATCAAAATAAAACTAGATAGCATTAGCCACGATGGCTTTTCTTCTTTGAGAAAT
Source organism: Oryza coarctata (assembly GCA_030770085.1). Classification (NCBI taxonomy): domain Eukaryota; kingdom Viridiplantae; phylum Streptophyta; class Magnoliopsida; order Poales; family Poaceae; genus Oryza; species Oryza coarctata. The sequence continues at coordinate 16,945,981 of CM061482.1, read as the reverse complement.
GTAGAAAAAACGAGCTGGTATCTTTGGATAATTTTTTTTATGTCCAATAATATATAAAACAATTTAGTTACTCAAGTCTGAAGACAGCCTCAACGTCTTGGCTCTCAATGACGAATCCAGGATCTCAACAATTCTCTAAAACTACCCAATACGTCACGTGACACTGCAAGAGCTTCCTCTCATGCCTATAAATAGAGGCAAAAGCTAGCAAACCGGTACCACAGCCAAGACAACCAAATAGCAACCTCCCAATCAAGCAGGAGTTCATCGAGGATCTATGTGAAACTGGAGTGCACAGACACATAGGGGTTTTTAAAGAACAAGAAGAGTGCTCCCGGCCTATCCAAGGTATTAGTTGACAACATTAGCGTCGCGACATTCCAAGCCCCCCACATGGTGACAATAAGAGAGGAGATGCGCAAGGGACCATGGGCAGAGCAGGAGGACCTGCAACTGGTATGCACTGTCCGCCTGTTCGGTGACCGCCGTTGGGATTTCATTGCCAAAGTATCAGGTTTGAGGGGTGGGGGACCTGCAAATTAGGTAGCTATTTTGCAATCCTTGGCGCAAAGTCGCAAGCAGAAATGTCTTCCTCTCTAATCCAATATCTTCATACTCCATCCTCCCTATGTCCATGAAGGGCTCAATAGGACAGGCAAGAGCTGCCGCCTCCGGTGGGTGAACTACCTCCACCCTGGCCTCAAGCATGGGCGCATGTCACCACGAGAGGAACATCTTATTATTGCCCTCCATGCTCGTTGGGGTAACAGGTATGATCAACAGGATATTCTGTAGAAGGAACTTTTATAAGCTATTGCAGTTCAACGTAACTAATATTCTCTCTATGCATAGGTGGTCTAGGATAGCACGGAGGCTGCCAGGGCGCACAGACAATGAGATCAAGAACTACTGGAGGACACACATGAGGAAGAAAGCCCAGGAGAGAAAGGGTGACATGTCACCCTCCTCCTCCTCCTCCTCACTGACATACCAATCCTGCCTCCTCGATACTGTGCCAATCATCAGTATGGATGGAGGAGACACTCATGGTGACCGTAGCTGCATGGCAACAGTCTTCAAGACCACTCAGTGTGTCATGGATGGATATCCCATGGATCAGATATGGAAGGAAATTGAGGCGGCAGAGACACCTTTATTGCTGGGTATAGATGAAGGGAAAGACAAAACATGCAGCAATCTGACATGTCCGCTGTTGACATCTTCTATGTGGGACTACAGCTGCCCTGAGGTATTCTGGAAGTTTGACAATGAAGGAACCAGGATGTTGGCTGCACAATCTGGTAATGGTAAATGAGGATCAAGATATAGGCCAGGTTACTAAGCTACTTGATTATGTACTTTGATTTGCAGTACATATGTGGTTATATTTGTATTACTATGGATCTCAATATTTACAGATCTACTATAACATTATTGGTGTGCTCGTGATGTATTTATTTATGTAGTATCTAGTGTGCAACATAGCTTGTGTGACTTGCCTTTGATAGTATGGTACACAATACCACTTTATATGGATGTTGTCGTTTATTGATCAAGTAACAGAATAATAATGGTTAGAAATTCATATCTTAAACTGATATACCTTCTAAAGTTAGAATTGTGCTCGCTCAATTGGCGACACAGAAAGGTACAGTAGATTGTTCAATGCATGTAAACTGATGACAAGTATTTGGTGATCAAATGGGAAGAGTAGCACAAGGATTTAGACATATATTTGTAAAACTATTAGTTCGGTACAAGTGTGCATCTTTACATGAATCATAATCTCTTCCCGGATCTGTATCATTGAAATTTGAAAAGTAATTAACTAAAAGAGCACCGACTCCGAAGATGAAAAAGAGAAGCAAAGCTCTGACCTGATAATATGGAAGAACCAAAATGAAAAAGGAAATGAGTTGATGTCTCAAAATTAAGCTTGGTTTCATATATAACAGAAATTTAGAATCATCTCTTAAATTTGTCATGGTTATGTCTATCATATTCTCATTTCATCCCTCAGATTCTATAGCTTGCAAGTATTTCCCCACTAAACATGCAGATCAAGATAAATTACCTAAATTAGAAGCAATTTTAGTGGAGCAGATGCAAAATTACATGCTATATGAAAGCTAAAGAGTACTGATAACAATATGCATTCTCAGGTTCATATCCAATAGAGATGTTAGTGAGACAAAGACTAAAGAGAATAGTAACAACCTATGTTCTTAGGTTCTTTCGTCCAAAAGAGATGTTGGTAAATGCATGAAATTAGTCTACAACTAAGTTCTGATACAGGATCAACAAGAAGAACAAGACAACCCTACATTTCTTTCATGGGATACATTACTATTAGCGGTTCCCTAGCCAAATAAGCCTTTGAGATGGATGATCTGAATGGGATCGACAGGTTTAAAGCAGAGACACTGCCTCAGTGGTCTATCATTTCAATTCTTTTAATAACAAAGTCATACAGTATTGACAATTAAGATTAGCAAGAAATTTAATGCTGCGATATGGTAAAGAAAAGGTGGTGATGAGTGAGCTGTACCTGGAGCTCTGTGTTAGATACTTTGTTGAAACTGATCCTGCAACCAATTAAGCATATGTTTATTCTAATTGAATACTAGGGTAGTGCTTGGACCACCAAAACCCAACCATTGCACTATCTGTTTATCCATAGATTCAAAGTGGTGAAAAGGTTTGATATGGATAAGAATTGTAAAGTTTCTCTCCTTTCTTGTGTTATATATCAAACAAAGAAACATAGAGAAGAAAAGGCAACAAATGTTGGAGCTACATGCATCCCTGCTTTGTGCGGAGAAAATGCTAAAGGAAAGCAGAAAACTTCACAAATAAAGACAGCTGTTTAGCTAACATGAATGCAGTACTACCAGAGTACAGACTATTACAATGGTGTTTTAGTTGGTTAATTCAGTTACTTCCTTCATAAATAAAGAAACAAAGATCCTCTTTGTGAATTGTGATGTATTTATGACTCCTAAAAAATAATTAATAGAAGAAATCAAAAGCACCAGAAGATCAAAAGAACTGATTCTGCGATGATATGTTGCCAGAAAGACAAACAATGCTAATTGCTCACTGAAATATGAAGGAGATGGCACCTGAATGGATAAATGCCGATATAGAATAATACATAGGGAGAACTTGCCCTAGCAGGATCGTTGATCATTTGGAAAGCCTGAAAGGCAGTAAGTAGCCAACAGATCAAAGTTCCATTCATTTGTTTAGATTAAATAGACGTGTAACAGGATTTAAAACACTTCACTCCAAACAATTACAGAGTCTTGCATGGCAGATACTACACATGGAGTACTTTCAAATCTTAATATGCCATTTTCAGATGTGGTAGCTAACTCTTATTTAATAAATAAAGTAGCCATTGGTATATGACAAATACTATATAAATGAAAATGATTCAGCATCAGATGAAACATACATGCTCCATGAGGCATGGGTAAGATCCCAGGATAAGATAAGCCACATATGGGGAAGGCCCCTGAACAACTACAACATCCAAAAGCTTTATTCTCTGGTACATTTGTCCAAGGAAGCATCGGTTCTGCCACAATATGAGGTTCAACATGCATCCTAACAGATGCTAGAGAATAGACTAGTAGAGACAGTCGACACTTCAGAAGGGAAAAGGCTGAAAGTGCAGCCCATTGCCAACAGACACTATTAGGGACAAGATACAAAGAACTTGGTACATAATGGGAAACGTGAAGCTTATTATCAGATTAGGCTCTCTCAGTTTATACTACTTTTAAAAGGAAACTGTATGATCTTTACAACAGACATTTCATTCCTTCAACTTTAATATATGGTTTCCCAGAAGTGAACATAATTAACTCACATAAAACGGTCCAAATAGGCTATAAAAGATTCATGATGACACCACATGCTAGCTTTTATACCTAACCATATCTCAATCGTAAGGGCCACTAGTATTGCCTGTTGCATTTCTAGAAAACATGACCAAACTGCCTAACTTCAGATAGATCAGTTAGGATTATAAGACTATGCAGTTGCCATCCTATCAAATATCAAATTGTGACCGGTTCCACAACCAAATAACAGATGAGCCCAATGTTACCCATTTTAATTCATTTATTACATGAGTTCTTAGTCTGCAAATATCCTCACAGGCACCACACCCTCCCATTGCTGTTGTGATGCAGTCCTACTGGAGAACAAAGAAATGCACTTCCGCACAGCAGCTCAAAGGGAGAAAAAAAAACGGCGCACTTGGCCTTCAATCCAGAATCTCTCCGCTACAATTGCAACTATGTCTAGCCTTTTGGGGTTGGATTATGGATTATAGATTATTGTGATTTTGAGACAGCTTTTCAAGGGCACAAATGAGTAAATTAATATATATATATATATATATGTTGAAAATGATTTATTTTGATTTTTTAAGAAACTTTTATATATAAAGTTTTTTAAAAAATCGTAGTTGAAAAGGCATGCTAACAAAAAAGAGGAAAAACCAAATCTAACCATCACAATCGAATGATGCCACAGTCATCAATCAAAACACTTCCTCCTAGGTAGAGCCACATCAACGTCAGCGGTGACGAGATGGATGTCGCTAGGTCTGGGTAGGATATAGTTTGCTCTATTAGAAGTAGACTCATTATGTAATAATATGTACAGTGAGATTAAGACCCCAACGTTATACAAAAGGGGTCGGGTCTATATATATAGTCTAGTGGTCCAGTGGTCTAACACCCCCGTAGTCGCAGCGGGAAGGGAACGGACGCAGAGACTGGATCAAAAATTGGTGAACAAAGACGTGGGAAGGCCTTTAATCATAATATCGGCGAACTGGTGCGCCGATGGTACATGAAGCATCCGAACCTATCCTAATACGATCTTATCACGGACAAAATGAATATCGATCTCTATGTGCTTCGTGCGTCGATGATGAACCGGGTTGGCGGCCATGTAAACAACACTGACGTTATCGCAGTAGACGATGGTCGCAGAGAAGAGAGGTGCACGAAGCTCCTGGAGAAGCTGGCGAAGCTAGCAACACTTGGCGACGGCGCAGTACTCGGCTTCAGTGCTGAACCGAGACAGTCTGGCGTTTTAAGGACCAGGAGACTAGAGAGTCATCGATGAAGACATAGTAACCAGACGTGAAGCGTCGAGAGTCAGAGCAGCCTGCCCAGTCCGCGTCGGAGTACGTGATGAGGGAGTCGATGGGGCTGGAGCTGAGATACAGCCCGCTGGAGAGTGTGCCCTTCACGTAGCGAGGATGCACTTGAGCAGCACGAGATGAGGTTGGCGCGGAGCATGCATGAAAAGACACACTTGTTGGACGGCGTAGATGAGGTCGGGCCGTGTGAGGGTGAGGTATTGGAGAACACCAGCAAGACTCCGATATTGAGAGGGATCGCCGATGAGTGAGCCATCAATAGCGGAGAGTTTAGCTCGAGTATCGACCGAAGTGACCATGGGGTGACATTCGACCATGCCCACACGCTAGAGAATATCGATGGCGTACTGGCGCTGGGAAAGGAAGAGCCCGTGAGAAGAATAGGTGACGGAGATGCCAAGAAAGTGATGGAGAGAACCGAGATTGGTCATGGCGAACTCGGAGTGGAGTTGAGCCATGATCTGGTGTAGGAGAGACATCGAGAAAGCTGTAAGAACAATGTCGTCGACGTATAGGAGGAGATAGGCGATGGTGTTGCCGATGTGAAGAGTAAAGAGGGAGCTATCGGACACGGAGGCCACAAAGCCGATGTACCGAAAATAGGCAGCAAAACGCTGGTACCAGGCCCGAGGAGCTTGTTTGAGGCCGTAGAGAGAGCGTTGAAGGAGGCAGACATCATCGGGATGAGAGGGGTCGACGAAGCCTGGAGGCTGCTGGTAGTACACCGTTTCCGTCAGATGACCGTGAAAAAAAGCGTTCTTCACGTCAAGCTGGTGGATCGGCCAAGAGTGTGAGGCAGCCAAGGTGAGAACGACCCGGATGGTAGCGGGTTTGACAACGGGACTGAAAGTCTCGTCGTAACCGACACCGGGGCGTTGGGAGAAACCCCGAACTACCCAGCGTGCCTTGTGATGAGCAAGTGAGCCATCAGCGTGGAATTTATGCTTAAAAATCCACTTACCAGTCACAACATTAGCGTCGGGAGGACGAGGGACGAGGCACCAGGTCTCGTTGTCCATGAGGGTCTTGTACTCGTCGGCCATGGTCGCGCGCCACTGAGAATCGGCCAAGGCGGAATGAGAAGTCGACGAGATAGGCGAGATAGAATAGTGGATGGCGGAGAGCCCATAGCACTTGGTAGGACAGAGTGATTCAGTTTGTGATCGGGTAACCATGTAAAATGTGGAGGGGATGAGAACCGATGGGAGCGTGGTAAGTGTGGGGAGGACTGGTTGGGGAGGGACGTCATCGGCTTAGGATCGACGGCTGTATGTGAAAGAAAAGGACAGAACTAGATCAGCCTGAGCTGATGGGGTTGGATGGGCCGATCGGTTTGGTTGGTTCGATGGAGATAGTACAGCTGATAGGGAGGGAGGAGCCGATGGAGTTGGATGGGCCGATGGGTAGTTAAAAAGGAGAAAGGAAAACGTATACAGAGGAGACGGAAAGAAGGAGCTGAGACGAGAGAGCAAAGAGGGAATACCGGAAAGAAAGTTAGTGACGGGGAGAAAGCGTCGGCTTGCCGACGAAAGGATGCTAACGCGTCGAAGATGTCTAGACCTGTTCTAATACCATGTAAAAATATATACAGTGAGACTAAGATCCTAACGCTATATAGAAGGAGTCGGGTCAGTGGTCCAGTGATTTAACACATTATAATGCTTTGAGATTAGGAATGGGGAGATTTGTAAAATTCTGGATCTAGTCTGTATAAATTATTAGGGCAGCGTTCAACCGTGATGGTTGGATTGTATTCTTCTTTTTTTTTAGCAAGTTTTTTAAATTATTAAACGGTATGCTTTTTTAAAAAAGTTTCTTAAAAAGTACAAGTAAATTCATTTTTTCAACTTTTAAATATTTAATTTACGACCTTATCTCAAATTCAGAATAATCTATAAACTATAGTCCAAACCCACAATTAAACACTAACGGGGCTGTTTGAAACTACCCTAAAACAGGTTTTCTTTTTTTTTAGAAAAATGTAGGATTAAAGGAGGATTTTTTGTTTTAAAAAAAAAGAAAAGGTCATGTAGACGGACATGATTGAGGCGAGCCACCCATAAGCGGATGAAGATAGCCCAAATCCATTGCCACCATCAGAAAAACCAAATATCACTGCGGTTTGGTTTGTAAGAAGAACAGGCCATAATAATCGAGTATTACTGATGGTTTTAGTCACGAATCGACGACGGTATACAATCCTACGAGTACGAACACACGATGATCTGCCAAAGATACACGCGTATGCATTTGTTAGTTTTATTGGAAAATTAAGTTGGAACCGGCGGCTTCAATTCAATTAAAAGACTACCTTAATTGTTTTTACAACTTTTCCCCTTATCAACGATAATATATTTTGTTTTTAGAGCCATAACATTTTTAAGCTATAGGAATATCGGAGCAAATCCCTACTTTCAATCGATGATTTCTCACAATTCGGCTGTGCTTTCATATCAAGATATATCAATTAAGCTGACGACAGAATACCTCCCACACCCTGATTATGATTGACCTCCATTAATTAGTACCTGTAAACGTAGTCGAGCTCAAAACCACTGGCGAGGAAAGCACAAACATTATCACGTACGTGGTTTGTCTTATAGAAAATACTAGTAGTAAATTAATCCAATTTTGAAGTGGACTTGTAAGTTGTGATACATGAATCCCAATCAACCTATGTGCATGAAAGGTTTTCATGCATTGGGAATCACTCCCATTAGCCGCAATAACTACAATTACACAACAAACGGCTCATGCATGGCCACTCCTCTATATAAACCAAGTGAGATCAAGTAGGAAAGGAAACGAAAGGTCAGAGGTACACAAACAATACAAGCCTAGTTTGAATAGCGTAATGGTAGAGAGAGAAAGAGACGAACACCGCGGTTGCATTTTTCATTTGGACCATGGCCATGGTGATCTTCATGGGGAATCATCGCTGTCCTCCTTTCACAAGGTTAAATATATCAATCCCTACTAACGCACGCACGCATGCATGCTTCTTTTCATTTTATTATTGGATATTTAATGAATTCTCGAACGTATTTATGAGCAACCATCATTATAGGCATATATATATATATAAGAATAAAAATAGTCTTATCGTTTTGGTTTTCACTTTTTAGAAGAATGCCCACTCAGCTGATAACGACATGTATTCAAAATATATATTGAACTGGGATTTTCTGTTATAACATAATAAATAATAAATAAATATTTGTTTTTATTAAAGTATTTTTAAACTAATTCTAATGCCTTTAAACTATGATAGTAACCTTCTAAAAAGCGTCAACAAGAATAATGAAAAAGAAGGGAATAGTTGTGCTACTGCTATTGAAATATCATGGGCAATTATGCTACAGTGATAGTTGAGGGAGGAAAATTAAATCACGACAATAGTCAAGAGACCAAAACTAAGACTTTTTTTTTCTCGGCAAAAATGCCAACTACTGTTTATTGGATAGACACGTGGACGGATCGGATTGAGGCGAGCCACCCGTCATCTTCCTGCGGATGGAGATGGCCGGATGGCTGGGGTGGACGGCCGCCGCCGCACGCGTAGATCTCAATGCTCTGGACTCCCTGCAGCTCTCCGAGAGCCCCCACCAGAGCTCTGCCCGCGCCGTCCTCCGTCTGCCCCCATTGGAGCCGGAGCATTCTGAGCTACTTCAGATAGCACAGCTCTCTGACGACGACGATATCTGCAGAACCACGGCCAACTCTAAGTCCGGTCATCTCGGCCAGCCCCCCATTTCTTGGCAATCTTGTGTCCCAATCGAGACGAAGGCACAACAATTGGCTCAGCCTGGCGATCGTCGACGGCAACTCTCGTGTGCCATGAGCTCCTCTGATGTCCAGTGTCTGCAAAAAATTTCAGCTTTCCAATTTCTGCAGGGAACTCAGCAATGTATGTTCGTCTGAGCCCAAGGTACCTCAGGTGAGACAGCTTACCGACATGCTTCAGGTTAAGATTGCCAATTTTCCAGAGATCAAAACCTTCTAAATCCATCACACGAAGAACTTGAAATGATGAGAGGGAAGGCATCGAATTTGAGCAGGTCTGAACAAGTGAAGGACCTCACTTGTGACATGCTGCTTGTTGTAGCCTCTGCTGCCATCCTACTATTGTTTTGGATGGATAACCTACGAATCTTATGTTGCCAAGATGTGTTGTGCTCATTGTCATCTAACACAGTAACAAAATTTTCCTCTTTTGATAGGGAAAGGATCAGACCAAGCACCATATCATGCACGCGACACGCTTGATCTCTGCCTTCAAAGTTGACGCCGACTGTCTCAACCACGCTTCTGTTTATAAGGTCATTGAAGTAGATCTCTCCGACCTCAAATAAATTGTCACTAGTATTTTCACCTTGGATAAAACCTTCAGCTATCCACCTCCATATTAACTGGTCTCTGTCAATTTCACAATCTTCTGGAAATAAACTTAGATACAGTAAACATGTCTTCAGATGAGGAGGTAAATCATAATAGCTAAATGATAACATAGTCTGCATGCTCTCCACATTGCCACCTTCTGTGAGCCCCCGGCCAAAAGAATTGTGCAGAATGTGCCATTGATCCTTTGTTTTTGTGGGCCTATTGTTGTTACCAGCCAAGAGACTAGCTATAGGGATGATTGCTAATGGTACACCACCACATTTCTTCAAGATATCTATAGATACTTGTTCCAATTCATCCTTGTGTAGAAGAGTTTCTTGGAGTCATCATCCGAAAGAGGTTTCATTTTATAAATCTTGGAATCACTAGAGGAGCAACAAGCTTCAGAGACACTGAAATTACGTGTTGTTGTGACTACTCGGCTGCCGAGACTGTTCTCATATAAAGCAGTCTTGATGAATCCCCACTCCTTTTCATCCCAAAGGTCATCAATTACAATAAGGTACCTACATAGTTTTGTAAGAGTTAGCATTAATTGGGCAAATTTGTGAAATTCATAGTATTTCTGTTTTCTGAATGAAGGCAAAGGGATTACCTAGTTTCATTAATAGAATAGGGGAGGTTAAATACTTTATTGTGTAACAATGACTCTATTTCATATGTTAAGAGACAACAACCAAAACATTCACATTGAGGCCGATGTGGTTGTATAGGTTGAGCTTGATAATGACAATTTGCAATGAAGAGCTCAAATCTAGGTGAAGAGAATCGAGGCTGCTAGAGACCTCAAATCTCGACGAAGCCTCATCGAGCTCAAGACGTCGTCGCCGACCCTGGCTACCGCCTCCCCCACAAAGTTTTTAGGACCCTCCCCAGAAGTGTCAGCGAGCTACTCTCACCATCAGCAGCAAGCTGAGCTCTTGCTCCTCACCTGTTGCTTGCCACCACTACTTAAGCTCGAGCTCTATGTCGCTACCGCCTCGTTAAGTTTGAGCTCACGACCGCACGATGGTGGTGACAGGAGGCTTCCTAGATCCAGCATCATGCGCATAGCTCTAGCTAGCTCGACCCTTCCCATGACATTGTGCTCCTCCCCCTATCCTCTCCAGCCTCCCTCCCTCAGTGTTGCCAACCTCCCTACCTTTTGAAAAGGAGTACACTCCAGCGCAAGGCAACGGCGACGGACCTCGAGGAGAAGTGAGTAGCATGGCAGTAGACCTTAGAGGAGGGGCAAGTAGTGCGGCCGTTAGCATCGAGCTCCTCCAGTTCCACCACCTCCCCATCGCCATGGGAGCAAGCAAATGCTGCAGGGAAGAGAATCATGGACAAGGGCACCAACAACGGCATTGTGGGGCCAACATGGTGCAGGAGACATGGACACTGTCAAGATCCCTATATGTTGGTGTAGCTCGGGGACGAGGTGGTGCAACTCCGTCCCTTGAGAAAGAGAAAGGGAAGAAGATGAAAAAGAAAGGTATTGTCAGTTGTGACGTATGGATCTCACTAGGTTTTATTTCTTTTTTCTAATGGTAATATCATGTGGCACTAATTTAGACTCAACATATCAAGTAGAGTTTAGTTGGATAAAACTGTAATCTAACCGTCAAGAAGAGGTAAATTGACTAATAGTAAAAGAATCTTTATATTTGTTTTTATAATTGAGGCTGCCAATCACGATTGAGTGAGAAAAATGGACTTTTCCTTAACTTTTCATCAGAGTGTAGGATCCCAACCTTTCGTACGCCGCAAAGCCCAAATCTTGTACATTTCCTAAGGGCAATTTAGGCAGCCGGAATTCGGTTGTAAGGTTGTGTGTGTCCACTCTTGCTCTGCTTCCGGAATCCGCTTGTAAAAAGAAAAACCTTTCTCTATCTAATCGAAATAACATGAAAGGCTTTTGCATGTTCCAAAAAAAAGGGAACTTCAGATCATTGAAATCGCACGATGTTGTGCTATCTTTTTTATGCTGTTCATGCCTATTGGATGATAGTATAACATGCATGTTTACACTTTTTATGATAAATAACACTGGTGTGTATGCAAGTTCGGTTCATACATACATACATATATATCGATAGTCATAAGAAACTTTAGTCGCTCTTGAGGAAACTATACTAGTCACTTCACGAACTTTGGGCATGCATTTCCATTAGCAACCTTGAGCATGCATGAATTCTCAGGAACCAATGCAATTCAACGGTCTCATTGCGTATGATTTTAGCTTCCATAATTTAATAGATTATGGAAAGAGAAAAGCGAGAAAGTTGAGAAAAGAGAAAACAGGTGGTTGATAGACGTCACAGAGAGAGAAAAGGTGGTCGATAGGCGTCATAGTCAGGCAACGGCATACAAGGAAAGAGGGGGTGGTTTCGACGGCAGAGGGAGGTGGCGGCAGTCGGCGCCGTCATCGCTACCTTCCTCTTGATTGTGTACTGGCCTCGTGTTGGTATTGTGATACATATGTCATCTTGTCGAAGCCGGTGTCTCCGACGATGATCATCAGGTGATGCTGTCGATTTTTTTTAATGTTTTCTCTTCTTAATGTAGATGCTTGGTTTTACGTGTTGTTAGTTTTTTTTTCTAGAAATGGGAATAGAGAATTATGATCAGTTCTTGTACACGTTTTTTTTAAAAAAAAACTTTTTTTTCAGAAACGGGAACAGAAAAATTACGATGAGAGCGTAGGACCTGCTGCCCCATTGGGGTTCCCGTCTGCAAAACAAAACAAAATCAGTGAAAAAGCTACTTGTGGGCGGCGGTTCTAGTGCCCACCAAGGACCATGAGGATGGTGAGCGCGCCGTCGCAGCACACGAACCCAAAACTCCTTTGTTTTGTCGGGCAGGCGGCGAAATACTGGCATGCACAGGAAAAGCGATCCGTGATGAGCAAAAGGTAAAGAAGGAAAAATGGTTGTACGTACAATTGTTGTACATATATGTACGTGATCGAACTGAAGTGGCTGTTTGTTTGCGCATGCGTATGATTAGAGTCGGAGTTGGAGATTCCTCCATCAAAACTGATGCGGTCTCCGATCGAGTTTTCCTTTCTGGGTGCAGTCGTGGTCGACGTATCCGCACTCGATTCTTGGCCCACACGATCCTCATCTTATGATCGATTTGGGTCGTTGGATGGAGAAGATACACTGGCGTAGCCGCTGATTCTCCAGTGCGGCTGTGTCTCCGGCAGTAAATTTGAGAAATTGCTCACGCGTTAACGCTTTCGCCCTTCCCTTCCATGATTACACTCATAGTCATGTACAGAGAACCACTCAAGAACGGTACAAACCGATGTTTTCCCAACAATGTTCAGGGATCACTGCAAGGGCAGGATGATTAATTTACTCCCAAATTAATTACACAGACTAAGGTTCCTGAGAAGAATATTTCTTAAACTAATTGCAAAACAATATCTTGTTTAGATTGACGGTCTATAATTCATTCGCAGTAGTTTATTGCCAAAAGCAACAACAGATAATGCCAGACTTTTCAGCCAAAAAGTGCCGCTGTTTGAACTCTTCTGGCGTGACCATCGTCTTCTTGTTGCTGCGCATCAGTTTCAGACTTTCAGTTCATGCATCTACACGTGTGACAAGATTCAGAACTGTAGACCGCACATGTGCAGTACACTGTCCACACCAGGACTACAATTGAATCAGGAACATCCCAGTTTGAGACGAAGTACAGAGCGATTGCATTGCAAGAATATCACAATCAAGAAGAATAACCAGGAAACGCTACTCTCACGTTTATTGCATTGCATCGCAGTAGTAATTTCAGTACATCAATAGCCTATCCGGATCTCGTCCAAGCATTATATGTAGCAAGAGACAAATCAGCCGTCTGCAGAGAACTGCTGCAACTACACCACACTCTCATCCATGCTGCACCCATCACGCGTTCAGCTGCTTGCCTGCAGATCCCAAAACTTCCATCTTCATTTATGCCGCGGCCATAACGCATTCAATTGCTTGCTTGCAGATTCCAGTCATCGTCGCTTCTGGCCCATACACCTGCAGTGGGTTGTTCAAAACAGAATCAGCTCTTCCATGTTTTGTGAGGGGGTGGTTGGATAGTGATTCAGATCCACCAACAACAAACTGATAGGTTTGCCCTTTTGCATTTATGATCTTCAGAGATAACAGGTTTTGTATAGCAAAGAGAGAGGTGCAGTATGGGGCCTATGAGACACTAGATTGGTACCTCAATCGGAACGCCCAGTTCTGCGCCAAGCTTGTGCATTTTAGCCAGTCCAGTTTGGTAATTTGGACCACCACGTCGGACATAGATGTACATCCTTGCAGCCTTCAACTTGGATTCCTGAAAGCAAGTTTCAGAGTCAGTTGACAGCCAACCAATCAGATGAACATGTGGAACTGGTGACAAGTTTTAGAGAACATTGGCCACAATTCTAGATTGAGGGGTCTGCATAGCTACCTTCTCTCTTAAGGCCCGAATGATGCCACTAAATGTGGCACCGACGTCAGTGAAGTTAGCTATACCGCCTCCGATGAGAAGAGCTCTCTTGCGGCCATCCGGATCAGCAGTTGCACACTGCATTGAATGTTATCATTAACAGATGAACATAACAAGGGAATGGTGAGAAATGAGGTTATGGTTATATATTGAGTACTAACATCAAGTACTACTCTAGCATACTGCAGAACCTCCTCCTCATTGGGAGCACCGCTATACTCTGCGTAGTTTCCCAATTCTGAAGCATATCCCAAATCTCCGACCTGGTAAACAAGAAAAACAATACTTAATTTCATATACAAGCCTAATTAAGGTCAACTGACAGTAGCATGAAATCCCTGAACAGCTAAGTTAAAACAGGGGAGGAACTCAAGCTTACTGTATCAGCGTATATGACACTCGCACCACCTCCAGCAACCATTGTCCAGATGCGTCCCTTTGGGTTCAAAACTGTGAACTTCAGAGACGCGCTTGTCTGAAAGAAAAAGGACAGCATATCACATTTAGCAAAAAACTCTGACAACATATACTACTGAGCCAGACTGCCAGCACTCGTATTTGCAATCATGGGCAAACCTAATGGATGATAATATACAGGTAGAGAAGGGTGGGTAATGATGAAATGTCAAGCATGTAATTTGAGATGTCGATACCTTCTCATCCAGGTCATGGATAAAACCTTCTGTAGAACTGAGAACTCTACCGAATGGTAGTGGGAATTCTATATTTCCCCACCTGAACAGTGATAAGAAATGCTTAATACAGTATTCACATAGAGATCTGTATACTTGGGAAGCATGAGGCTTACTTCTTGAAATTTTTGAAAGCTGCTGTGTCATCCAACTCTCCCCTCATATCCAGAGGATATGGCTCCCCATTCACCATGGTGAATGGGTTCATCTCAAGAAATGAGAAATCCAAGTCTGCAAAGGGAGCATATTGTTAAGAATATATGGTACGCCAGCATGCTTATTACATTTACAAATTACAACTAGCATTATAACAAATGACAAAGTGAAATCTCTACAGATCCTTAATACCTTGGAAGACGGCAAAGACTCCTTTAATGAAATCACCAATTTTTCCATGCGCCTGATGTCCAAATGTATAGTGCAATCATTATAAAAATGTACAAATAGAAGTACTCCTTAAATGAAATCAACTGAATGAGGTACAAAGGCAAGTAATAATTTTTAACAGTACAAGTACCTCCAATGGAAGGGTAGCAATCAAGGGAGCACATGCATCAGGTGTCATTGGCTTCTCAGTGGGAAGAAAAATTGTCTTGACCTTGTCCCAGTTCTCCTCAATTTCTATTCCTCCACACTCCGAGAAGCTAATGGTGCTGCCCAGCCTCTCCGAGACAATAGAAAGGTAGTACTCTTGATCATGGGGTATAAATGGCTCTACTATGAAGGTGGTGATTGGAGCCTTGCAGCCGCCCATCTCAACCTGAATAACAACAATAGGACAGAACAATTTGATTTATCAAGCGAACAGGTAATAAGTCAGATTTTAAAACCAATAACAAAATTGAACTACCTCAACTCCCAACCGTTCTTTCACAAACTCTTTGACTTGAGCAATATCTAGGTTGAGGGCCACAAGGCCACTCTTCCCACGCTTCCCGAACAGCATGTCGGGCTTCACAACCAACTTCATGGTTGACAGCCATGGCTGCTGGTTTACCAGCTCTGTGAAATCCGTTGATTGTGTAACCTTTTTACAAATCCCAGTATCAGTCAAACAGATATTTTCAAATTCAAACAAAAATATTCTATGTGACTATGTCAAACTAGAACTGTAACTAAGATTAAATTAGCATATAGTACAATTTATAAAATTCAGGATCAGTCAGCTTAAAATGTACAAAGGCTCCTTAATGGCCCCAAATGAGTGAATATAGCAAAAGGAACTATTTGCTTGTCTCTATGCCACGTACCGTTATTTACTTCAGAGGAAATCACTCTGCATCAGGACAACATTCAAGTGTCGCCATCATGACCAGTTCACCACCATACAGACCGCAGTAATGAAATAACTAATGATTTACACATGCAAAAACAAAAACTATACTGCAAGACAGAACTCCAGATCTAACAAAGAAATCGATGCTTTTGCACAGATACAGAGTACCTAATACTACTGCCAGTACCAAACTGCAAGCAACCATAAGTCGTATTAGTTCCAATCAAAATCGCACCTTTGCAAGTTACTCCTCACATACCGAACCAAGAACATTTCCATTCTAAAATCAAAATCCTGTCAGTGAGCCCATCCACAATGCCTAACAGCAGAAAAATTGCATCTTCCTACGACTTGTAGCCAGATCCCCATTTCATACTATCATCATTGCATTTTGTACCAAACAGAGAACTGTTTTGTCACGAATTCACAAATGCCAATGCCTTACTGACTGGCTAATCAATCGCCAAAAAAAAGAAAAATCAGATCTTTACACACAACCAGGCCAAATCACGCGGGCCCAGATCAGGCCAAAAATGAAAATCGCCAGCCAACCAGGGATCACCGGAAACAAAAGCTAAAACTTTGAGATCAAGAAGAAGAACCCAACCTGGGCATAGAGGATTTGGAGGTCGAAGCCGGCGAGGCGCTTGAGGTGCTCCTTGAGGAGGCGCTTGGAGTCGTACTCCCGGACCTTCTTGCGCGCCATGGCTGGTTGTAGCTGCCGCCGCGAGGGAAGGGTTGTCGAGGGTTCAGCAAACGGCAAGCGCGGGCGCGAGGTAGGTAGGTAGGCGGAGTGGACGAAGCCACGAACACGAAGGTGGTGGCGGTGGTGTGATCTGAGGGTGTGGGGTGCACGTTGCGTAGCAGAATGGAATGAATATAAAGATAACTCGCTGTGTTCGTAGATTGGATGGAAGCAACCGGCAACATCAGTGTAGAAAGAAAGCATTAGTTAATTCACTAAAAAAACTAGTGCTGATTCTAATTGTGATGTGCACATTTATATACACCTTTAATGAGACCATGATGTTATATGACTAGCCAAGCTGAATATAGACGGCTTAACGGACAGAGCGGCACGGTCTTGGACCGGTTAGATACGAATATTATGGTTTCGACATGATATATTAAGAAGTTCGTGTTAGGCTGGTTCGAGCATAACAGAGGCCTGAGCCAATTAACAGAAAAAATAAATAAAAAGAGAAAAAAGAGAAAATAAAAAAAAATGGTGGATCGGTGAAGCTGAGCTTGACCGACCAGCAATAGCGATGAGACCGTGCTGTGTTGGCCTGCGTTTCGGTCTAAACACAGCACGGCCTAACGAGCCGTACCGATACATTCTACTTAGACATGTCGGTTTATTAGCCGTGTACAATACGGCCGAGCTGCCCATACTAGCACAGTACATTCGGACATATATAGAGCTGAAGCTACACCCCGGTCAGAAAAATTCAGGACAGAAGTATTATCAGATACAGGGTGCGAGCATTAAGTTGTGTCTGACTGGATGATGGTTCTGCCTTCGTTTTTCTTTTTCTTCATTTCATTTTGGGGTTGATGTTTTTTCGGTTGATAATGGATTGATTATGTTATGAGAAGAGCAGACAGACTAGTGACTGGACAGTTGAACAAGGGTTTGGTTTGGCCAGGAAAGTTGTTTTGCAAGAGAAGCGAGAGGGAGTTTGGTGTTTGGTGACCGGTGAGTAGATGGCAGTTGCACAATGTGCCTGCTGGTAGCCTTGTTGTACTCTGGTTAGGTAGCAGGTAGACGCGAGTTCTCCTGTGCTGTTGTTGTTTGTCTACCGCACTGTTCTGTAACTTAATCTTCTGCTTTTCTGGTCACACACACTACCACAAAACCGGCGTCTCGGCGATGGTTAGAGAAAGTCATTTTTCCTCCCGTAACTATAATCTTAGTCTGCTCTTAATATACGAAACTCTCTTAAATACTAAAGCCATGTCTTTCTAAACATTTTAGATAATGGTTTTATATTATATGCCATTTATATTGATACGTGGATCCATTTTAGTCAAGTCTTTTAATTTTTTTTATAATAGGATTGCTATTGATACGTGAGTCTAATTATTCTTTTATGACGTAGTGAGGTCACTTATGACAAAAAAGTGAAATGATTAACGCGCCGCGCGAATAGGTCAGAGAGAGAGGGGTTCTGCTCCCTTTTCTGGTGCGCACGTGGCCCTGCTTTCCGTATTTGTGCTTGTCCTGTGGGCTTTTGAGGTGAGTGGGCTGCATTTCTTTCCTTTTGTATTGTTGTGTACAAAGTATATATAAGGAAGGCTTGTACACTGGATAAAGTATATATACGGAAAGTTTGTACATGGAATATTTTTATATCGAGTGTTTTGATGTATAAAGTTTGTATCTATAATTTTTTTAGGTAAACATGTTGTTCACATAGAAAGAAAGGTCAATAAATGCACGTGGGCTGAAAACATGCGCACATGGGCCACTGGCGACATTGGGCCGGACGAGTAGCTAGCTATGCTGGCTGCACACGCTATCTTTTTTAAAAAAAAAAAGAAGGAAAAACAGACGGCTGGAAACGCACGATGTCTCCACATCTGGTATTGTGCGAATCAAACTAGGCTATGGTTGAGGGAGTTAGAGTGAACCTTTCCCTAATTGTTTAGCCAATAGATATGGGCCAAATGTTTGGGTTGTTCTCGTTTAGTTTTCAGCCCAATTTTTGTATACGAACTGAATCTGCAAAGATATATATTGTAAGTGATTTTTGTATAATTATCAGCGTGGATCCAACATGTAAACAATACTGTACAAATTGAGTACAGTGGGGAATGGGATTGCTCCACCACTCTTGGTTGATATTGCTCAGTTCCATGGCATCGGGCGCCAATGTTTCCCGCCAAATTCCTTTCCGTTCCCTCCACTCGACCCCATTCTCTCTACACTGAGTCTAGTTGGTCAAAAAGATACTCAAAAAAGGAACAAAAAAAAAACCTAGGGTTTACGCTTCATGGAGGTCGACGCCCAGACCTCGGCCGCAGCGGCGGCGGCGCCCGGCGACG
Organism: Oryza coarctata; assembly: GCA_030770085.1. Taxonomy (NCBI): domain Eukaryota; kingdom Viridiplantae; phylum Streptophyta; class Magnoliopsida; order Poales; family Poaceae; genus Oryza; species Oryza coarctata. The sequence continues at coordinate 16,926,909 of CM061482.1, read as the reverse complement.
AGCTTCGATCGCTCCTCTCCGCCACCCTGAGCCCCGACAAGGCGACGGTGGACGCCGCCACAGAGAGGCTCTCCACGATTGCCGCCGCCGCCGACCCCCGCTTCCCCATCTCCCTCCTCGCCATCGCCACAGGTACCCACCCCATACCCTTTCTCTTTGTAGCTGCGTGCTGGTGAGTTTTCATGCCAAGTGCTACCTTGTTCGATTTCTGCAAAAGCTTTGATTTTTTTGCTTCCGCTGGGGAATTTGAACAGTAGTAGCCCGGTTGTGCGTGGAAACTCTGTTCACTGAGTGGAACTCCTTGCAAAAACTACAGCTTTTTGGACACATCGCTTCCATTTGTTTATCTGGCTAAATTGCCACATGCAGCACCCAAAATCCAACTCATTATTTTCTAAAACGCAGTTAACAAGTGCAGGAGACTGTTTATTTACGTGTACAAAACATAATTTGGGCAATGGTTGGTACTCTGCCCATGGATATGAATATATTGATATTCTTGTTTTATTTTGAGATATTATACAGATAAATGGAAGTATCATAACAATATTTAGTTGTCCAAGTATATATGCTTTTTGAGCAACCAACAAAGGTTGAGGCAAGCAGCCACCTGAACCTTATGTTACATCAATTGAAAAGGGGAACGGTACAAAGGATTATTTAGTTGTGAAAGTTCCTTGGCCACAATATCATGTTCCAATTATATGAATTGTGTTTCTAGGTGACAGGGACCAAGGAACAAAAATTGCTGCCGCAACATACTTGAAGAATTACACACGCCAAAATATTGACTGGGGGTTGTCATCACCTGATCTTTATAAAGAGTTCCGTGACCGGCTCGCCCAGGCTTTGCTTCAAGTGGAACCTTTCCTTCTTCGAGTATTAATTGAAGTTGTATGTATCATTTCTACCTAATTTCTCTGCAATTAAATGCTTCACTACCATCTTTTTTCAGTGTTGTCTTACATTCATATGGTTTGCATCAAACAGTTCCGCCAAGTCATAGAAAAAGATTTTGTCAAGGAAAATCTGTGGCCTGAACTTGTCCCCCAGTTGAAGCAAGTGATCCAGAGCAGCAATATAATAAGTCCAGGCCAGCATCCTGAATGGAATACTATTAATGCACTCACAGTACTTCAATCTGTTGTTAGGCCCTTCCAGGTATATCTCATGGACTAATATTTCTTATGCTGTATACCCTTGTCACATGTTTTTGAAAATCAAATCCTTCACTCTCAGATTTTAGTTTTTCTAAGCATGAAAATTTTATTTTAACTTCATTTTATTCCATTTTTTTGTTAAAGGACCCCTGTCTCTAGCTTGTCCATTCAAGACATAACTCTGTTGATATTTGTGGCATTGTCCGTTCTAATTGCATAATACTTGTTGTATTACAGTTCAGCTTACAAGGGAGTACATATTATGCCTTAAGGCTTAAACTTACTGTACTCATTAGAGAGTTTTAGCACTCCTGTATCAACATCTACTGCACATCAATATTTTAGTAGAGCGGATTTCTTATTTATTTCTATCTGTGTTATCTTACAGTATTTCTTGAACCCCAAAGCTGCAAAAGAATCTGTTCCACCACAGTTGGAGCAAATCGCATCTGAGATTCTTGTACCACTACAAGTGACATTCCATCATATGGCTGACAAGGTATTGTGTTGCACTCTGCTTTGCTCTAAATGTTGTACACATGTTGATCTTTCCTGAGCTTTTTATGGTGTGTGGTTCTGTGCAATAGGTTCTGTTGTCACGTGATGGGACTAATCTGGAATATGAGCAACTCCTACTCATCACGAGCAAGTGCATGTATTTCACTGTAAGACATGGTTCCTTCCTTCTTTTGTATTAAAAACACCATTATGACCATAGCATACTATCAGCATACAGATAAAATGTGGAAGGTGCTATTAGTAAGCTATGTTTTGTTTGCATAATTCTATTTAAGAGTACCAATTAACAACATCTGGGAAGGTAAAGAGAACGAAAGATTGGGATGAGAGTGAGGAGTATAATGTGTTTGAATAGAACTTAAAACATTAGCTTTCATGTTTATGTAAACAATTTAGGAATACTATACTGAGTTTGTTCTTTTGGTTCTCCAAATGCTGTACTTGAATTACTGGTATATTTACATTGTTTTAATTCCACAGCTTTCTAACTTTCTGGCATGCGTGATTATTAACTTGCTATGAGGGATGCCTAATTGTCATTCTCATGCAGGTTAGGTCATACATGCCATCAAGGGTAAAGCAGATTTTGCCTTCCTTTTGCAAAGACATGTTCCACATACTAGAATCATTGGATTTCAACAGTCAATCTGAAGATGGAGCTACAATGAGGCTCAAGACTGCAAAGAGATGCCTCATCATATTTTGCACACTTGTTACTCGTCATCGGAAACATGCTGATGAGTACGTACTTTAATCTTTATCATCATTCTTATTCTTCTAAAATACTAACCCTCCAGTTTTCTCAGCCAGATGCCACATATTGTCAACAGCGCAACCAGAATATCAAGTCAAAGCATTCATTTACACGTAAGTTCTGCCAGTGGTTTGTAAAATCCTTTTATTTGTACAATATGATGAAGCCCAAGCATCATGAATCTGAACTGAAGCATGCTAGATTCTGAAGGTTGTGATGGTTATCAGTCATAACGATCATTTCCTAATTTGTTTGACGAGATTCTGAGAGTGCTTAACGATTGCAGAAACTTGACCCTCTTTCTGATCGGATCATTTCATTGTCATTTGATGTAATTTCTCGTGTTCTGGAGACAGGCCCTGTAAGTATTTACATTCTGCAGTTGAACTGAACCAAAATCATGATTCACAAGTTTTCATGTTTGAATTTGATGGGTCTGTGCTCCTTGATTGCAGGGATGGCGACTTGTTTCACCACATTTTTCTTCACTTCTGGATTCAGCAATTTTTCCAGCTTTAACATTAAATGGGAAGGTCAGCTCCCTGTCATTTGTTGATAGGTAACACATAAGTACTATTTCAATATGTAATTTGTTTGGTTTAAACTTTATCTGTGTGCAGGATATAATAGAGTGGGAAGACGATACTGATGAGTACATGCGAAAAAACCTACCTTGTGAACTTGTACGTACAGGAATTTATCATGCTACTTTTCTCTCTGGCTTTTGTGTTGTTCACTGATATTTTTGATGGCAGGACGACATTTCAGGATGGGCTGAGGATTTATTCACAGCAAGGAAAAGTGCTATCAATTTACTTGGTGTTATAGCCCTGTCGAAGGTTGTGCCTTTTTCCATATTGTAATGGAACATAATAACAAGTTTAGATCCACCAGGATCTTTTAACATTGAATTGCTATATTAAAGCCTTTGATAAACTGATCCCTTCATAATTCCTAAATACTTATTAGGTAGTACAGTTTTTGATTAGTATTGGTAGAAGGATACCATTATTCTTTTTGTATTTAATTCCATTTGCAACTATCACAACCTGTAAGCATCAACAACAACAACAACAACAACAACAATTTCAAAGCCTTTCAGTCCCAAGCATACACACTTAAAATGCTTTTAACAACTCTATGTCCAAATCTACCTAGTTCACACATTTTCTATCTGTCACCTGACCTTTTATTTATTGAATTGAAATAAGACGTTCAAAGATGTTCTACTCATGTATTAGCATATTGTCTGGCTTCAGGGCCCTCCAGTTGTATCTGCAGCTTCTAAACGTAAGAAAGGTGATAAAAGTAAAGGAAAAGGAGAAAGGAGCTCCATTGGGGAGTTATTGGTTATACCATTCCTGTCAAAATTTCCTATACCACCCCAAGGGGAAGATGTGTTGTCAAATGAAGTGCAGAAGTAAGATCATAATAATCACCTCTTTTAAACGAGTCAAATGGTAGCAAAAAGTCCAGATATTTGTATCTCTCATGCTTACATGTGGACTGCAGCATATTCGTTTTGTTCTTTTCCCATATTTCTATGTAGTTGGACGTTCACCAGTTGATTTCACTGTCATTCATTCCAGTTATTTCGGTGTTCTAATGGCATATGGGGGCCTACAAGATGTAAGATTCAGAAGATGTCTTATTCTGTAATTTTATGTTAGAATGAATACTGATGAATTTCAATAACTCATTTTGCAGTTTCTGACTGAGAAGAAAGATTTGACAAATACAATCATTAGGAATCGTATTCTTCCACTGTATTCCCTGGATCCATGCAGTCCATATTTGATTTCTGCAGCAAACTGGATTATTGGACAGCTTGCATTGTGCCTACCAGAGGTTACATCCTTTCCTTCATTCTTTTATCGCCCAGCCTTAGGAAATACTAGGTGAAAACAAAAGGCTTCATATAATCTGTACATTCCAATATTCCATATATTATATATTTTATTTTCTGACTGCTGTTTGCTTGGATGTAGGCCATGAGCACAAATATTTATCATTCGTTAATGAAGGCATTGACCATGAAGGATTTTGATGAGTTGACTTGTTATCCTGTTCATGCTTCTGCTTCTGGTGCCATTGCAGAACTCATTGAGGTAAGGATTTATGTGGTGTTGTCAATGGTGTTCACCTGCCACTTGGAACTATGCTAGTATGCTACTGAGATATTTCTTCGTGCCTCATGCAGAATGGTTATGCTCCACCTGATTGGCTTACCCTTTTGCAAGTGGTGATGAAAAGGATAAGCGTTGAAGATGAAAATGAGTCTGCTCTTTTGTTTCAGCTTCTGGGCACAATAATCGAGTCTGGCCAAGAAAAAGCTATGCCTCATATTCCTGAAATTGTATCTAACATATCCAATACCATAGTGAAGCTACTGCCCCCTGTGCCATATTCCTGGCCTCAGGTAATTGCACATCTGTATCCTCTATTTGTCAATACGTTAATGTTTTCTGCAAAAGGGAAAAATAAACATTGCCATATATTTAACTGTACCATCGATTGTCATTTCCATAATCAATATTATTGTTGTTTGTATCAGGGATTAAAATTTTACTATTTTATTGCTTTGAGTGGTAGATGTCTTGAAAGTTAGGAACTGATCCCAAATTTAGCAGATTTGATAATTGGTATACTTATTAAGAGTGAAGCTCAATAAGTAGATTATGAGCCTTTCCGGGCTTCTTTCATTATAATTATTAATTAATTATGACTTAAACCATCATGTGCAACCACTAGTGAATTTTTAGCACGCATCTTTTGACGTGCTCTCTGTTCAAGAGTGATGTTTTGGACACTAAAACAATATCCAATATGCACCTTTGACCTTTATTTTCTATATAAATATCAAAAAAATGTTGTACTCAACTCAACAGAAACTTTTAGTCTTAAGCAAGTTAGAATAAGTTAGAGTTGAAAGCCAACAAAAATATCCAAATCACGGTTTAGGCACATCAATAGCTGTTTTTTAAGGATTCCTATTTAAGTTAAAATCTTTAGCTATATTCCATTCTTTTAAATCCATTCTTATTGTTTCTCTACATGTTATTTTTGTTTTTTCTCTACCCCTCTTCATCTTATTATTTTGATTTAGGATTCCACAATATACTGGCGTATCTGGGGTCTTTTTTGATAATGGCTAAACCATCTCAACCTATATTGAATAAGTTTTTCTTCAATTGATACTACTTTTAGTCGATCACGTATTTTCTCGTTCCGGACTTGATCTATTCTTATACAACCATAAATCCAACGTAGCATACGTATTTCTACAACACTCAGTTATTGAACATAATTTTTTTTTGTATACTAACATCCTGCTCCATATAGCATAGCAGGTTTAATCGCCGTTCTATAAAACTTGATTTTTAACTTCTGAGATATCCTTATATCACAAAGGATACCAAATGTTTGGCGCCATTTCAATCAGTCTGTTTTAATTCTATGGCTAACGTCCGTATCAATATTTTTATTCATCTGTAACATTGATCCTAGATATCGAAAAATGTTCTTCTTAGCCACTACTTGGATTTCTAAACTCACATCTCACATCTCACTACTCGTGTGAGATAGTGCCAAAAAATGCTTGTGAATCAGTACTTTCTCATGAAAAATTTAATGGTTTCATTTTGACATGACAAATATAAAAACCATTTGACACATCAGTGGTTGAAGTTAGCAAAGTTAATAAAGTTGACTATGACATTTTCTAAAAATGTTGCATATTTTCAAACAGAGGGAGTACATGTGTTTTATTACCCCTCAGCATTATATTTCAAGATTCCTATGTGTTCAATTCCTATAGGAAAAGTTCCCATCAAACCGGCAGGTTTACATGTATATGCTATTTTAGGTTGTTGAACGGGGTTTTGTTGCACTGGTATCAATGGCTCAAGCTTGGGCAAGCTCTGCACCAGATGAAAACAAGGACATTGAAATGAGGGTCTGGCAGTCAGGCCAGTCTGCTATCGCCCAAACATTTTCATGGGTGTTACAAAAGGCTTGGTTGCTGCCAGTTGAGCAAATGGTATGCCAAATTTGCTGTTTATTTTTGAGTAAGGCTAATTGCTGCTTATTGAGGCATTCATGTGATGAAATCTACTTGATTGTTGTTAACATTCATTCCAGGGTTTATCTGTTTGCTCTGCACTGCCACCACTGTCATGTGTAAACGATGCTTCTATTTTACTTGAGTTCGTTATGAGGTCCATTACTTCTATGGAGGAAACTTCAAGTATGAAGGTGTTTGACCTTGTAGCAATATGGGCTGAAATAATTGCTTGTTGGGACTCTTGGGAGGAAATGGAGGATCAAGGAATTTTCAATACAATCAAAGAAGCTGTTAATTTCCATCAAAACTTTGACTCTACTGGTTTCTTCCTGAAAATACTCCCTTCCCGATCTGAAAATGGTTCACGAAGTTCGGTCATTAGTTGGGTTTCTAGTTTTATAATCAGGGCCATTGAAGCTTACCCATCTGCAACATGGAGGGCATGTTCATGCATGCATACACTGCTGCACACTCCTAATTTCTCTCATGGAGCAGAAGATACTAGAATGACTCTTGCTGTATCCTTTGCGCAAGCAGCATTCTCCTGTTTCAAGTCTGTATCTGACAGCCCTTCTGGGATATGGAAACCACTAATACTAGTCGTTTCATCATGCTACATATGCTACCCTGATGCTATTGAGCGAGTCTTATGCAAAGATGACGGTAACGGGTATGCAATATGGGCATCTGCATTGGCACAAATCTCAAGTATCTCTTTCAATCCTGGCTTGTCATCTGAATCTGAGATCAAACTAGCTGGTAAATAACTGCTTATTGATCATTGCAATGTTTAATCTTGGTCATGTTTGGTCTGTCATCCTGTGAAGGTGCATCCTGGACCTGTTTTCTGTTATCATGCAGTGTTGACGTTAGCAACTGTGATTGAGCGTCTTTTGGCCCTTTCTATGGGTGGCACCAAAGTGTTGCATGATTGCTGTGTATCATTGATGGAGTCCTGCATTCATCTGAAGGAAGTTCAAGAGGATGGGGATGATGGTGATGGTGCAGAAGATCTAGATGATGATGAAGAGGAGGAAGACACTGATGAAGATGATGAGGTAACTGACTGTGGAATCATGATTTCTATCTTTATATTCATGCCTAAGAAAATTACTTGAAAATCACAAGCAACATATAATCAGGATTCAGAGGATGATGATAATGTACGAGAGGAGACGGAAGAGGAGTTTCTCGAAAGATATGCAGCTGCTGCCGCTGGTGAATCAATTGAAATTGTTGAGGAAGGAGACATTGATGATGAAACCCAAGACATTGAATTGGGTAAACCCGAATTATTTGCTCCATCATAATCGTGTCTCATATGTTGTTTTCTTTATACATATGTAACGTTTACCTATTGGAGCAAATTCAGGTTCCCTGGATGAAATGGATGTACAACAGGTGGTTCTTTCGATGATGCAGATTCATCCTAATCTCCTCCGCGCTCAAACATTTCCGGATGGCCTAATGGAGAGAATGGCAGAAACGTTTCGTGAATATGAACATCTGTTCCATGTTCATCGGCAAGCCTAGGCGATACCACGATAGACTAGGGTGCAGGCATTGTTATTTAGAGTTTTCAGTTTCTTTTTTAGCTTTTAGTATATTTATCAGTGTGATTATATTTACCATGAACACAGACTTGATCTTGGTCCAAGCCATGAGAGCTGCAGAGATGTCATGCTTGCAGTACTAAAGAAAGATTTACCACAACTTTATTCCACTTATAACAGTAGGTTATGTTAATTTAGTCTGCTACAGCTGGATTGATCCATGCATAAGTTCATTTCATTATTTGAAGGGCTAACTAGCGTCCGCGTCCCTGAATTCATTCGGATTCAATGTCGTCGTCGTCGTCGGCGGCGGCGGCGGCACAGAACAATTAATTTCAGCATCGAGGAGCCGTGAGTCCTCATGTGCTGTAGTCGCCAACGGTGCCAGGTCGTCGGCTCTAATGCGCTGTTGAGGATGGCAGCTTCTGCTCCTTCACCTCATCGTTCTGCCGCCGCTCCATCACCCATCAACATGGAGCGTGCAGAGATTTTGCAGTGTAGCTTCGCCCCCGTTCTTTTACGATTATTTCTTTTTAATTTTTTTTCTTATGTTGTTTTACTTGTATTACTGGTTCTATTTGTTATTTCTTAAAAATATTAATTTGTCGTGTTAATCAAGTAAATATTTCTTTCCATCCATGTCTATAAACTATTTATTTATTAAGTTCCTTTCTTAAATTTATGAATTCATCGTGTTAATCAAGTAAACCATCCATTTCATTTCGTCTGTGCTTCATCAATTTTAAGCTATTTGTTAGGTTTGTTTTTTAAAATATTAGTTTATCACATTAATCAAACAAATCATCCATTTGATTTCATCTATATTCCATCAATTTAGAACGGGCTGTACTTTGCACTCTACAGCAACACTGCGAGTTTTTGCAGGAGCTTATATTATATCTATAGTAAGATTACAATCCCGATGGAAACAGGGGCAGGCAATTCATTAAAAGAAAAAAATCCAGGGACAAATGATAGCGATCATTTAATCTTCCTCACCCATTCCCATCCAAACCAATCAAGTGTTGGCAACCAGGGACATAAAAATAATTTCATCTCAATCTTAATCTTATATTTATGGATGAATAGAGGGAGTTCTAATATAAGTGGCCTTCAATAACTGTAAGATAGGAATTGTGAGTACAGTCCAAGCTGCACCGCACCGAGGACACGGCACGGCAAATTAAATTCCAAGAGAGAATTTTCATTGCCAAACAAGCACACTTACTCTCTTTCCTCTCTGTCCAAAACCTCACCAACACTGGCCTCACGGGCTCCATTCCAACCGAGCTCGGAAGGTTAGCTTGTCTGAGACACCTTGATCTCACTGGCAACACCTTGTCAGGCTCCATCCCGTCTACCATGGGAAACCTCACGAAGCTGCAATCTCTTAACTTCAATAGAAATCGCCTATCAAGGCAGATACCATCAGAGTTGCAGAAACTGCAAAATCTTGTGCACATCAGCCTACAGGGGAATTACTTGAGTGGTCCGATAACTGACCTTGTGTTCAACAGCTCGAGTATTGTCTTAAGCTTCATAAACTTGGGCAACAACAGCCTGTCAGGGCCAATACCAAGCGTGATTGGCTCCATGCCCATGCTGCAGGTCCTTCTTCAGTATAACCAATTGTCCGGCTCACTGCCCCCAACAATCTTCAACATGTCTAGACTAGAAATACTGTCTACCATAGGAGACAATCTGGCTGGACCTACCCCATTCCCAGCCGAAAACCAGAGCTTTAGCTTCCCCATGATTAAGGTGATGGCACTCTCTTTGAACAATTTCACAGGCCAAATTCCACCTTGACTCGCAGCCTGCCGGAGACTCCAGATACTTGATTTGAGTGATAATCTCATGGCAGATCGTGTGCCGGAATGGTTAGCGGACTTGTCCCAGCTCAACGTCCTCTCTCTAGGTGGAAATGACCTTGTCGATTCAATCCCAGCTATGCTAAGCAATCTCACCACGCTCACTGTACTTGATCTGGCAGTTTGCAACCTACACTGAACGATTCCAATGGAACTAGGAAACATGACACAGCTCACGTATTTGCACCTCTCAACTGATCAGCTAACTGGTCCTTTTCCTACTTTCATCAGTAACTCGTCTCAATTATCTCTCCAAGATTTACAAATGAAGTTGCTTATCGGGCCAGTACCAAGGACCCTTGGGAACCTCAGATCTCTGTACTACCTTGATATTGCAGACAATCATCTACAAGGAAAACTTGACTTCTTTGCAGCTCTCTCCAATTGTAGGCAATTCCAACTCCTTAGGATAGGAATGCAAACCTCTCTAGCAATTTGATAATTTTTGCTGCATTCAGTAACAACTTGGCAGGCAGTTTCCCGGCTACAATATCAAATCTGACTGGAATAAGCCTTGATGACAACCAAATAAGCGGCACAATTCCAGATTCTATCGCTCTAATGGAGAATCTACAGGCATTGGACCTCTCTATGAATAGTATCGTTGGACCAATCCTAGCTCAAATCGGTACCCTAAAAAGTGTGGTTGAATTATTTCTCTATGACAAGAAATTTTCTGGTTCCATCCCTAATGGTGTCGGCAACCTAAGCATGTCGCAGCATTTATTCCTGTCAGATAACTGGTTGTCATCAGTTATACCAGAAAGTTTGGTTAATCTTAGTAATCTTCTCCAGCTAGATATATATCATAATGACTTAACTGGTGCATTGCCTTCAGATCTCAGCCCCTTGAAAGCAATATACCAAATAGAATTCTCTGCGAACAAGTTGGCTGGTAGCCTCCCAACTTCATTTGGACAGCTCCAACTGTTAAGCTACCTAAATCTATCTCAGAGCACATTGAGAGATTCGATTCCAAACTCCTTCAAAAGTCTAATTAGTTTAGAAACATTGGACCTGTCTCATAACAGTCTTTCAGATGGCATACCAAAGTATTTTGCCAACTTAACCTATCTTACTTCTTTGAACCTCTCCTTTAATAATCTACAAGGTCAGATTCTAAGTGGAGGTGTTTTTTCAAACATCACTCTACAATCTTTAATGGGAAATGCTAGACTGTGTAATGCTCCGCGTCTAGGATTTCCACCATGTCTGGACAAGTCACACTCAACTAGAAAAAAACACCTGCTGAAGTTTGTGCTCCCTGCTATCCTAGTTGCATTTTGTACCATTGCTATGTTCTTACACCTATTGATTGGAAAGAAAATGAAGAAGCCAGGTTTTACAGCTTCTTGTGATATAGCCGATGCGATCAGCCATAGGTTAGTCTCCTACCAAGAAATCATTCGCGCTACCGAAAATTTCAAGGAGGGCAATCTACTTGGAGTTGGAAGTTTTGGCAAAGTTTTTAAGGGTCAACTTGATGATGGTTTGTTGGTTGCAATCAAGGTCCTCAACACACAGATTGAACGAGTTATGACGACATTCGATGTAGAGTGCCATGTCTTACGGATGACCAGGCATCGTAACCTAATAAAGATATTAAATATTTGTTCCAACTTGGATTTTAGAGCACTGCTGCTTCAGCTCATGCCCAATGGCAGCCTGGAGTCATACTTGCACACTGAGGGCAGACCTTGTGGGGGATCATTACTCGAAAGGGTGGAGATTATGCTAGATGAAGACAAAGATTTACTCGACCGTGTAGCACTAGATCGAATTAACGTTGCATGTAGTGCATATATGGGCCGAACCTACGGTACGACATATATTTTACTGGAAATACCGAAATATGAAACGGTCCGTCCATGCATGGTAGAAATAGAATACCGATCGGAATATGGACCCGGGAGATGTTACGTGCCTAGTTATAGCTCTTCCTCGAATAACAAAAACTAAAGTTTACCGTATTAATCAATCGATGGTTTAGGATAATAGCGTCTAACTATATCTTTCTAATTAATATGAAAGCTCAAAAATATAATATATGTTTCGTATTATGATCGATTCATTTAAAAATTTTATTTAAACACAGTGACTTGTTTAATACTAAGATATTCAACCAACTAACATGATATATTTATAAATTAGTTTTGGAAAAACTTTATAGTGAGTCCTTCTTATTAACCGTGTTTTTGATTAGTATGGGTTGTATAAAGAGAAAAGTTTATGACATGTTAGTAAAACATGTAAACTCAACTGTTTAAATATCTGTGCTCGTGTTTATAGACATATGTGAAATATTTCTCATAGCGTAGTTTTGTTTTTACCTAAAGTTAGTAAATATGATTATTAGGATGAAAAACATTTTCAAAGTCTACAGCATAGCAGACGATCGTCAGAAATATGTCTGTATGACCTTAGGGTGTTATGTGAGACCTTAGTAAGATACTGTCAAAAAGACAAACTTATACTATAAAAACCTATTAACTATAAGAAATAGTTCATAAATAGTATTTTATTAATTGTTAAGTGTTGAGAAAGTAAAAAAGTCTAATAAAAGAGAAGATAGAAAAATGTTGAGAATTATACATGCAAACGAAGATATCATCAAAAGAATAAACATTAAAAAAAAGAGTGCTTAAGTATACTTATTGTTAGAGGCACGCCATGAGGTCTTTCAGCCAATCTGGTGAAGCAAACAAGTCTAGGAGTGGTGAAGCTCAGCATTGTGTGGCAAAACAAGGCGATGACTGAAAGGGATAGTGAGGTACGACAAAGCCTGGTGAATTGTGGCATAGTCAGACAAGAGACAACAATGCGCAAGAGAGAGCAGCGAAGCAAAGTGAAGCCTAATAAGGCGCAAGGCATAGCAAAGCTTAACGATGTCCTCCCACGCTAGCGTAGCTCCTATGATCATGCCCAGCGTCCTCTTTGTGCCGATGCCACCACATCTTCTAGCAATCGCGTTGCCCCGGTGTCCACCTGCATCGGTCTTCCTCTCTTTTTATAAAAGTCTACTATACCTGACTTACTTAGATTATTTTTATTTTCCAATTATAATAATTATTTTTTTCTTATCTAGAAAATCAATTAATCTTCTAAAATTTATATCTTCTCAGCTAAGTATGATTTAGCTATTATTTATTTAGTATTATCTTGTACTTTTTAGTGTTTTGTTTAGATTTTTTTTGTATCGTGTGTAGTTCCTTGTGAGAGAATTTTTGGATATTGATTTTAAATAATTCCTCACCAAGACAAATCACCATTTGATTATATTGATCCTATTTTATTGTAAATATATATATTTAGCGTACACATTAATTTATTTAGCCATCATTCTAACCAATTTTATTTTCAGTAGGACATCAATAAACCACCATAGTGATACCATAATACATATGTCTTCTAGACAGAGGTGTATACTATACCATATTTTATTTTATATTACAAATATATGTGATAGATTGTCGTTAAGAAAAATATGAGTTGTGAAAGATGTTTAAAACCTGAAGCCGGTGTTTTTGTAAAATAAAAATGTTTTATGGGAAAGTTGCGGTGCTTTGGTTTGGTGGTCATGCACACAGGAACTGATCGGCCTTAACTCTTATATAGGGTGCTTAGTCTTTGGCATGGTCCCACGGTAATTGAAAAAAAGATTACCTGTTATCTTATCAGCCGAACTTGCACGAATAGATGGAAAGGGGAAATATAGCGTAGATGAATGAAATCCGGCCGACCTAGCCAAGCACCTGCTCGATTTCCTGCATGCATGTCCTCTAAATAATTTGGCCATCAACATCTTCCGTGTCTGCATTCTATTGCCTCGAGCCTCGGTGCTCACAGAAGCATATGTAATCCTGCATGCAAACCTGACACATTGCATGCATACTTGCATTTGACCGAATAGATATATAGGCAACCTTGATTAACTCGGCCAACTAGCGTTCTAATTGCACCATCTGTTCAATAAAATAACCACACCTAATCGGTAACAGCCGAATAACCAATAAACTAATACTTTTCATTCAGCTAATTGCATAATTAAAAACCGAATTAAATATTTACTATACTATGCCAAATTGAGCTAACCACAGCCGCCACGGGCGCTCTAGGATGCAGCTGAGCCGCCCAACCACAACCGTCACTGATTATTCCGGCGGCCGCGCACCGATTAATTTTCCGATATGGGTAAAAGAAAAAGGAAAACCAAATCTGCGGCCGGGTACAGCGTGCCACTGCAGCTGATAACACAGCAGAACCCGGAACCAAGAACAAACTTTATAGATTTATACAGATAGAGCAGCAACTCAAGAACAAACTTTTAAATCAGTAGCCGATTCAAAGGGTTGGACTCAGTGTAAGCTACAGTTTGAGTGGGTTGGGATAGGGGGTGGAGGCGGAGGCAGCCCTAGAACACGAGACGAGCCGAAGGGCAGGGTGACGTCATCCCCTCACACCGTTAGAGGAGGCGGTGGGCTGCCGCCGGCGGCCACCACCGGAGTGGTTGCGATCTTTACAATCACGATGGCCGCGCCTGTGATGCTGAAAATATTGAGATTGAGACCCACAGAAAGGACCATGTAGCAAATACTAGTATTCATAGTGATCTAAATCATGGGTCGTTTTGCAAATTTTAGGGCCTATAAAATCAAACCAAGGGATTCTCTAAGAAAAGGCAGGACCAGGTTTGGTACCAATGCCCGCGAGGCACGCGCCACCGCCTGCCCTCCAACGCCGGCGCAGCCTCACTGGCCTCCGCCACCAATCCCGTCTCCTCGTCAATGCCAGTGGTGACGCCTCTTCTCTCTACCTCCTCGACCAACCGCTGATGCCGCCCCCATCCCCTCCAAGCGAAGCAACCGAAGCTGCTGTGCTGCTTCAGCCTCAGGAGAAAATGTGTGCTTTCTTTGAACTCGTATGCTGATTTGAACCATCTCCTATTTCTTCACTTCTTAAATATGGTAGACAATCGGAGTAGTTCCAAGCTTTTCTACCTACCAATTGGTTGATTAATACATCTAGATATCTTTATTATTCTTACTAAATATTATCTCTTGGACTGTTGCATACTCGTTTATCTCTTGGTACAGCGGCGCAGGGACACAGTGTGACAGATGATAAGATAATTGTTACACTCATGATGATGAAGATCATTAGGAAATTAATATGGTGGGTAAGAGGAGCACAGGGATATAATTGATGATGACAGGTTAAGCCTCTCTTTAAGTAGGGTTACGAATATAAAGACGTAATCACTCCCTTACTCGTATCAATGAATAATATAAACCGTGTCAACCATATATGTGTCTCATAGTATCTTATTAAGTTAAGTATACTTCACATGCATACGTAGTAATAGCATGAGTGATGATAAACTCATCAAATATCGATGAAATGTATCATAGGTCCATATATTAGCGCGGTAGTGTGAAGGTATGTTAGGCAAAGTGTAAAGTGTAACAAAATAGAAATAGGAAAAACGTCTGCTACTCTAGCATGGTGTCGCATATCATCAAATACGGCAATCAAACGTATTTAGAGTAGCTATGGATAAATTAAAGCTTGTACAATACTAAATTAAATTATGATTTATGTCTGTCTCCTATGTTAAAGGCTACAAGAAGTTACTCTATTTAGTGTTACAAGTTCTTATATATATATATATATATATATATATCATTTTAAAAACCTTTTACAAAATGGATTTAGACTTGATCATATAAACTATGAGTGATGATGATGTAGGATATAAGGTATACAATACCGATTTATGTATCTATATTTTGCGAAAGTGCTCACTCTTGCTATATAGATGTTGTACAGTGCAGCATAAGACAGTGTAGGGATGGTCTTTAAGACTCTTAACTACAAGTTAAAGATGGCCCAAACTATTTCTTTGCTGTGATCCTCAGGACTATTGGTAAAATAATAATTTGTTAAAAAATAATATATAGTCTTACACTTTTATTTATATAGTTGTAAAGGTGTGGGATTCAAAGATAAGGTGCGTCCTTCGCGAGGGCTGGAGGGAGCATGCATCCTTCTGCCAGTGGATCAGCGTGTCATGCAGCCGGAGCAGGTAGAGCGTCAGCGCTCTCATCCTGCTCGACACGCCGCTTCATGGGCATGTAAAAAATATGCAAATATAATATTTTCTCATTTCACATTTTTCAATTGGATGTATGCAAAGAAGGGCCACTTTGTCGTCTATTTTCTTTGGAAGTAGAGCAGTTACAGGAAAACAGGATAAATGAACACAGGCCGTTTATATTGGTAGGTCTCGGCATTCACCACCCAATAAACAAAGTTATAAAGACCAAGGTAGCCTCCAATTTTTTAGATATCGCTTGACTGATTTCTTTTCAGTAAGTGCCTGCCTGCCATCGAGGAAATTTCCCAACTTGGATTTGCATATCTAACAAGTCGTATCGTTAGTGTTTCATGCACTAAATGTCTCGTTTTTTCCACTTTGGAATGGGAACAGTAGAGTAGATGAGTATTCTAGTCTGATAGTCAAGTCTTAATTCCTTGAATTGCTGACCTCAGGTTGAACGACAGTCAGGTCTTGGATGTTGAAGGCTGCATGCAGCAGTGGAAGGGAGAGCTAAATAAATCGCAAGCCGTTGTCCTGCCCTGAAACAATGCCATCGTCTTGGCAATGCATCAGAGCCCAGACATGGCGTTTGGATCCCCAATGTTATGCAGATCCGTAGTGTTGTTGATCGCATCGTACACTGTGGCGGCTACTGCTGCTGCGGCTCCTTGCCTAGGCCTGAGCAAGAGCAATGGCAGCGTTACCGATCTCGCTGCACTGATGGCTTTTAAAGCGCAGCTATCTGATCCTGACAACATCCTTGGCGGCAACTGGAGTCCCGGCACTCCGTTCTGCCAGTGGGTGGGTGTCTCGTGCAGCCGACGCCGGCAGCGCGTCACCGCGCTGGAGCTGCGGGGCGTTCCTCTCAAAGGGGAGCTCAGCCCTCTCCTCGGTAACCTCTCTTTTCTCTCTGTCCTCAACCTCACCAACACCAGCCTCACGGGGCCAGTCCCGGGTGACATAGGAAGGCTACGTCGCCTCGAGCTCCTCGATCTTGGCTACAATGCCCTATCAGGGAACATCCCAGCCACCCTAGGGAACCTCACGAGGCTTCAACTTGTTGATCTCCAGTTTAACCAGTTGTCTGGTTCAATCCCAGCAGAGCTGCAGGGCCTGCGCAGCCTTGGCAGCATGAATCTCCGTAGGAACTATCTCAGCGGCTCAATTCCGGCCAGTCTATTCAGCAACATGTCTTTGTTAGCTTATCTCAGGGTTGGCAACAACAGCCTATCAGGGCCGGTACCAAGCGCGATCTTCTCCTTGCCCATGCTCCAGGACCTTGTTCTTCAGGACAATCAGCTGTCTGGCTCACTGCCCCCTACCATCTTCAACATGTCCAGACTTGAAAAGCTGTATGCCACTGAAAACAATCTGACTGGACCTATCCCATTCCCAGCTGGAAACAGCAGCTTTAGCATCCCCACGATTCAGGTGATATCGCTATCTAATAACAAATTCACGGGCCGAATTCCACCTGCACTCGCGGCTTGCCGGAAACTCCGGATACTTAGTTTGAATGACAATCTCTTGGTGGATCATGTGCCAGAATGGTTAGCACAATTGTCCCAGCTCAACTTCCTCTCTATAGGTGCAAATGACCTTTCCGGCTCGATCCCAGCTATTCTAAGCAATCTCACCATGCTCACCGTACTTGATCTGGCATTTTCCAACATAAATGGAAGGATTCCAAGGGAGCTGGGAAAGATGACACAGCTCACGTTTTTGCACCTCTCATTTAATCAGCTAACTGGTCCTTTTCCTAGTTTCATCGGTAACTTGACTCAGCTATCTCTCCTAGATTTAGATGCAAACCTGTTGACCGGACCAGTACCAAGTATCCTTGGGAACCTCCGATCTCTCAACTACCTAGATATTGGAGAAAACCATTTGCAAGGGGAACTTGACTTCTTTGCTGCTCTCTCCAATTGTAGGCAACTCCAATTCCTCTACATAGAATTGAATTCTTTTTCAGGGACCATTCCTGCAGATTTACTTGCAAACCTCTCTAGCAACTTAGCATATTTTTATGCGGGCAGTAACAACTTGACTGGCAGTATTCCGCCTACCATATCAAATCTGACTAACCTTAATGTAATAATCCTTCAGGACAACCAAATAAGCGGCACAATTCCAGAGTCTATCCTACTAATGGAGAATCTACAGGGATTGTACCTCTCTATGAATCGTATGTTTGGACCAGTTCCAACTCAAATTGGTACCCTTAAAAGTATGGATGAATTATTCCTTGATGACAACAAATTTTCTGGTTCCATCCCAAACGGTGTCGGCAACCTAAGCATGTTGCAGTACTTATCGCTGTCATATAACTGGTTGTCATCAACTATACCCGCAAGCTTACTTAATCTTAGTAGCCTTGTCCAACTAGATGTATCTCATAATACCCTAACTGGTGCACTGCCTTCTGATCTCAGTCATTTGAAAGCAATATGTCAAATAGACATCTCTGCAAACAATTTGGTTGGTAGCCTCCCAACTTTATTTGGACAGCTTCAACTGTTAAACTACCTGAATCTGTCTCACAACACATTGAGCGATTCGGTTCCAAACTCTTTCAAAGATCTAATTAGTTTAGCAACACTGGACTTGTCTCATAACAATCTTTCAGGTAGCATACCAAAGTACTTTGCCAACTTAACATATCTTACTTCTTTGAACCTCTCCTTTAATAATCTACAAGGTCAGATACCAAATGGAGGTGTTTTTTCAAACATCACTTTGCAATCATTAATTGGAAATGATGGATTGTGTGGTGCTCCACGTCTAGGACTTCCACCATGTCTGGACATGTCTCACTCAACTAGCAGAAAACACTTGCTCAAGTTTGTGCTCCCCGCTGTCATTGTTGCATTTGGTGCCATTGCTATGTTATTATACCTAATGATTGGAAAGAAAATGAAGAAGCCAAATTTTACAGCTTCTTTGGACACAGCTGATGCGATAAGCCATAGGTTAGTGTCCTACCAAGAAATCGTTCGCGCCACAGAAAATTTCAACGAAGATAACCTACTTGGAGTTGGAAGTTTTGGCAAAGTTTTCAAGGGCCGACTGGATGACGGCTTGTTAGTTGCAATCAAAGTCCTCAATATGCAGGTTGAACGAGTTATGGGGACTTTTCATGCAGAGTGCCATGTATTGCGGATGGCCAGACATCGCAACCTGATAAAGATATTGAATACCTGTTCCAACTTGGATTTCAGAGCATTGCTACTTCAGCTTATGCCCAATGGCAGCTTGGAGTCATACTTGCACACTGAAAGAAGGCCTTGGGTGGGATCATTCCTTAGAAGAATGAACATTATGCTAGACGTGTCAATGGCTATGGAATATCTACACCATGAGCACTACGAGGTCGTCCTGCACTGTGACTTGAAACCTAGCAACGTGCTATTTGATGAAGAGATGACTGCTCATGTAGCAGACTTTGGCATAGCAAAGTTGCTGTTAGGGGAGGACAACTCAACAGTTTCAGCAAGCATGCCAGGCACAATTGGGTACATGGCGCCAGGTACTCGCATTGATCAGTCTAGAGCTAGCCACTTTTATATATTTGCCAAGAAATGCGTACATGGTTTCACATTTTAACATTGTTTTTGTTCCAAAATTTTTCTGACAGAGTACGCATTCATGGGAAAGGCATCACGGAAGAGCGACGTGTTCAGCTTCGGTATCATGCTTCTCGAGGTGTTCACTGGGAAGAGGCCTACAAATCCCATGTTCATTGGAGGATTGACCTTGAGGCAGTGGGTTTCTCAATCTTTTCCAGATAATCTTACTGACGTTGCAGACAATAACCTACTGCAAGACGAAGAAACACGTCTTTGTTTTGATCAGCAGAACACTTCCTTGGGATCTTCCTCGACTAGCAGGAGTAACATCTTCCTTACATCAATATTTGAGCTGGGCCTACTATGTTCGAATGAGACACCTGAGCAGAGGATGGCAATGAACGATGTAGTTGCAAAGCTGAAAGAGATCAAGAAGGATTACTCTGCATCTTTGCTAGCAATGCAAAGGCCTCGGCATGCAGCGAGTTTGGATTCCATAGTTTTTTAAATCATGACTTGGCATTGTTTATTTTCTCTATCATATCAGGCACCGTATGATATAGTTTATATTGAAATAGCAAAGATGTAGCACGCATTCTGAATGTTGTATCCTAAAAGGACATTGAAAGTAATCTGACGGCTGGTAGTAATTTCAGTAAAAAAAAAAAAGTAATCTGACGGCGGCATCATCTTGCCCACGTATGTGTGGTTTCATCCGGCGGACATGATTTCTTATCAGACCAGCGTGAATAGTAAGATTATTAAAAACCAAAAAAATTTAGTGTATGGACCCTATACACTGGGTAAGTCAAGGAAGTCACCTCCAATTGTTGATGTAGTCGAGCTTCGTCTAGAAGAAGGGCGAACACTAATGTGACTGAATGAATGAGAACCTCCATCATTCTTGGGATACATAAGCGAAGGCAAACCCCACGCATTCGGTTTGTCGCCCTGTGTGGCCGTGCCCCTGACATATCCATCCCAAAAATCCCATCAGATAGCAATAGTAGAGAAATACCTAAAGTCCTAAACCAGCGTTGACTGGATGGTATACCACAGCAGAATCCCCGTGACTGGCATGTGAGTAAAACTGATGATTCAACACGAAGCAAAAACTATACATCCATCTCAACAAACACTACTACCATTCATAAAAGCCATAACGCGTGAGACATGCTTGGCATGATTTCCGTTCTCTAATTGATGAAACCAAACAACGTAGAAACATGTACTAAGAATCAGAAAGGCACTCTATTCTCCACATCCTAGAAACACCTGAAACGAGGTAAAAGGAAGCAGCGTATTTGGGGCAATCTCCGCGTTGTGCTTGAGGCCATGGCTCCCCAACCTTCACACAAAGAAGAAGAAGAAGAAGAAGAAAGCAAACAAAGCCTCACCACATCAATCTGCAGCACACGAAGACATGATCCACGAACACAGTTACACGGCTAAGCCCCACCATCAAGCGCTGAGATTAAAAACGGGGTGGGTTACCTCTGGCTTGGCAGGTTGATGGGTTTAGGATCACCCCGAGAACCCTCGCGCCGGGACTCTTAGCAGGAGACGCCCCCAAGCTGCGGCAGGGGCAGCAACCTTTTGTCGGCGGCGAGCATGGCTTCCCGCTTCTTCAAGGCCGGACGGTGCGCGCGGTGGCAGTGCAGGTGGAGAGGGGTGGGTCTCCGGCGGCGGAGGGGAGGCACAAGAGTGGGAAGAGGAGCGCGATTACAATGACAGTGCGGGCCCACAGGTCAGACGAGGGGATTCGGTCCTGGTATGCGCGTCTGAGCTATGGGCCATAGCCTGGTGAAGGCCATACGCTGATGAGCCTGGCAGGCCAGAACGAACCGAATTTCCCTAGTATTCAAAAATAAAGAGGACAATCTCCATCAACTTATGATGGAGTAGCGAAGCATCAAATACGTTGCAAGCCACAAGAACGGTATAAATGAATTCAACGAGATTATAAAGAAACTCGATTTGAAGGACACCAAGAGTGTACAAATTATCGCAGTTTACGGTTGGATAGAGCACCTCTTCCCGTCACAGCATACACCATACACCCATATGTCATCATATCTCCCAAGACCAAATTAAGTTGCAGCGAACATGTTAGCCCAGTTTGGCACGAAAACCACCATTCTGCATCGTACACCGGACTAAGAAAAACGAGGAAAGAAAAAGGCACTGAGATTATTGTTCTCATTATACATCAGGGGCTTCCTGCTGAACCACAGGGCCTGGAAACGCTCCAGCTGCAACAAAATTTGGAGGCATTGCTGCACCAGCACCCTGGAAAGGGAGCTCCCCTTGTGCCGGGACGAGGCCGCCATTGTTCCCGCCGATGAACGGTGCACCTTCTTGTGCCAGGCCACCAGGTGACATTGGTGACATTGCAGATGTATCAGCCAGTGATTGCCCAGGTACCTGCGCGGGAACAGGAGCTGCTGATCCAGGTGCAGGTACAGCTACAGGCCCAGGACAGGTTAAAGCAGGTCTGGCTCCGGTCGCAGGTGGCAGAACATCGAAGCCGGATCTAGGCCGGGGCCTTCGTGCCGGTCCTGCACCCTGGTCATAGCTTCTGCTTCTGCTGCGGCTGTGGCTGCGGCTCCGGCTCCTGCTGCGGCTTCTACTACGTGACCAGCTCCTGCTTCGGCTTCTGCTCCTACTACTTAGGCTCCTACTGCCACTTCTTCTGTCATAACCTCGCAAGCGGCCTCTATCTGGGCTACGGCTGTAACTCCGGTCCCAAACCTTGCCACCAAATCCTCGCCGGTTATCATATCTTCCTCGTCCATCTGAGATAAAACGGTCATGTGGACCTCGCTCAGATCGCCCGTGCCCTCCAAATCCACGGCCTCTCCCACCACGGCCCCGTCCACCAAAGCCAGAAGAATCACCCCTGCCATGCCCACCAAAGCCAGAAAAATCACCCCTCCCACGTCCACCAAAACCAGGAGAATCCCCCCTGCCACCACGACCAACAAAGCCACCAGGACTTCCTCCACCCCTGCTGCCAAAACCACCAGGTCCACGCCCCCCTCTCCCACCAAAGCTACTAGGAGCAGCACCCTCACGACCTTCAAAGGCACCAGGTCCCTTGCGTCCACCAAAGCCACCAGGACTCTCCCGACCACCAAAGCCACCAGTACCTTCCCGACCAATAAAACCTCCAGTACCTTCCCGTCCACCAAAGCTGCCTGGGCCATCCCTAATTCCACCATAACTACCAGAAACACCAACAGCAGATTCAAAACGATTACCACCACCACCAGGTCCATCCCAACGGCTCATCCCACCAGATTGATTTCTTGGAGCTCCAGCTGCACCTCTTGCGGCCATCTCTTGCAACTCTGGAGGGACATGCTGATTAGCGCCTTCCAAGACTTTCACCAAATCACCAGCATATTTCCAATCTTGTTCAGAAAAGAAAGTATATGAGACTCCAGTGGCCCCAGCCCTTCCTGTACGCCCTATACGGTGAACATAGTCCTCGATCCCAGTGGGGAAGTCATAATTGATCACCACTCTGAGAAACACGTGTGCAGCCTTAGTAACAGACGGGCAATCAATAAAATAAGAATATCATAAAGTACTTATAAGTGCTGAGACAACATGAACACCAGAAGACTTTAACTTGTGATAATCAGAAAGCCTCACCTGATATCTTTGATGTCAAGCCCACGAGCAGCAACATCTGTGGCTACTAATATTGGAGGTCTGCCAGTGCGAAACTGATTCAGAACATTATCCCTTTCAGCCTGTGATTTATCACCGTGAATACTTGCAGCACCAAAACTACGACCAATGTCACGAGCAAGCTGGTCACACATTTTCTTGGTTGAGCAGAATATGATGACCTTAGAACCCCTTTCTTGAGCTCTAAGAATCTGCTCCAATCGCCGCTGCTTGTCCAACGGTAGAACCACCTCTACATACTGCATCCACACACAGGAGGTAACCTTAGAATTGAATTACCAAAAGAAGAAAGGCCATTTAAAATGGCATAACAAGGACATTATATTAGAATTAAGTGCTAAAGAACTCAACACCCACATGACATAAATAGTTTCAGAATCCTCAACATCAATCAGGAGTTGCAAACCTTAAAGTGACAAGAATTTGATCACCCTAAATGAAGACAGGCATCTAAGTATTACAAAGAAGCAGCGCAATGCATTTAATTATATAAATACCTGTGTGATGGATTTGTTGGCAACAAGTTCATCAATGCTACCAATATTAACCTGGACAGGATCTTTCAGTAAATCCCCAGCAATTTTTGTAACCTCCTTTGGCCAAGTGGCAGTGTACATCAGAGTCTGTCTGTTTCGAGGAATCTGATCCACAATCTTACGTATTTGTGGCTCAAAACCCATATCAAGCATACGGTCAGCCTCATCAAGCACAAGAAATGAAACTTGATGGAGACTAATCTTCCTCATCTCCAGGATATCATTAAGGCGTCCAGGTGTTGCAACGACAATATCTGCTCCACGCTCAAGTTCTCTTAGCTGAAGGCCCTTTGAAGTCCCCCCATACAGACACTGATAATATATAGACCAATAATCAACATCACATCAAGGAATGAGGTGTGCCATCTAATAACAGAACAGAAGACATAATGCACATTTTTCTACAAGGTAAATACCAAATAGATAACAGAATTATTATTGGTGCGCAGGTCATTACAAGAACAATTTGCTTCTCTGGATAACAGATTGTTTTTTTTTTGAGAATCAGACTCCACTCGAAGTGTTGAAAACATAGGCAACATCAAAATTTGTGGAGAACAAAACAAGAGTCCGAAAATCCAGCGTGATTTTTCATCAAGACAGATTAAGCATATGAATTCATATAAGAGAAAAGAAGTCAGAACTTACTGTGCAGGAGACTCTAGATGATCGACCAAACTTGACTGCTTCATCTTGTATTTGTGAAGCAAGCTCTCGAGTAGGGGCCAAAACTAACACTGTAGGGCCCAACATTGGATTGTTTTGGTATCTCCTCAGATGTATAAAAGCAGGAATAAGGTACCCCAGCGTCTTCCCTGATCCTGTCTTGGCAATAGCTACTATGTCCCGATTTTGCAATGCAACAGGCCATGTTTGAGCTTGAATTGGAGTGGGGTTTAAGAAGCCAGCTGCATGGATCTGAAATGACAAAATGAATTAAGAATCATGAGCCTATGTGCATCTCCACCATTTAACATATTATGTGCATAGTGCCAAGTAAAGAAATGCTATCTATAATGACAAAAAAAGAAAATGCTATCCTAGGTGAATATGGCTGCTTACTTAAGCAACTCAAGACATGAAGGGGCTCTTTGTAGATTCACAGTGGCAGAGACTAGAAGCAGGAAACCTCAGCCACATTTTATATAATCTGAAAGGACAATCTTTCCAATACTTGTCAGCAGAAAACAGCCACAAGTATGACACTACAATGCCCAGAAGATGGCACTATTAGTTAAATTATATGTCAGCATAAGAAGTGCGTTACAACAACGGGCAATACCATGTGCTGTCTTTGCTATCCAAAAATTAATCTTCACTCCTAAGAATCTTTCTAATGGTCCATGCTGACAAGAATTTCTATATGAACAATTTACTATGCACCTAGTAGCACACCGCAACTCCAAAGAAAACATACCTCTCGCAAGATTTCTGGAGGGAATCCAGTAGCCTCAAATGTCATAAATGGAGGAGGCACATTCTCACCCTGAATATTTTAGAAACAGGATAGCATGTGAAAAGGTTTTACAGACAATGAAAAATAAAGCACATAACATTGATATACCAACTCAACTAGAAAAAAAAAAGATGCAACAGTAGAACTGTTGAGCATGCACTTGTAAACACAATAATGGATTCTAATCTCCACAATCTTTATTTTTTTCTGAACTGTACATGAACAGCAGATCACACCAAATTATGGCCAACTACATTTCTCTTGGGTTAAATATACAGGGAAGTCATACAAACAATGTATTACTTGTTCTCTTTTTCAGAATAGTAGCAGTGAGCTATTATAGGAATTATTATATAAACAACGGACTACACAAGGGTACCACAGGAACCTACTATCTGACAAGACAGAAAAGTAACAATTGCTACCCAAAAAAGTGCTCAATATAAGCTACAAACCGAAGGGCGATAATATGTTCTATCAAAAACAAGATTGCCAGGTAAAACCAGCTACATGACTATATCCATTCGCTTTCCTCGCTTACATGGATCAAAGATGTCTCTACAAATTTGTGTGTATTGTTGTGGTATTTTATAATCATTGTCTTTATGCAGCGCAAGTTAGAAAATCTAATAAAAATATAGAAATATTTGCATCCCTCCTATTTCTCTATTGGGAGATGTGATTGCCTGGATTGATCAGACATGTATGTAACTGCACAGCACATTTGAAATGTCAGATTTGGGTATGCTACAAAAAATAATTTCATTATCTTGTCTTGTAACACTAAAATCTTTTGACAAGAAATACCAAGGAAAACAGAAATATCATGTTTGCAGGATATTTGAAGTTCTGAACTGTGCTTCAATTGATTTGACATAATATAGTGCAAATTGAGCCATTCGTGATTACCACTGCAGTGACTTCATGGTGTTGACGATATGCGTCAGCTGAAGCAATGCTCGGAAAATTCAGGGGAGCAAACATTCTGGATGGAGGCCTCATTGAAGCTTCAGGAAATGGACCATGGTTATGCAAATTTGGCACTGAATGTGGAGGTCCCATCTTAAAAGCCCCTAAATTATCTGGCTGAGGATAAGGCGGCCCATTCCTCACATCCTGCTTTATGAAAAGTAGAGTTAATGGTGATAGCTTCAGAAATCTAGGAAGTTTTCAGATCATTGATAATAAGCATTTAAGCCATGAGGACTCTAATTTTTGTAGTACACAACAAAAACTTTACACCATTACAGGACTCGTATGTTCCCTTTTCCAGTGTGCAGGTACCAATAATAAATTATGATGTAAGAAGATTTCACTTCAATAAGACCATAAGAACGAACTTCATAACTTTTATGTTATATAGTATCATATGACCAATGTTTGTAACAAAGAAGGGTTATTGGCTTCATAAAGACTTGTGACAAAACAAGCACTATTAACTTTATTAAGACTTCAAAGTGTCATAAGAATAAATCATTACTGGCCAGTTTAGTGGTGGTAGTGCAGCAAACTTTGGCTGCTGCTGGAGATTATTTGTTCCATCAATCCTGCCAGAAGAGTAAAGCTCATTTCTTTCAAAGTGATCCTCACTACTGCCCATCTTGAAACCCATTGGAGGCCGAACTGGTGAAGGACCAATATGATTTGAAACAACAGGACCACTAGCTGGATGCTGCCGATAGTGTATATCCATACCACCTTGATGCATTCGAGCAGGTGAGCTCAAAAAATTCATGTTGTTAGTCTCGCCAGGGGATGATCCACCAAGATGATGCTTTGCAGGATATGATGGCCCTCCAACTCCAGGAATATTTGGCTGATTATGTGATCCAGGAAGTTGATGATTAGAAGGTAACTGCTGTTTCAAAATAGGACCCTGGCCACGCTGCTGACTGAGTGGTAATGAAAAGCCACTCTGTTTTCCATCAAGACCTACAACTCCTGTCTCGTCAACCTTCAGAGTGGAACTCTGCTGCCCAAGTGACATTTGGCTCAGCTGAGGACCTACATGGCCATGTTGTGGTTGTTTTCCCTGAGGAGTTGTCAAATGGAAGCCATGCTGGAGTTGGCCTTGTTGTGACGGCATTTGAAGTCCTTGAGACTCTGAAGATTGCAGCACTTGTGAAACCTGGGCAGGTTGATGAAAGCCCGGTGATTGCTGAGGTTGCACCTGACCCTGAGGGATCCTCATTCCCGATGGCTGCTGACCTTGATTGTAGGTAGTATGGGGCATTTGTGGTGGCTGAACTTGATTATAGGAAGATTGGGGCATTGACGGCTGCTGACCTTGATTGTATGCGGCTTGAGAACCAGGCGGCTGCTGACCTTGATTGTAGGCACCCGTGGCTTGCGCTGGCTGCTGACTTTGGTTGTATGTGGCTTGAGAAGCAGGCAGCTGCTGACCTTGATTGTAGGCACCCGTGGCTTGCGCTGGCTGCTGACTTTGGTTGTATGCGGCTTGAGAAGCGGGCGGCTGCTGACCTTGATTGTAGGCACCCGTGGCTTGCGCTGGCTGCTGACTTTGGTTGTAGGCAGTTTGCAGCACCTGTTGCTGCTGACCGACCTGATATGAATATTGTGGGCCCTGCTGAAGTTGCTGCTGCTGCTGCTGGGATTGCATATAATGGCCATGCTGGTATGGCATATGTTGTGGATGTGTGCTGGGGTACTGATGAGCAGGAGGTTGCTGCGACATCTGCTGTTGTTGTTGATAGGGCGCTTGTCGTGAATGTGGAAACGGAGCTTGATGCTGAGCCGTTGGTTGAAACGGCGGTTGCTGGGTTGGCTGTTGGAGTTGCTGCTGCCCAAGATGGCTAGCTTGAGGGTATACTGTCTGACCAGGTCGTTCCTGTGGTGATACTTGCCCAACTTGGTTCAACTGCATGCTAGGCTGTGAAAAAGCCCCTGACGCTAATGTTGGCATTGGTGTAGTGGTTACTGAAGGAGGACCTGTTGGCAAGGGAGGTGCAGCGGCCACCGGCCTCTCATATTGAGTCTCATTAGTATCAGGATTCCAGTAGTACAGTGTTGAGCCGTCGATTAGTCCTTTCCAGGGTGCAGGGAGCGTTGGGTCATCAGGAGCATATCGCGGACCCAATGAATCTGCGGCGGCCTCTGTAGCCGCCATGTCCAACAAATTTTCTTGCCTCACTTCACAATGCCTCCCTTCCTATGCCACCAACATCACTCAGCTCGCCTGCCAAAAAAGAAAACTCTCAATTGTCACCTTTTTCGAAACCATAGCATTGGCCATAAAGCCTAAACTCAATTGTCACCTTTTTCGAAACGATAACACTGGCCGTAAAGCCTAAACCCCAAATATAACCAACTTTTAATTGTCGCGTTGCTCGAAATCATAACACTAACCCTAAAGCATAAACCCTAACCCTAAACCCCAAATATAACCTCACAATGAAATAAATAGTTCCTAATTGAATCGACATCACAGATAACCCAACAGAGAAGGTCTAACCCCCAATTATGTTTAGGAAATAAACGGCTGCTATTAGTACACCCTCGCGCAGTGGGCGTAAACGAAGCCGCCGGCCGAAGGTCAGGAGAGGGCGATGGGCAGGGCCAGCACCAGGGGCAAGGCGAATACAGGTTAGCGTGAGCGGCGTAAGGGAAAGCAGGCAGCGCGCCGAATCGGGGACGGCGCCCTTGGCCACCGCCCACCCGAGGTGAAATCGCGCGGCGGCGGCGCGGGGGGGTGGCCGCGACACCGATGGCGGCGCCGAAGGCCACCGATGGGGGAGAGCCATGGGACAGCGTGGGAGATGTAGGGTTTGAAGTGCGGAGCCCACCTGATCCAGTCGCCGGAGCTCGGAGAGGATGCGGCGGCGCGGCGGAGAAGCGGGGAGCAGCCGTCGGAGGAGCTCGACGCCGCGGATGGGGGGAGATGGCGGGGAGGGGACGGGTCTGGGCCCCTCGCCGGCGGATGGGGGGAGAAGCCTCGATGGCGTCGTCCGGCGGCGGGGTGGGGGATTGGGGTAAGAAGTAGTAAAGAGGGTTGGACTGGGGTTACGTAATACTCCCCTTTCCGTAGAAGACAGGGCGCTCTGTTCGACCGTAAAATGACCCGTGACCCGTTATCAGAGATTCCAAATAATGAGATGATTCATGCACGATGTATCAAGTATGAAACAATGTGTACACATTTCAATAAACCAATTAACAAACATCACACTATTATTATTTTGGTCGACAGATGAACTCCCTTTTTTTACTATATATTATGTATAGTTAAATGACAAAACTACTAAAAACATTAAAAAAAGATAATAATAAAGAAAACATTTTTCTTAGAGACTAAAAATAGATAAAAGGAGCGGAGAAAAAATATAAAGGCTAGAAAGAATCCATAGTTGTTGTCACCTTGAGACTTTCTTTCCTCTTCATTGATATTGAAATAGGATTATTCCTAACTTAATATTTGCATGGCTTCAACGATAAAGGGTGATGGAGAGGTGTACCTCACAAAAACAATGACCAATGATCCTTCACCGCCCACAATGGACGAGAAGGGGAAGCAAACGGTGTCGACCGAGACGAAGCTCGAAGAAGATGCGGCGGCAACACGACAGAGAAGCGAGGAGAAGCTGTCGGAGGAGGATCTTACTAGAGGAGCTTGACGCCACGGTTGGAGGTCGCTGAATGGGGGAAATGGCGAGGAGGGGATGGAACTAGGCCCCTCGCCAGTTGATGGGGAAGATGCTCGATGCCATCGTTCGCCGTCGGGGCAATGGGGTGGAGAATTGGGGTAATAGCTAGTAAAGAGGGTTGGACTAGGGTTATGTAATACTCCTCTTTCCATCAATCCTTTTTGTAGTGGTTGCAGAAGAGTCTTGCTACTCCTTTCATGAAGTATTATGGTCTTCAACTTTATATTATATCCATTAATTTTTTTTATAATATATTATCAACAGCTACAAAATAAATACAATATAAAGATATTTTCAAATAGAATCTAATAATTTAATATGCATTTCGTTAGTTTGTTAAAACTTTCGGTGTTGAAAACAATGGCACCCTATATTTTTTTTTGGATGTATGCCTAGCACAGTGTTTTACTCATCGATTACTGTAGGAACAAATGTAGCAATAGTGATTAATCTAATATACAGTAAAAAATTTAGTTTATGCTCTAGAGCCATTGATTTGAGATGCGAGGGTGGAGAATGAGCCTAATCGCAATTTAGTGTGGATATCGTTCCGGCATGACGTGGACATGTCGAGCCTCACGCGTTGCCTGATTAAATATGCGTCATATATATCCCATTATATGTTTAAACTGGATCTTGGAGCTACAGCTGTCAGAAAAAAATCTCGGCCCTCGGCGAGCCGAGACTATGCCAAAGCTCTCGAGCCAACTTGAAGCTCCAAACGAGCTTAACAGTAATTTTTACTGTTTATTTAATAAATTAGCCTATGAAATGTACTATTTATAGTAATAACGTGATAAATTAGTATGTTTTGACATCATATATTTATGTTATTTCTTTTTGTCCTCATTTATTAATGGGATTAGCTAGAAATTAATTATTTCTGTTAAGAAATTATCCTTACTCCATAATGTAATCGTGACATGCATGCAAGCATAGAGAAGCAGTGCAAGTAGCGGCCAGGTCAAGCCAGCGAGCTCGGGGCGCTGCTACGCTTGACATCCTGCTGCCCGTGACGGTGGCGGCGACCCTCACGGACGACAGCGCCGCGTTACTGATCACATGGAACCACCATTGTTACTGATCCTGGGCCTGGACAACCACGAAAACGACTTGTTGCAAACTTTGCCATCCGATATAGATGGGCCGAGCCAAGCTGGATGCCCAGATCGCGCGATGCTTTCTCAATCCAGGGTGACCATTCCTCCCGGATTCTGAATTGTGTCTTAGCGTCGTTGTCCGATCGATTTGCTGCCCTCTCGTGAAGATTCTAGTCCTGTCAGAATTTACAGCTTGGAGACTATATTTTGACCGCTGAAAACACACTGATTAAAGTCATGCGCGTGTTTACATTCTTGGTAAGAAGTACTAGTCCTTCATATTTACTTCAACAAGCTTTTGTTTCCTTTTCAGTAAAAAAGGACAAATTTCATAGACCCATGATTTTTGCATGACGCACGACTCCCTTCTGCTGCTTTTAATTGATGAGACTTCCATTTTTCTTATTAAAAATACATAATTATTATAACTTTTTTATCCATAAAAATATTTTAGACATGGCTTATATTTTTACATATCTATACTACTATCTATAAAATGCACCATCATTACTTCTGCACTTTTACGAATTAGTCCCTAATATTTTCTATTTATTTAAATCAAGTGAATAC
Organism: Oryza coarctata; assembly: GCA_030770085.1. NCBI lineage: Eukaryota > Viridiplantae > Streptophyta > Magnoliopsida > Poales > Poaceae > Oryza > Oryza coarctata. The sequence continues at coordinate 16,895,307 of CM061482.1, read as the reverse complement.
CATATTTAATTAAAAAATATTTTTTACGATATATTAATATTTTTTTCTTTTATCAAATATATCTCAAAAGTCAATGACATTATTTATTAGAAAAACAGAGGGAGTAATATATAACAAGTGCATTTTTCAAATAGGATCGATTTAACTCTGCAAGATGTCTCCTTTACAACTCAAATTACAGAGCGGTATATTTAAGCATTAAAAAACTGTTATTTGACACCGTGAACTTACAAAACCAGTTCAATTTACAACCTTAAACTTATAAAACCAGGTCAATTTACAACCTTAACCTAAAGCCTGCGGTGGCTTTTGACCAAATCTTATAGAACATCGGCCTCAGATGTATGGCCGTCTTGTGTCATCTAGCGAGATAGTTTTCACTTCCTTCCATGTATTTCTCCAAAATAAACATGGTAACTATATGTTTACGTTGGAGGGGCGCCTTCGTTGTGGTACGCCTATGAGTGAAAGAGGGATGAACCCTGTTCGCCGTCCTTGAAGGGGGCCTTCGCAGTGGTACGCCTCAAGATAATAACATCTCACTTATCTCGTTTTTAGATCATTAGTAATATCAGTAGGAGTAAATCAAACATTGAATTCCACGCATATATTCCCCTATGTGATCCTTAACAGTAAAAACTTCTGTCTTCTCCTCCCTGACACGTATAGGACCCAGGGGCAACCCTCAGCCCAAGTCTGAATTTTCTGCTTCATACCGCAGCTTGAGTTGTCAGTGAAAATAAGCTCCCCCACGGTTCCGACTCCTTTAAGAGTCACTGAAGATCACCTGTCAAAAGAAGCCTTTTCCCTTCAAGCTCAATGTGACTTTCGAACTAGTGTAAAAAAAAAAGAGTGACTTTCAAGCCGCTCTTCTGTCCAATTCTATCTAGCAGCACAACATTGCTATATTAATTTTAGTACCAAATATATATAATAACTAGTATTAAAAAAAATTTCACTCAACCAAAATATTTTTAATTCCAATTGATATTAACAACTGAGATTGGTGGGCTTGATACAATGAAAAGAAGCGAAAGCCAATAGACTTAGACTGTTCGGATTTCGGTATTGCTTATCTCCGATTGGCAAGATCTGGTGGTCTTACTTTTGGCTGAAGTTACACTTGTCACCAGTGACATGAGCATAAGCTTTAGTTTTTTTTTCTTCTCACCGACAACTGCATACATATCCATCTAGCTTTCTTTCTCGCCGCTACTACCAAATGAGTATCAGATTGATACCTTAGAAGTATTGCTTGGTACCTTATAAGTATTACCTGATACCTTATAGGAATTATGTGATACCCATCGATATCATAATCACCAGTATCAAAAACTAATACGCATCTCGCATTTATTATCCTATTCGGCTCGGCACCGCTCATCATTTTCCCCATATTTTTCAACATTTTTCTTGATTTTTTCAAGTGCAGAACAGGCAAGATACACACGATGAGCGTAAGTCAATGTCGATAACCTTTAGCGCAGAAGCAGCGACCGCCGTCTGATCAGAGTTGTAGCCTGCGGCGAACTCGGTTGGTTGAAGCACAGAGATGCCATTATTAAGATCAGGCAAACCGATTCAGATGGATAAAAAAATTCACAGAACCAACAAAGCTGACCAGTACAAGTGGAGGGACGCTGAAGCAACAGTGCCACATCTTACTTCTCAAAGTGTGCTCAAGCTGCTGAATTCCCTGGACAGGATTTGTCCATAACCATTTGGTAATCATCAGTGTCCTCGGTAGAGAAGTACCAAGTTCATAGAATTGCCAATAGCAATGTGCGTGTCCATGTCCAGGATACGCGGTACATACTATACACTACGACATGAACTGAGCCGTTTTAGTGCAGACTGTAGAATGAATGAGCTGCGCTGTACATACTACGGTGTGTAATCAATCCCTATCCAGGCGGTATGCATGCATCGATACAATGAAATGACAAGATGCACAGGACACAGCGTTTCAGTGTTCAATGGAGTCGACTAACAGACAATCTGTATACTTAAAATCCATTAAACATCCTAAAAACGCTATCTAACTACCATATGGTATTCTAATAAATTAAAGAAAATCGTAGAAAATTTGAGAAAAAAGTGGTTGACTCATTATTTGTAACTGTCAGTGGACTCATTATTTGTAACTGATCTATTTTTAAACGAATAACTTGACGAACCCACTAATCCATCTCAAAGAAATCTCCTCTCCACCCGTCCACCTCGCATAGGTTCGCTCCTCGTATACACACGGCTTACGCTATGTACATACTCCCTCCCTTCAATTCCCTCACTAATACCTCAACATAAATAAAATTAATAATTAGATAGCCAAATAATCATAATTCTTATATTCAATTTTTCACTATTGTTTTGTTTATAAATTAAATAAAATAAATAGTTGCATGAAACATTCTCTCTTGAGCGCTCTAAGTCGCCACACATCCCTCTAATAAATTCGTAAAACTCCTAGAAATTGAGAAAAAAAACAAAATAACTGACCATTGATTTATATTTAAATGGTTGATCTATTATTTTTAACCATTAAATTATATATATATAAAAACTAATCTCTTCCTAATCTTCCAACCCTTCCTAATCTCCTGCTGTGCGCTCGGACCAGAGCACGCATGACCTCACCATCCGGTCCCCCCTCTGTATCACCTCTATCCCCTTCCCACATCTAAACTATGAAGATAATATAAATCAATTATAAGTTCTAAATTATATAACCAACCTCTTACCCATTTGCACCGATTTATTCTTTATAGTTAAATCAACAATTGAAGCCTCAAGTCTCATATTATATATATTTTAACCGAATTATATTTAAATGGTAAAAATATATGTTACTTTAAAGTGTATCCCCCCTTTGTATGCCATTCAAATAGAAATAGAAAAATATGAAAAATAAAAATGTATCACTTCATAAACTCTAGACCATAAACCATAAGTTACTCTGAGTTTATCTTTAAGTCAAATCTATTTAAGTTTTATTTAATTTATAGAAAAATATACTAATATTTACACAACCAAATTAGTTTTATTAAATTTATTATTAAATATATTTTAATAGTATATTTATTTTATGTTGAAAATATTGCTATATTTTTCTATAAACTAAGTTAAATTTAAATATGTTTGACTTAAAATAAATTTAAAATAACTTATAATATAAAATTGAAGAAGTAGATTGTTAAAATAATCCCTCCCTAATGTCCTGCGTGTTTAAATGTATGTATGTGCTGCCCATCCATCCACCACCTCTTTTGCCCTTCATCCCTATCCCCTCCTTTTATATATATATATATTAGGTAGTTACGGATTTAAAATAAATTATCTTCAAATAACCCTAACTATTAAACCACAAATTTAATTTCAAATTTCTAATTCCTTTGAACAATTATTTTCCTCGCAATTTAATAATTTAAGACCTATGTATGTTTTGATTAAAAATAGCACGTAGACGTATAATGTACCCTTTGGATATCATCCAAATAGTTATAAAAATACAAATAAATTTGATAATGTACATTATTCCATATATTACTCCCATAAACACAAGGAAAATATTAAATCCCATATTAACTATATGACTAAAATGTCCCGTGGAACCACATTCTAGACTTTTTCATAGCATCCTCATCCAAATAGTCTTAACAATCATAAACAAACTTAACAACATAGATTACTCCATCATGTATTACCCCACAAACAAGTATAAATAAATTAGATCTATGACAAAAGGAAAAATATCAAACCCTATATTAACTCTTATGATGATGGTGAAGGATTACTGCTCGAGAGAATGTGTTTTTATATGGTTATCGGCACCCTTGAACCTATTAAATTTTCTTTAAAGGAATATTATAATATGGACAATGAGATTGAATAAAATGGTAGCAGATTCCTAAAAAATAACCCATGTTAACTACGTGAATTCTTCACAAGTTGTTGGTGCTGGCGTTGTGCTTGGATGGTGCGGCGGTGTGCCCAATAGCAGCGTAGTGTCCGATAGAGGCTCTGGGGTGCCCAGCGGTTGGTGGAGGAGCATACTGCTCAGTTTATATTGATAGGAATTTCAATATTTGGGTAGTACCAACTGACACTGTAAAAAATAAAAAAAATAGTGTCTATTCTATACCATAAATCTTGACTCTAAACTTAATTAGTAAGCTTCTAAGGTAAGGTAGTGATAGACGAGTTTACATGCTATCGGGATGAGTGATTTATGATTGAATTTTACACCCATTTTAGGTAGATCTAGTGTAATTTACAGCATATATATTTTTATGGTTATAAGAAAGTACTTTATATATATATATATTCTCTTTATGAAAGTAATAAATAAGATGCCGGCGCGGTCTTCCTTCTAGTTAGTACTAAAGATGTGGAAGTGAAAAGGAACTGAACAGCACACCAGTCGTGCAATCCTGCAGGTGCGCGGCGCCTGGGACGGTTTCATTTTCAGGAGTCAGGGCAAGCGTGGTTGCTCTCCTCCTTCAAGACAGGTTTCATTTTCCTTCCTGGGATGCTCCGCAATCTGGCTCTGCAACTGTTGCTCGAATGCTTCTTCATAGGATCCACTGAGCCAGACTTCCTTGAGAACTGTTAGTTGCTCTAATCCAGAGAGCCGCAATGATGAGACGTTACAGCAACGGAGCTTCAGCCACTCGAGACTAGGCATTACTCCAGAGTGAAACGTTACAGTCTGTAACCTGGGCCTGCAGGCAATCTGGAGGAACACGAGACTTTGGAAACCTGAGCGAAACTGGAGCTGACCACCTTCAAGCTCCCTGAAACGAAGACACAGATTATCTTACTCTGGTAGACTCTGAAGGACATGTAACTCATCCGACGGCAACATGTTCATCTGTAGATTCAATTTACGGAGCTTCCGCAGCAGCATGATCCATTCTGGCAGCTTCGCAGTCTGCATATCCGTACAGCTTAAGGCTCCGTAGGTTCTCCGGAGGCTTGAAGACAGCGTCCAAACCGCCTTGATTCTTCTCCTTATCAAGCTGCACCGACAAGGACTCCACGTGGGCGTGACTAGAGATGGCAGAACACAACTCCTGACAATTTTCTCCGGCCGATGCCAGATACTCCAAGCTCGCGCAATTCGGTGAGGTTCTTGAGCTCTTCCAGAATAGCCCGCCCCCTTGCAACACTGACGTCGACGACACCCAAAGTGTGTAAGGTCATCATTTCCCCAATCCCTCCGGGCACCACAACGCCACCATTACGGGAGCCAGCAACCCGCTGGCAGCGACGCGTCCACGACTCCGGCAACCGGAATAAACGGGACACCGGGGAAGCAGCATCTGGCCTGCTGCTCGTCGTCGGCGACGGTTCTGATGCTGCTTCAACAGTGCTGGCGTCATCATCCAGTGGTACGGGGGTGCCGGCACGAACGTACTGCAGCTTGTGTAGCTTGGTGATGCATTCAAGCTTGACCACGGAGGTGCGTCTGATATCCAGAGTCTGGAGCTGCCTCAGGCCACCGAAGGAATCCGGCAGACTAGTGAGAGTGATCTCTTTGCACCCTCTCAGGGATAGGAACTTGGGGCGAAGTAGCACCTTGCCAATTTTGACGACATCATCATCAGTTACATTACATGCATCCTCCAGGTCCAGCACACGAAGCACTCGCATATTGTCGGAGATGAAGAATGGCTCCCACGGACCAAACACTGTTAAAGACCTCAGCCGCAAGAAGTCCAGGCTGTTGTATTAAGAGATTTGTATTTGAGCAAATTTAAGAATTTTTTTAGGAATGTTATTTTAATTCAATTCTATAGAGCGGACCATTTTTTTCCATGGAGGTTCTTGTTCTGTCTTTGAGCATATTAAAGAACATCTCTGATCTTTGAAAGTGGTCCAAGGACCTCCACTGACATAACATATATAATCTTGATAGGCATATGTTAGTAGCCAAGAAAATCAGGAATGGTAAGGGTTTGTACTTCTCTGCTTGCACTGGTCTTTTAGCTTATTCATAACTGATTTCAAGATGATAGTTCTTGAGGAATACCATATACCAGAAGTAGATATTTTTTTGAGTTTACCCTGTATTTGGTAGTTGAGTAAATTCAATCTTCTGACCCATGTTTAGTTAAATTCATTATCATCGTTTGACCAAGAAGCATCAAAAGGTGGACGCTAAATAGTGAGGGCCAGTGAGTTTTATCATTTCAGACGTGTGCAATTAGCTGTTCTTTACTTCTTGCCTAAATAAGTTGCTCTATATAAGACATCCAGTTATGAACTCTAGAATTTTGAAAAAAAAATTTGCTCATTTTTGCATACTGAAGAATGGTGGCGGACCCTGCACGAAGAATGGATATCCTGCTTAACGAATAATATTATGCAGCAGTTTTCCTTTCAATTTTGTGAATTTAGTAGTGCAGCAAGCCGTGATCAGTTCGTGCTACTTTTGCTTGCAGCAGGCCGTGATCAGTACGAAGCTTCCGTTTTGATGCATTTCTGCAGCACTATTGAAGTACCATGTAGCTTTTTAGGCCATATTTATTTATCGCCATGAAGGGAGTAATAACTCTTCCTGATTAGGGCTAAATTTTTTACAAAATCTATGAGTAACAGAATCGTTCTGATTTGAGAGATAGTCCTCAGGTTTAGAGCATGATCAGTGAGTTAAAAAAATGTAGAATATATGAGTACCGGAATTGTTCTAATTTGAAGCACACTTCACTGGTTGAAAACTTTGGTCAGTCAGGTTTCAATTATGTCTCCTCTTTATGCAGATAATTTCTTTCATTTTAGGTAAGGATCATTTGATTTAGAGTTTAAATTGGCACAATTGGAGTAATAACTCTTCCTGATTAGGGCTAAATTTTGTACAAAATCTGTGAGTGGCAGAATTTGTTTTGACCTGAAACAGAGAACATGATATCAGCGAGAGTTACACAATTTTGTAATATCTGTGAGTACCTCTGGTTGACAACTTTGCTCAGTCAATGCGAATTATACCTCCCCTTCAATGCAGATAATTTCTTTCATTCTAGGTAAGGATCATTTGATCAGTCAGCCGTTCTCTCTTGGGCCTAGCATCGTGTGAAATCCAGTGTCGATCTTTGGTCATATTGGCAACATCTGCATGCGGTTAGATAATACCACGACAAGCACCCGGTCCTTCGCATTTCCAGTGTAAGATCGAAGGTATGTTTTGCCATGGTGGATGAACAGGTTACAGTGGGATTGGACCAATAGCCCAGTGAGGATGGAGAAAGTGGAGTGAAGATGAACCAGGGTATGACGTACGCTGTGGCTAGAAGAAAGGCCTCCTATGATGCAAATTCTGAGTATGGTTGGCCCTCGAATCCTTTTTTTCCCCTGCTGAATCTGTAATTCCAATATGCTGCTGAAATAGGTCAAAATCTATTAGTAACTCCACCGGCTCATTTCCCCACCATTTATGTATACCTTGCTGGAAGAGAAGTGAAGAGGTGTATAGATAGTGTGTAGCCTACCGGGCTTTTAATCTATTGGATTGCATTGCTGCGTTTTTGTTTATCTTGTTGGTTTGAGCTCGAGAATGTATTTTTCCTTTTCTGTTGGTCTTTCAGTCAGACCTTGATGGATGGATATTGCAGATTTTTCATTTCCTTTTACCTAACTCATTTTATTTATGAATGATAATGTAATTTTGATAATTTACTTATTCAAATATTTGGGCTAAAATCCTTCTTTGTCTCCAAAAGTTGACCCAATCCCCTTATTTACCCTTCATTCTCTCAATAACGTATGCATCCATGACCAACATGCCAACTCATCATGGGTAAATAAGAGTCATGTGTAGTTATTTTGCGCATCACGGGCAAATAACATTCCTGTAGTTATAAAAGAATTTCTTAGCGCATAAAGTTGCGATGATATTTTTTGCACATTGCTATTGTTCAATTTTTAAATGATTATTAAATTTATCTAATTTTATATTTGATTGCCAAAACATATGCCACCTTTATCGATATGCATTACCAAATGTTATCATAGCGTTAGCACGGATAAATTACTAAGTTAACTTAATAAAGTAATAGAAAATTAAGCCACCACAATCACTCTTAGGACCTAGAAATTTTCACATTGAAAAAAATAAAAATTCAAAATTCAAAATAACTTAGAATAACTAAAATTCAAAATTCAAAATAAAAATAATAGAAGAGCACATGTAGAAATATAATTTAGAAAAATTTAAATTCAGACTAAATATTAAAAAATGATTAATATTGAGAAAAGAGTCGATGTATAAACACAATTTAGGAAAAATCTAAAAATTAGATTATAATTTTAGAATAATTTATATTTAGTGAAGAGTCCATTTATTTCTAAATTGTAAATATTTTAAAATTATATCTCAACATGGACTCTTTCTCTTATTATTATTATTATTATTTAATTTTAATCTAAATTTTAATAATTTCTAAATTGAAATCTTTACACCATAATATTTATTTTTAATCTGAATTTTAGGAGCTTATAAGTTGAATTTGTATATGTACTATTTCTCTTAATATTATTTCTAAATGAAATTTCAAATTGGATCCTTTTCCTTAATATTATTTATTTTCAATCCAAATTTAAAATATTTCTAAATGGTACCCTATCTGAACTTTCTCTATAATATTTATTTTTAATCCAAATTTTAGATATTCTAAATATTTGTATTTAATATGAATTTAAGATATTTTAAAATTATATTTCTATGTGAAAACTTTCACTTAATATTAGATATTTTTAAAGTGAAATTATAAAATGTCCATATTGTAATCTAGCAAGGAATCTTTTATCCATAATATTTATCTTTTAATCTAAATTATAGATATTCTCTCTCTTACCATTATTTATTTTTAGTTCGAACTGGAGAAATTTCTAAATTGTAGATATTTGAAATTGTATTTCTTCATGGTCTCTTATCTTAATTTTATTTATTTTCAATCTAAATTTTAATTATTCCTAAATTATACTTCTACATAAAATCTTTTCTTCATAATATTTATTTTTTAATCTAAATTTTAGGTATTTCTAAATTATAATTCTACGTGCACATTATTTATTTTTAATGTGAACTGTAGATGTTCCTAAATTATTTTTATACGAGGAGTATTCCCCAAATATTAATTATTTTTAAATTTTAATATGAAAGCCATATTTTTCTTAAATTTATTTCTAAATGGATTTTTTATCTCAATATTATTCATTTTTTAATATTTAGTTTGAATTTTGGTTTTTCTAAACTATATTTCTACATGGACTCTTCTTTTAATTTTTTATTTTGAATTTCAGATATTTTAAGTTGTATATCTACTTGGATTTTTTTTGTTTTTTAGTTAATGTGGAAATTTTAAGATCGTGAGAGTGAATATGTTTGCTTCTTTTTCTATTACTTGATTAAGTTAATAGACTAAATTGACTAGTAGAACATAAACATTGATTTTCTAACATATTTGAGCACTATCATTTTATATCATACTAAAATAAATCTGACTGTATTAATTAATTCTAAATCTGCTTGGATCTGCACAAGATGTACTTGTGGTGTAGTCATGGATCCCATAACTCTTTCCATGAGAGTTTAAATTCTATTATCATGAATATTACACACATGAGTGTTGGCTTTAAATAGGATTTTGTAAGGTTGACGATTTGTCGTTGGCTTCAGTCTATTTTTAAGTATTTGTTATGAGTTATTAGGGTGTATCCATAGATATGGATATGTATATGTTGTGTGCATATATAGTTGTGCAGTGGTGGACTAGACCTTGGGCCACCTAGTCCACGACTTGAGGCTTGAGTATAAAAGATTTATACATTTTCACTAGGTAAATTTTGATTTGGCCCAACACCTAGGTATTGTGTGTGATATATTTGTGTACTAAGTTTGATACATATTAGCTTTGGTATATATGTATACCAGACCTCATACCTAGGTTCTAGACATGATATATATTAGTACCAAATCTGATACCTATGATACATAGGTATGTATGAAACATGACACTTAGGAATCAGCATATAATTTTATTAGTAAAATATCATCGATGAAATATTCATTCTCTACGTGAGCATGACGTACAATAGGTATCGTCATAAATCTATAATATAGGGAAACAACCATAAAACACTTACTACATTTTCATGGTACCCTCATCATATGATGGTGCCGTATATAAGAAAAAATGATGTTAATACGTTAAAGTTTAGCATTATCTCTATCTATGTACTAATGAACTATCATTAGTGTTATCTTTATGATTCCATGGAGACACATTTCTCGTGATGTGAATGGGATGAAAATTCAAGAGAAAGAAAAGATAATAGAGTTTAATTGGCCTAATCTGGCCGTCCGGGGCAGGCCAGTAGGGGCTGACGCCTAAGCGTGGACCATCTAGTTCAGTCGCCCTGTGTGGCGTGGGGTTTGTCCGTTTAGTGCCTTTCTAGTTTCACTGTTACACGCGTAGAAAGATCGTTTCAGGGAAAGGGGAGCCGTGCCTATGGGGCCCACGAGTCACACTGCCTCCCTCGTAGAAAGATTGTAGTTGCAGATCATTAAACTATACCGTTAGGTGAATGCTATAGCATTTTCTAGCTTTACTGATTCATTATTTAGTTTTGGGGCTGCTTATCTCCCCGTTTGAATAAGAATATATCCAAAAGATAGTGCGCTGTAAATTAAGGCTGCAACTATACTAGCATCCGACAAGTTGGAGCATCTCATCCCTACAAAAGAAATGCATGGAAACTTTGCAAGAATAATATCGGGCTCCATATATTCGGTTTCAAGCATCCGATTGGATAAATCGAATTGGAACTACAATTCAAATTGAAAGAGTAAATGAATGGCTGCTAAAACTAGTTTTTGTGTTTGGTTGTCTGCAGGATAAATTAGGAAATAAAATCCTTGCCAAATTCCAAATTATGCTTGGTTGCAAAAGAAAAGTTTTGGATTTGCTACCACATATTTGGTTGTCTTATCCACCATCTATCTCGACAGGCAGCAGCGGTCAATTGTAGGAAAGGGGCCAAACACTTAGTGTCACACGGGAAAATACAACAAATTTTTAAACGCTCATTGTATTAATAGGAAGACGAGGTTACTTACGGAAACATAAATAGAATATTTTATTTAATAGCTGATCAAAGGCGATAAACAAAAAGATATTTGAGTTCTTCGAAAGCAGCATCCATAGATACTTGACAGCGGTATGAGCTAGCAGTCCACTATACCAGAGATGTGCTCTAATTCAAGGGAAACAAAAGGGGTGGGATAGTAGAGTTCATTTTGCATAAAGGCATAGTTCAAAAAATTATAAGTTTAAAACATCTTTATACACAATCCTATCTAAACCATAATTATGAAGTTGACAAAGTTGCAAACCCACACGACTATACCATCCTAGATCAAACCACCTGCTTAAGTCCATCATGATCAATTCTCTTAAGATTTCATAAAGCTAGGACCAACTTAGAGTAATATTGTTAGGCTTACCTATAACCATAGGCATACCTATTAGAATAATTTTTAACTTTGACTAGAGGTGTATAACTCTACCCACAAAACATGATTTGATATATATATTGCTATGCTCCAAAATACTACCATGGTGTTGTAAAGGAGGAAAGTGTGATAGGATGCTTCGCATAACCAAATCCATCATGATGGTATCGTAAAGCATATCGCCTCTCGTCAGGTGTCCTAGGTCAAGTAGATATCTCATCTTTCTCTTAGAGCATCCAACCGAAGTAGGTCTTCCCTTGCTCCTTGAGGTGGTAACTCATATTGGAGCGTGCTATACGACAAGCCCAACCATTGACCACTCTAGTTTGTGGTTGCATGGAAAGGCTTTGCAACAAATATCTGAGATAGCTTGTCATGGTTTTCACAGTTCTTCTTCAAACTTGATCCTATTTAGATAAACTTCCATATTTGATCGGACCAAATCCGTTCTTAACCCGTTCAATTGGCTCTCTCACTATAACAATCGACTTTATTCTATGAGCTGATCGGTCTTCGCTTCATCGGCTAATTTCATTTGCAGTATGACTAAATTCTGGCGTTAACAATTCTATATGAAATCTTTTCTCCATCATATTTATATTTAATTTGAATTTTAGGTTTTTCTAAATTGTATTTCTATGTCTACTGTTTGTCTTAGTATTATTTATTTCTAAATTGTATTTTAAGTGAACCCTATGTCTTAATATTATTTATTTTTAATTCAAATTTAAAATATTTATAAATTGTACCCTACGTGAACTTTCTATATAATATTTATTTTTACTCCAAATTTTAGATGTTCGTATTTTTACATGAACTCTCTCAATATTATTTATTTTTTTATCATGTGGACTCTCCTCTCAATATTATTTTATTTCTACATGTACTATTATCTCAATATTAATTATTTTTAATCTTTAGTCATAATTTTTGATTTATTTAATTGATTTTCTACGTGGAATCTTTTCTTAAGAACATTTATTTTTAATTATAATTTAAGGTATTTCAAAATTTTACTTCTATGTGGATTTTCTCTTAATATTATATATTTTTAATCAAAAATAAAAAAACCTTATTGTACTCTCGCATGAAATCTTTTCTCCATAATATTAATCTTTTAATCTAAAATAATTTCTCTTAGTATTATTTATTTGTAATTCGAATTACAGATGTTTCTAAATTGTAGATATTTTAAAATTTTATTTCTACACGGACTCTTTCTCTTAATATTATTTTTATGTGAATTTTAATTATTTGTAAAATTACTCCTGCCGGAAATCTTTTCTCCATAATATTTGTTTTAATATGAATTTTAGGTATTTCTAAATTGTATTTCTAGGTGAACTTTTTCTCTTAATATTATTTATTTTTAATCTTGACTCTTCTCTGAATATTAATTATTTTTAAAATTTAATCCAAATTTCAGATTTTTCCTAAATTGTATTTTTTTCTGAATTTTAGATATTTTAAGTTGTGTATGTACTTGTACTCTATTTTTTATTTTTTTATTAATGTAAGAATTTCTAGGTCATGAGAGTGAAGGTGGTGGCTATTTTTTTTTCTATTATCAGATTGAATTGACTGCAACGAAGATAATCGTCAATATTCTGATGTATTTGAGTAATTAAAATAAATATGACCACTCATTACAGCATCCTGGTTGTTGTGTAGTACAACAGGATTAGCCTATGCCTTGATTTGGATTAGAACAAGAATTACGTGTGGTGTGGTGTAATAGTATAGTTGTGAGTCTCACAGCTTCAGATCAAATTCTGCTATTTAGGAATATTACACACATGTAGGTGGGCTTTAAATATGATTTTAGGAAGGTTAGAGATTTGTCGCTGATCTTAATCTATTTTTAAGTGTGTTATGAGTTATGACAGTCCATAGATATTTACGTGTGGTGTGTGGGGTGGACCTAGGGCCAACTAGACCACATCGAGGGGCCTGAATATTAAAGCCCATATAGAGTTGTTTTTACCATGTAAATATTGATTTGGCCATCACTCTACGGGTAGGCTCAGGGCCTAAGGTCCACCCTGTGTGTACACTTTTTCATGTAATCATAAAAATAAGAATATATATCCAATTATATAAGGTAGTGCTCCAGTAGCAATACCACCACACAAGTTGGAGCATCCGATCCTTATAAAAAGGAATGCACGAAAATTATATATGCTAGAATACGATATAAAGAATGACCGGCACAAGAGCAATCTCCATCGGTCTACGCTCGGTGAGTAGATGATTCCATAGAGAAATATGACGTGTGCTTTTCTCAACTTTATATACGCCACGATTTTCATTGTTAAGTTACCGATCGGCTCTCTCAACCTGGAGGTCCAAAAGACCATATCTATCTGTCCGATAAGGATGTACAATGTCCAACACAATATATATAGTACCTGAGGAAAGTCATTTTATTTCTCGAGGGAACGTTGTCTCGTTTGCTATTCATTCATGCATGTCAATTTTATCTCTCTGTCTATCGATCAACCTTTCTTATATTTTCCTTGGGTGTCACATCTCTAACTAGAATACAGCAAGCATTATACATGACATTGTGGAGTGGAGTCGATCGGGCGCTAGAAAGGTAGATGAGCAGTTAAAGGCATGTTTTTCATCCTAGAGATGAGGAAAGTGACCGAAATCTAAACATTCCCATAATGTAATAAGATGGTTTTGAGATTGACTATCGCTCCTATAAGCATGCTGGCCGCCCTAGATGCTGATCTATTTTGATATCAGTAGAAACCAACAGTACTTTCTTAAAAGAAAACTGGCAAAATTCACTATGAATCTGTGAGGGTGAAGAACCATATATAATAATATATGAGTATGGGTTGATGGTATGGATAAAATTAAAGGTATAAACCATCTCGTCGCCTAATTGCTGTATCCGGCCGGCCCACCATATCGCGATCGATCTCACGTGGATCCAATTAGAATATGGTTTTGGAAGCTGAAATTAATTTTCTCTGCTTTCAAGCATGCCTGTCGGAGCATATAGGTCCCAATTAATGAAACGTACCAGATTCCAGCACGCGTGCGCCGTTAAATACGCTTGCCTAGAGAGGAGCCTGCTGCACACGTAGGCACAACAAAGCTTAATTACGCGTAGTGATTTAGAGTGAGGGAGCATGCGACTGCAAGCGCTCTGGGCCTCCTTTGCCTCCCTCTGTCCGCTGTTGATGCCACCCAACATATACATCGCCTCCACCGCTAGCAACACCACACGGCCGAACTGCCTACACGAGTGCGGCGGCGTGTCCATCCCTTATCCATTTGGTATCGGCGACAACTGTTCCATGGCTGCAGGCTTCGATAACAATTTCATCACATGCAACGCCAGCTCTGCTGGTCCTCCAAGACCATACTTGTTGGGCCAGCGTGAGATCATCAGTCTGACGTTAGCGGATGCCGAGATGCACGTCCACATGCCCGTGTCATACATCTGCTTCAACTCAACCCTCCAATCATCAAAACTAATCTGGTTTGTCGACCTCTACCCGTTGCTGGTCTCGCCGACCAAGAACAAGTTCACTGCCCTTGGCTGCAACACCATTGCCAAGTTTTCGGGTGTGGACAACGGGTCCTTTAGCACCGGCTGCTTGAGCTACTGCTCAAGCGAGAGCGAAATCAAGGTTGAACACGGCAAAGACTGCGCCGGCCTCGGCTGCTGCGAAACAGAAATCACCACGAATATCAGCAGTTTCTCTTTCAACTTCACCCAGATGACCAACGATGCGTGGAGCTACAGCCCTTGCAGCTACACCTTCGTTGCCGACAAAACCTGGTATGTACTCCCTCCATCCCATAATCCCATAATATAAAGAATTATGTTATTTTTTATAAAAATAAATGATGTAGCAAAATAGCGATGGTAGAAAAGTTGTCAGTTAAGAGAATAAACTGGTACAAACAAAAGTAGATAGACAAAAAATAAAATGGTATAAAAGTTGATATGTGAGAAATAAAATATCATCACAAAAATTCTTATATCTTAAAACAAATTTAAATGGCAAAATACTTCATATTATCGGACGGAGGAAGTACAAATTAATTGAATTGACTAGTGTTCATATATCTAACGGAAAAGTAACACTGAATAATCAATGAGAAGCAACAATTAATTTGTGCAGGCCATTATATTGAATCAATTAACTAGGGCTAGCTAATCATATATATATATATATATATATATATATATATATATATAGACTAGTATATACACATAGTCTATCATCGTAGCTTACCAGCTACATTTAAACTTTAAGTTTTAATTGATTTTAGGTATTTTTATCATAGTCTATTTTTAATAATGTTTTTAGACAGCAAATAGTAAATATAAAAAAGTTTTAAAATGAATTTTTATTTTGTTTATTTTTCTATGTTTTATTGCTTAGAGCAGCATTATTATAGTACTACTGATTGTACTGTCGTTGATACGTACGCATGTATGCCCAATGCAAATATAGGGGCGATTTCAGCAAGGAAGACGTCGTCGGCAACATGACGTTTATGAAAAGGGTTGGTGATCGGGGTGTCCCGGCTGTGTTCGACTGGGCCATCAGGAACAACACGTCGTCGTGCCTAACTGATGGAAGTGAAAACAGGAAGCACAATGACAAATCGTGTGTTAGTGTGCACAGCTATTGTGTGAATGCCACCAACGGGCCAGGCTACTTCTGCAAATGCTCCTCTGGATATGCTGGCAATCCCTACGTCCCCGATGGATGCAAAAGTCAGTCATTTTTCCTTATTTGTTTCAGAAAGTTAATAATAGCCCCTCAGCAGTTTTTAGGAGATATGGAAACAATAAACTTAATTGCAACTGCACATAATTATTTTTTGATTTTTCATGTAACTGCTGGTAAACTTAGGTGCTCTAAAAGGAAGTGGAGTGTAGTGATAAAGTCGTAAGCATATGACTCAACATATCAGGGTTTAAGTTTAATGGCCACAGATATTACACATTCGTCAATACATTTTTCATATGGTTTTAGTGAGTTAGAGACTTCGTCTCTTGTTAAAAGAGAGACACACTCATGGATTTATATTTGATAGTGGTGTGTATGTGGACTAGGAAAGAAAGAGAAAAACTTGGGTCATATCGGAGCAGTCCCAAGGGCACAAGTCTAAATTCATCCGGTGCTCATGAAATACAAACGATAATTATACATAGATTTAATAAGGTTTATTGTTTCCGAACCTCCTAAAAACAAATGTGCAAATAAAACATCGAAAGGAGATGCAAACCCGTTAAATTAATAACTATAAATCGCTTTTACCCTCCTCTTTTGTGATGACAAACATAATGAGACTATTCATACATCAGTTTATAAAACGACAAAAGGATTTACATATCATACTATTTGCTTGTTTCTTTGAAGGTCCTTAATTAATCACTACACTATTACATGCCCTCACTCTGGCCTGCCCCAAATGAGACATGCAACGTACACATACAAAAATTTAAAACATGAAACACATGCATAGTTATTTCAGATATCTGACATCCAGTGTATTTTCTCCCTTTCATAGATGTTAATGAATGTGACCCGTCCATTTATGAAGAAAAATATCCTTGCACTGGTGGGACATGCCATGACACAATAGGTGGCTTCGAGTGTAAATGCAATTTTGGACGAAAAAGGGATAGTAAAGATGTTCATGTTTGCCGACCTGTATTGGCCAAACAGACTATTGTGGCGATTGGTAATGCCCTCTTCATATAATCCTTTTAACCTTTTGATTTTGAAAGAATAACTAACATTCAAAGAATAATCACGCTATTTATTTTCAGCAACAATGTCTGCCATCTCAGTTTTGTCAATCCTGCTCGTTTTCTTGCACATGAAGTACGAGAAAAGGAAGCTTCGATACGCTTTCAACAAAAATGGTGGTCAAATATTAAAAAACATGGGCATTAAGATTTTGAGAAAAAAGGATATGGACAAAATCACAAATAATTACAGCACCATGATTGGAAAGGGTGGCTTTGGTTTTGTGTACATGGGAACAACTGACAACAAGCAGAAAGTTGCTGTTAAGTGCCCTAACCCTAAAACGGTTGTGAAGGAACGGCAACAAGATTTTGCCAATGAGTTGATAATTCTATCTCAAATAAGTCACAAGAATGTGGTCAAGCTCTTGGGCTGTTGTTTGGAGACAAGTATCCCCATTCTGGTCTATGAGTTCGTCCCAAGAGGAAGCCTTGACGATGTGCTTCACGGTAAAAGTAACGACAGTAATGTTACAAAGCACACTCTCTCACTACAAGCACGTTTAGAAATTGCCATTGAATCTGCAGAAGCTCTGTATTACATGCATTCATCCGCTAATCAGAAGATCCTTCACGGCGATGTTAAGTCTAGCAACATTCTTCTAGATGAGAAGTTCTTGCCAAAGGTCTCAGACTTCGGAATATCCAGGCTCCTGTCTCTAGAGAAACACCATACTAACTTCGTGATAGGTGATGCAAACTACATGGATCCTGTTTATATGAAGACAGGCCTTCTTACTGAGAAAAGTGACGTATACGGTTTTGGAGTTGTGCTGTTAGAACTTATCACAGGAAAAAAGGCAAGATATGATGGCAATAAGAGCCTGCCATTAAACTTTGTTAAGTCCTACATGACAGAGAGTAGGGCAAGAGAGATGTTCGATGAGGAAATCGCGCGTATTGAAGCTATAAGCTGTCTTGAGATTATTAGTAGGATTGCAGTACAATGCCTTGAAGAAGATGTGGATAAGAGGCCCACTATGAAGGAAGTTTCGGAACATCTTCATTTCGCAAGAACGGAATGGATGCAAAGGCAAGGTAATATGAGTTGTGATCAAGCTGATGAAACAGCCATCGAATTTCCACCACCGACACATTAGTTATCTCCAGGATGAAGCTGTTGCATTATATGTTGCCTCCAACATGAGGTAGCGAAAGTGATTACGTGATAGGTGGAATCCGTATTTCTCGATAGAAAAAAGAACAAGTTTAGATTTCTAAATGTATCTGAATGTGCTGATGATGTTTATGTAAATACTATTTATTCTAGTTGAGATATCAACTTGTGATGTATTGTATGTTATTGTAAAAACCTATTGAAATTTGAAATTTATAATTTATCCAAATCTGTATTTCAAATCAATTTTATTCTGCTATGGTAGTGTGTTTAGTTGGTCGAGTCATTCTGGTAATCCAATGACTGTGCCCCTCAAAATCTTAAACCAATCATTAGTAGATTTAAAAAAATATTGTGATGTTGTGTGTCAAAATGGTATTAATAGACTTGTGATGGAAAACACTCCTATTATGCTTTTGATAATTTTTATAAATATATAATTAGGAAAAATAATGATGAGAGAAGTGCATTAGAGACTACATGGAGGCCCATAATATCTTTTTTTTTCTATTTTTACATTAATGTAACGCTTAAAGCTTTAAGACCGCACTTACACTTAACGTTTTTTATCCGCGTGTCACGCAAAATATTGGAACCGAAGTGAACAGTGACTGGGCTCTCAGCTCCTGTCAACTACTGCAGTAACAGGCGGTTCTGTAGCACATTACTGCTCGCTCGGCTGCCCTCTCTCTCTCTCGCTTGCTGCCCGCTGCTCTCCTTTGGGCTGTCTGCATGCATGGGCTAAGGCCCAAGAAGCTGCTTGCTCTCTCTCTCTCTCTCCCCTTTTCTCTCCTTTTCTTTTTCTCCAATTATTTGCGGGTGTCACAATTAATTAGTTCTGGAACAGCTTATCTCCACATTTGCACTAGGATAGGGAGGCAAATAAGAATATATCCAAAAGATAGTGCGCTGTTAAGCTTGCAACAATACCAGCATCCAACAAGTTGGAGCATCCGATCCCTACAAAAGAAATACAAGAATAATATCAGGCTCTATATATTTGGTTTCAAGCATCTCATTGGATGAATCGAATTGGAACTACAATTCAAATCGAAATCGAAAGAGTCATTGAATGGCTGGTAAAACTAGTTTTTTGTGTTTGGTTATCTACAGGATAAATTAGGAAATAAAATCCTTGCCAAATTCCAAATCATGCCTGGTTGCAAAAGAAAAGTTTTGGATTTGCTACCACATATTTGGTTGTCTTATCCACCATCTATCTCGACATGCAGCAACCGCTTTCCTGCCAACGGCAGGCAACGGCAGGAAAGCGACCAAACACTTAGGCTCGCTTTGGAATGTAAGAAACTCAAAACAAAGAACTAGGAAAAATGTAGAAATCAAGTGACCTAATTTCTCTAATCCCACAGAATGAAAATTGTAGTAAACATCAAAAGAGGTGTATGGATGTGTTGAAACACATGGCTGCAGCAGATTAAGGAAATAAACCATACGGTATGACCTGATCTAAAGGATAATTCATTCCATAGGAATTTTGAAGGAAGATAGGATTCAATCCTTCATTTGAAAGGCCTCCGTAAGAATTTGTCCTATAGGTTGAAATCTTACAAATTTTCCTAACATTTTTCTTAGGCTTATAGTTCTAGATTGTTGAGACTCGCTAGCTTTCCAACAACTGGCTGCCAGGGCGTGCAATCTAGGTTTGCCATGTCGCTTCATAGGTTTGAGTTGGGCTACACTCTCGAGCCAAAAAGCCCATCTACCCGATGAGGCTTTGGAAAGACTTTAGAAAGACTTTAGAGTACTCATGGTGCTTACCTTTGAGGGGTGGCCTCCCAGAGCCATCTAGGTTCGGTTGCCACTATGGCAGCTGGGAGTTGCTCCATAGGTGGCAAGCGTGGCTTACAGAGGTGACATGTGCTTCGGTAGAGAGGACGAGATACATATGAAAAGTGATTAGGACTGAAGGAAAGAAAAAAAATCATATCTAAGCCTCGAGAAAAACAAAATCAGAGAACAAATCAAACACATATAATGAAAGCCAAACATAAATTATCGACATGTGATACCTAACTATGGTATTTATAGATATATAAATCAGCTGGTACCAAGATATTTGTGAGACGATAGTAAGAACAAGATATAGAGATATTTTTATATAGATTTGGACCCAACTCTACTCATATTTATATGCATTCGACGGTTTAGACCATACAGACTATAATACGGGAGCAATCTGCTCTATCTAGCATATCCAACTACTATACAGTGATCTATGCAGAGAGATGTAGTCGGTGGCTAGCAACAATGGCTTGTGTTGCGATATTGGATTTGATATTCAATGCCCTTCCCTCCTAGAGGGGCTATTGTATTTATACTAATAGATGTTCTCTTCTCTAAATAGAACCCGAAGAACTTTTTAGGAAACACGATCGAGTAAGTTGATTTGTACTTGGATTGGACTCCGTAGTCCTAGTATCTAACAACTAATGAACTTGTTGGAGACTCGATCGGACCGTTGGCAAGGTCATCCTTGAACAATAGCGGGGTAGAAGGTAGTATGGAATGGAGGCGGAGGCAGTAAAAGAGCAGGGAGTTGAAGGATGTGGCAGTGGCAGCGGGTGGAGATAGGGAACGAGCTAGTGACACTCGATTGGGGGTGGAGCGATTGATAATTTATAGTGGCAGAGCTAGTACCTGGACCTTGCTATTGTGGAATGAATCTCTGATAAATAAGTTTCTCATAGGCCAATTTGAATTGAAATAGAGATAAGATTTATATCCTCTTTAGAACCCTAGATATAGAGGGGCAGGTGAGAAATTTGATAACTTGTACCCATAAATATAGATCTAATAAAAGAAGAGCTCCACCCTTTATCTTCTTTTCGTTATCTACTACTATGTTGTTCTTGAGGGCAAAGAGAAGGAGGTGTTACATCTTTGTTTTAACTCTAGCGCTATTGGAGGAAAGAGAACATATGCATTGATTCGCTAATAGGCATATTGTTTTATAACAAGCTATCATCATCAGCTCTGCTGTCATCAGTTTGTAGCTCTACTCTATTGATTCTTGATTGATTTTTATGAGAGATTGATACACTGGTTGTTGTCACACATAGAAAACCATGTAAAAAAAATGCTGACGGACTGATTGATGCCCTAGAACCTAGATCATTGGAGACCAGCGTCACCTCCCTTGCCACCCTTCGCATCTCACCTCTCTCTCCTCATTATGCCACCATGTCAGTGTTGTTGTAGGAAACCGTCAAAGAAAGACAAGGAGAGCCCAAACCAGAGACCACTATTGTCACCGGTTCCTTATGCTATCTATGAGGCCACAACCACCGTGGTAGCATTATCTGGAACGGTGGGTCATCGTTGAAAGTGTAGGACACCGGCATCACTCCAAATGCCACCAGGATCACCGCTGTGACATAATCGTCGTACGGGTATGAAGCGTTGCCATCATTTTGCCATATGAGGTAGTTGACGAGTCATCGCAAGGCATTGCTACGGGTGTTGATGGAGAAGGGGAAACTCTAATCACCTTTGGTAGCCCAACTACGCTGGCCTATCTTCACCCGACTGCAACAAGCCCAACAGCTCTATCCTCCACTCACAAAAATAATAAAAATAATAAACCTTGAAATCCTGATCCAGTGTTTCGAAAATTCTGTGCTAATATGCTTAATGGCCCAAATAAGAATGTGGCCAAATAGTAATTCATTCCGATTAATTTCGGTTTTACAACTTGAGTTTAAGCCCATGGAGAGTTCATGGTGGACTAGCCGCTGACATGTGGGTCCCACCCCATAGACTCGGTCCATGAGTCCTTGGCCGTGCTGACGCAATAATCCAGTTTTTCTTAAGAAAAACAATGAAATAATTCGGAAATGAAATTTAAACAACACCTAAAACTTTGGATGACCGAACTTCAAATTAACCCATTCAAGTTTCTAAATTCTTTGAACATATTGAATCCTAATATTTAAAAAATTATATTGTTTTACTCGCATATTCATCTCTTTTTAAAAATATATATGGATTTCACTATTATTTATTAATTATTATTCCTATGATCCTTGCTTTATGGGCATTTTGATAATTGCTATCCATACTCTTGTCAACCCTAAAAAATTATAAATTAACTAATACGACACCCTATTTGATGGTTTCATTGGTTGCTCTAGGTTGGGCTTATCCACGTTTAGATTCAACATAGGATCCTTTTTACAATTTAGACTATGCTAAATAACTAAATTTAGTTTAGATGATGAAATCATGGCTGGTATAGCCGGGATACGATGGAATCTCATTCAAAATCCTGAAAACCTAATTTTGATAGGCACAGGGTGTGGGTTTTGCAAGAAGCACTTCGGCCGCTATAAGGACCGGTCTTCGAGCCTTTGTTGCGAAGCATAATAGTATAACCAACTATCTAATAGGCAAGGCTTAATTGAAAATATAGATCATCTCAAAACAAGGGCCATCGGTATATAGGTTTAGGGCCACGGGCGGCCGACTTTGACTTGGAGCGAGGGGCATATCTCGTCCCGCATATCCGGCAACCTTTAACTTGTGAGGACCAGCAAGCGTCAAAACCTCATTTTGTTTTGGTTGATCTATATAGAAAGTCTTGTCAGGACTTCTATTCGGATAAGTGTAGCAATGTATCTAAGTTACTGTTTTATCTTCGTTGAAATAAATGGATGGAATTGTAGGTGCTCTAATATGATGGTTAACCTTGGCCGATATGCATAAATTCGCAGCCTTGATAATCTTGCTTATAAATAGGACCGTATTTAAAAACCTGCTTTAAAACGTTAAAACGAGTGTCGTCGATTGTATTTATTCTTTCTGCTAATAAATCTTCAAAAGATAGATGAAATGGAGGTGAAGGCTTAGATGTCAGTTCGCTCCGCCGTTTGAGTGCATGTGGCTGCTGCTAGTAGTCTTCTGCTGTTTATTTATTTTTCTTTGGATATGAGCGCATATGGTCGTCCTGTTTCCGCAAAGTGTGGTTTGTAATAAAAAAAACTGTCTCTGTCTACCTCAACGAAGATTAATGCCCTGTGTGTTAAAAAAATGACGGTATTTTTCCGAGCGTAACAATTCTGTAGTAGTAAAAAATACGGAGTGTTTCTGTCGTCCCATATTTATTTTCGTCCGTCACTTTCGTTCGTCACCGCGCATATTGCGTCAGCTGAGTCCGAGTGAAATTCACGTCGTAGCTCGTACGGTTTGCAAGCCAGGGAGACGTGACACGCTATGATTCAGTTTGCATGTTTTCGATCGATCCACTGTGATTCAACTTTGCATGGCGAGCCGAGATAGCCGCGTTCATAGATTGTTTGCAATTCTATTTTCATGGCAGACGTGATACACCAGATTCTGTTTGCATGGTGATTGGAATCGCCAGAGCCGATTGGAATTGCCAGATGAAAATAGTGCTAACAAGAAACATCTTCAGTTCTCCAATTTTTCAGTAGATAAAGATAAAGATTTTTTAAGTAAGCTTTGCTAATAGTGCTGATCAACGAAAGTGTCAAAATAAAAGTAGGGAGTAGCTTAGGTTCTTATCCTACATCAGTCAGCTTTTGTTGTACTTTCTTTCTGCTTCGGTTCAGGTCCTTAAAAGCAAATACTTCTATTGGTTATTTACAGTATTACACTTGCCAACATTGAGATAGGTAGGCTAAAGTTATTTTGGATTTTTTTCCATATCTGAGTAGATTAGTCAGTGTCCGAATGAGATCACGTTCCCGTGCGACGACATGACACAGACAGAGTCCAAGTTACGGACTAATTTCGTTTTCCCCTCCCATGGCAGTTCTCTCCTCTCGTTTGCTCCCTCCGGTTAGAGTTTGGTATGCCGCTGCCTCAACCTCTCTTCTTCCACGCCACCACCACCACACTTGGCCATATGCCAACCATGCTTTCTATCTCTTCTTAACTTTGTCGCTTTTTCTTAACTTCTTGATCATGCTCGATGAGGCAAGTTCAATGTAAACGAATCTATGACAAGGCAGCAGGTGAAAGCATATAGGTAATATATGTTATGCCACTGACCCATTTCAATAGGATGTGAAAATCTTAGCTGATTTGGAGCTAGCGGACAAGAATATTTTTTTAAACAAGTTAACTAGCAGATCTACGTGAAGAATATTTTTTATGAAAGGGCTCGGATCATGAAAATAAAACCTTGATCATCTAAATGTTTATGTAACGTTAGCCTAGTTCAAGAAAAAAATAAAAATTGGTGTAAAATTTCAGGCACAAAATATTTCATTTATTGGACTAAAACTGCTGGTAGTACTTGGGTGGGTCAGTTGTCGGATCGGGAGAACCTTGTCCAAAATATGTAACTCAAATAATTTCGATTCTAGCTGTACCTGTGATCCTTGAAATTAATTTGTAGTGTTAAAGGCCCATAATGTCAGGAAATTGGGTCTCTACTTAGCAATCCTGGGCTCAGAACATAACGAAATAGAATGGCTGCGACACGATCTAAATGGGCCCGTTTGGACTCAAGACTTTGGATCGCTGCAATTGCTAGCTATATGGGCCTCGCCCATCAAGAAAAGAGGAGACTTCTCACTGACATGTGGGTCCACAGGCAGTAGGGCGTACGTGTCAGCGACCACATCTCTATGACACAGAGGATCTCAATCCCCGACGGGTGGGGAGGGGAAGAAAGGCGGCGGCTCGTCTGGGAGGCCATGAAGTCCTCGCAGCAATGGGGAATGCTGCGAGTACGAGGGGGAGCTCCACCGTCTGCGCTCTCCCTTCTTCCTCCGTCCACCAGCGGGGCCAACGACGGGTCGGCACCGCGGCGCGACCTGATTCGGTAAAGCTACACACACGGTGAGTTCTCCCCCTCCTCTCGGGATGTGAATTACTGTATGTATTAGCGGTGTTGTCCTATTGATTTGCTGCATTCTGGTGAAAACAGTGCTCTGTCAGAACTTACAACTTGGGAGACCGTATTTTGACCGATGAAAGCACGCTGATTAAGTCATCATGCGTGTTTTACATTCTTCCTAAGAAGTACCATTAGTCCTTAAAGTTTACTTCAACTACTTTTTTTTTGTTTCATTTCAGTAAAAAAGGAGAAATTTCATGGACATGTTATTTTCACACGAATACTCAGTTCATAATTTGGGTATCCCGCTATATAACCAAGCTCATTTTACAAACAGGATACATTTAACTCTGCAAGAGGTCAAATTTACGCCTCAAATTACAAGTCTTTATTGCAGTCTATCTGCTGAAGTTGTATAAATGTGCTAGAGATTTGCCAAGGAAGGCTGGGATGCTGCTTCGGTGGTTGTTACCACCACCGGATGCGGATGGCCAATCACCTGAAGCCGCGAAGAAGAAGATGATGAAGGCTCTGAAAGTCTCATCCTCTTAAGGCTAGAATCCCGTCCATCTTCCGAACTTGCCTTGCCTACAGAACTTTTCCTATTCTCCCTTATGGCACAAGGTCTTCCCCGATCCCCGCTTTCCACCGGGTCAACCTTTCCGAGCAACAAAACTCTAGGCCTGTTTGGGTGGTTCTTTGCAGCCTGTTCCCAATCTTGCCTTGTTTCTGCGGTCACTCCAGAGTCAATCGTGACTTCCTTGAGATGTTTCAGGTGTCTGATCTCAATGCCGGAAAGACCAATTAGTCCTTGACAGAGTAGCTGAAGTGAGACGAGGTTTGTCAGAGCTCCTTGCTCGATTTTTGGCAGTGCTAAAGCCACACTTTTCACCACAAAGCACAGGCGCCGGAGGCTCAGTAATGCCCCATGTTTTATTTCGAAATTCTCGAGCTTGTCTGCAATCAGTTTGAGGTAGAGCAGTCTGTTCAGATTTATCAGTGCTGATAGATGATCTTGTGTCAGAGTAGCTGATGTAATGCACAGATCAATGAGACCTGACAAAGAAGTAACAAATGGAGGCAACCGGAGTAACATGCCATATATCTTTAGTGAACTTAGATGGTATTTGGAATGTTCAGAGCATGGCTCCAATTCAAGTGAACTCAAGAAATTTTCAGAGCATTCTTCGCAATCAAGTGAGAGAGAACGGACTCTGTCCATGTCAATGGGAGCCTTGGTAAATTCCTGAATGGCCTTTGAAAGATCAGCAATGTAATTACTGCTACCTTCAACATGCTTGCACCATATCTTAACCTTCCTCAGTTTTTTCATATGACCAATAAGTTGAAGAAACCCTTTCCTCTCGTCAGTGATAAATCCTGCTAAAGTTTGCAAGTTGCTCTTATTTGATGAGAAGAATTTTGGTAGCTGACCCCTCTTGTTCACATTCTTCAGGTCATCTTTATCAAGCATAAACTTTCCAAACAGGTGAGCTAAGTGGGGCAGCATGATAGCTTCAATTGGCAAAACCTGTATATTGGTTCTCCTTAAATCCAGTGTCTCTAAACAATGCAGTCCTTCAATACTCCTTGGAAGCTCACTGATGTTGCCCCCAAGGTTCAGGTATTTTAGATGCCACAGTTCGCATATGTGTTTCAGATGGTCGTCATCCAAATCATTGCACTCTTGTAGATCCAAGACTCGTATCAGCTTGCACTTGCGAAAATAAGAAGTTGCATCACCTGCATCCCCGAAGATTGTCAGAGATCGGACTTGCGATAATTGTTTGTCAGATGCCACGCATTCTGTCAGTTCACCAGCATGGACAGAAAGGTGGCGCACATTAGTATTAACGCTGAGTCTTGGATGATCACGAGATGATGCCGCTATGAATCTCTGCGAGAAGGACTTGGTCAACAAAAACTCATGCATAATGCCATGGGTTTTGTACGTCTTCACTTCAGAATTGTTCCTTGTGTGAACAGGCTGAATGATATTCCGGTCAATAAGTATACTGAAATTCTTATCTGCAGTGGACTCTTTGCTCTGACGAGGGTCGTCACTTCTTGCATATCCTTCAGCTAACCACCGCCTGATTACAACTTTCTTCTTGAGAGGACGATTGTTTGGGAATATACAAAGATACAGCAAACAATTCAGAGTGTAGCCTGAAAAACTGTCATAGTTGTCAAGCAGCACCTTCCTGAGTTCTGAAAAGCTGTAATGGCCATCATGCTCTTTCAGATCAGAACCAAGGTTGCAGCACAGCTTTGCACACAGCTCTCCTGTGGGCTCACTTGAGCTCTTCAGATAATCAGAGACACTGACCAGTGCAAGAGGAAGACCATCACATTTCGCTAATAATGATGCCGAACCTTGCTCCAATTCGGGTGATCTGAATCCTGAAAAAGCTAGTTTCTTGGAGTCCTCTTCCCCAAGGGTATTCATTTGGTACACATAACCGTTGCCATGGCTGCACGTATTAGCTAATTGCTGATTGTCTGTGGTCAGGATTATCCTGCTGCCTTTACCATTGTCTTGAAATGTCGATTTTATTATTTTAAGTTGATCCATGTCAATGTCATCGATGACAATCAAATACCTAGCAGCCAAAAATCGACAAAAGGAGAAGCAAAATTTAGAAAAACACAACTCTGCTGATGATGCAGTAGTCGTTAGTTAACACAGTGGCCGGTACATACTGCATGACAGTCAGATTGAGGAAGGAAACGGAAAAGTTGAGTAAAATGTAGGGTAGGGTTGGATCTCTACCCTACCATAGTGTCAAAACTTAGCAATTCTTTGGGAGGGTGGAACTGTAACGACTTTAAGTACCGTAAAATAACTCATTAAAAAAAAACGCACTTCGCACTTACTTCTTGTCCTTGAGGTACTCTTTGAGCGAGGCTTCAAGATGCTGCAGGCCGTCCACATCCATGGCGTCGTCGGGACGCACTTGCTGGAGTACATCACGCAGGATCCCACTGGTCTCCGGCGAGCCAACGGCGGAGACCCACGCACGGTGGCGGAATTTCGCCTTTGCACTAGCACTATCATAGACTGCCTTGGCGAGTGTGGTCTTCCCCAAGCCACCGAACCCCACGATGGAGATGACCCTCCTCTGCTCCGGCTCGCCCTCCACCTCGTCCAGCAGCGAGAGGAGCTCCTCCACAGGCTCCAAGATGCCCACCGGGTTAGCCGTGATGCGAGCTAGCGGCGACAACGACGACCCGGCTGATGGACAGCCAGCAGGCGGATTGATGTTGGTGACCCGCTGCTGCGCTTCACTGAGGCGCCTCCTGAGCTTCTGGATCTCGTCGCCGAAGCTGGAGCGGCTCTGAACCTTCTTGACCTCGTGCGCCATCCGGCGCACCAGGGATGCTCCGCCGCGATTGTGCTTGCAGGTGAGGAGGTGCATGAAACGGTCGACGCAGTCCTCAATGTCGTGCTCGAGGTCGAGCATCTCCTCGGCGTGCAGCCGCGCGACGCCCGTGCGGGCTTCGCTCCTCCCCAGGGCCCTGAGCTGGTCGTCCATGGCGGCGGCGACCATGCGGAGGTCCTGCTGGAGGGAGCTGATTTCTTGCTCGACGGCCTTGTGATTGTTGTGCTCCTTCTCCAGCACCATGAATAGCTTCCCCATGACGGCCTCCAAGAAAGCGCTCGCCGCCGCGGACGCCATGGATCAGCCACATGGAAGAGCAGCAGCCGCAGCAATCATGCAGCTCCCAATTGAGTGCAAAATCGGATGCATGTATCTTCGGTCACAACTCCATGTTTCTTTACACAAACTTCTGAACATTAATATCCTTTTAAATATTCAGATAATCACACCAGTAGTTTTCTTTGAATGGTTTTTATTCATAACTTCCCGACGTATTTCACATTTCAGTACAAAATAATTGTGTTATTAGTGAGAAAGCATTCTGTTTATTTTGGTGTGTGGAAAAGCTTCTTTTTTTTACTCATTTTTATGTGCATATATGTATAATGTAAACGATGATATATTAATCTCTTTGTCATTCACGTTCGTAGTTACTAAATAAGATGGATTTTTCTATCGATGGTCCAGCGTGTCATGCATTTGTAAATCCTAAAATATGCAAAACATTATATGGGGCAGTGTAATTTGTGCAACTTTGGCAGATAATTCTGCATTTTGACAGAAATGTAAATAATGTGAAGTTTGAGCGTTGAATGATTGGATAAAGCATATCTCCAGTGCTTTGCAGCTACTTTTAACTATTTAAATTTAAATTTTGTCGCTATGCCTTATCATTTTTTTATATATTTATCAATCGCAGCTATTTGTATTATATTTATTTTATCTTGATTAATTATAATAATTCTTTATTTAAATTTTATCTTAATTCTAATTAAAAAGGAATTTAAATATAGGTATAGTTTAAAACAGATGGATTAAGCGTGCAACAGCTACACCAATGACGACTATCCGACGGCTACACATGTGTCGGACTTGGAAGCTAGGAAATGAAGCAAAATGGAACAAGTCACCCAAGTCCGACCGCCTTATTTGCTCGGAGAGCTAGCTCAGGCTGCTCTCGTCATTTGATGCCTTCAACTTCTAGGTTCAGTAATCCCCCTCTGCTTTTCTCTCTCTTCTTTGTTTCAGTGATTGCAATTGTACAATTTGCTTCCTGCTCAGCATCAGTCTTTATTAGCACTTTGGCGGTAGGCCTTGCAAATCTGTAACATGCACTTGATTGTTCTTCAGAGAAAATAGCTATGGAGGGCGCCATGTTGAACCTCCCTGGGAGGCTAGAGGAGCTACTGCCTCGTCACGGCAGCATGCTGCCCAAGGGAGCAGACGACGAGATACCGCTTATCAAGCGAGATCTTGACGAAATAGTCTCCATCTTCCATGGATACTGCAAGCCAAAACTGGAGGACCATGCCACGGTGGTGAGGTGCTGGATGAAGGAGGTGCGCGAGCTGTCCTTCGACATCGAGGACTGCATCGACCACTACGGCCACACCTCAGCCGGGTCCGGTGTTCATCGTAGTAAGATCACTCGGCGGCGATGGAGTTGGACGAGGAGCAAGAGGGCCCCTCGGCTCCCTGAGAGGCTGAAGCGGCGGCTATGGATGGCCAACAAGATCAGAGAGTTCAGCGCGCGCGCGCAGGAGGCGCTTCAACGCCACGCCATGTACAACAACCTCAGTGGCATCGCCACTACTGCTTCTACTACTAACATTTCTGCTGTATCTTCTAGCTCATCTTGGCATCCTGCATCGGGTGGTAAGCGAGGTAATGTCAGCATCGACGCCGCTATGAACAAGCTTGACGGTTGGCTGACTGATGGAGAGGAGAAGCTCAAGGTGGTGTCCATTGTGGGAGTTGGAGGAGTCGGCAAGACCACACTCGCAAATGAGCTGTACCGCAAACTTCGGCGGCAGTTCGAGTGCCGAGCATTTGTGCGGACATCCCAGAAGACTGATAACCGGAAGGTGCATAGCCTAATTTCCAGTCTCAGGACACATCTGCAGGATAAGAGGTGCGTACAGTGTGTCGTTGTGAGACGGAGTAACAGAATTATTCCATGTTTTTTTATTGCTGACATAGAGCAATGAACTCATAATAGAAATCATTGTTTGGTTAAAATTAGCAATGTATTTATTGTGCAAAATTAATTTTTGAGGAAAATATTCGGCAGGTACTTGATTATAATTGATGATGTATGGGCTACATCCACATGGGATATTATTAAGCGCGCTTTACCAGATGGTAATAGTTGCAGCAGAATACTAACAACGACAGAAATTGAGGATCTAGCTCTGCAATCTTGTAGTTATGACTTGAAGTTTATTTTTAAGATGAAACCTCTTGGTGAGAATGACTCGAGAAATTTATTTCTCAGTACAGTTTTTGGCTCCTATTATAATTGTCCTCCAGAACTCAATGAAGCTTCATATGATATTGTAAGGAAATGTGGTGGTTTGCTGCTAGCTGTTGTCACTATTGGAAGTCTTTTAGCAAGTCAGCTTGACAAACAAGAACGATGGGATTATATAAACATGACCTTAGGTTACAGTTTGATGGCAAGTCCTAGTTTGGAAAGGATGAAACAACTACTGAACCTTTGTTACAACAATCTTCCTCAGCATTTGAAGGCATGCATGTTATATCTTAGTATGTATCAAGAGGATACCATAATTTGGAAAGATGATTTGGTGAATCAATGGATAGCTGAAGGTTTCATCCATGCAATTGAGGGGCATGACAAGGAAGAAATTTCAAGGTCCTATTTTGATGAGCTTGTTGCTAGAAAAATTATCCAACCCGTACAAATCAATGACAATTCTGAGGTTTTATCTTGTGTAGTCCACCATATGGTACTCAATTTTATTACATACAAGTCAATGGAAGAAAATTTTATTATTGCCATAGACAATTCACAGGCGAATACAAGACTTGCTGACAAGGTTCGGCGATTATCTATTCACTTTGGTAACGTAGAAGATGCAACTCCACCAACTAATATGAGACTGTCCCAAGTTTGGACACTTGCCATTTTTGGGGTCTTGAAGTGCATGCCTTTTATTATGGAGTTTCGACTTCTTAAAGTTCTAATTCTACATTTTTGGGATGATGAGGATAGCATCAGCAGTTTTGATCTCACCAAAATTTCAGAACTTGTCCGACTGAGATATTTGAAGGTCACCTCTAATGTCACCTTAAAACTGCCAATCAGGATGCATGGTCTACAATTTTTGGAGACACTGAAACTAGATGGCAAAATAGGTGCGGTTCCATCAGACATCATTCATTTGCCAGGCTTGCTGCATCTTAGCCTTCCTGCTAAGACAATCCTGCCCAATGGAATTGTCCACATGACCGCGCTTCTCACACTTGAATATTTTGATCTCAGCTGTAACTCAGCAGAGAATCTGCAGAGCCTTGGCCAGCTGACCAATCTCCAGGATCTTCAGCTCGCCTTTTCTGACATACATTCTGACATCCTGGAGAATAATATGCAATGCCTTGGATCCATTCTGGGGAAACTCTGCAACCTCAAGTCTATCACTCTGTCACATGCAGGCTCTTCTAATGCCAATACTCTGCATATTGACAATGCTGCAAGCACAATGATCTCAGTTGATGGCTGGAGCAGCATGTTCTCTCCACCGGCCCTTCTTCAGAGGTTTGAGTTGTTACCATGTGTTTGCACCTTTTCTATCCTCCCTAATTGGATCGGGAAGCTTGGAAATCTCTGTATTTTAAAGATTGGGATTAGGGAAGTAACATGTGATGATGTTGATGTTCTCGGAGGATTGCTGGCACTCACTGTTTTGTCACTTCATGTCCACACGAAGCCTGCAGAAAGAATTGTCTTTGTAGGGTTCTCAATCTTCAAATACTTCAAGTTCAGATGCAGTGTAATGTGGATGAAATTTGAGGTGGGTGCAATGCCTAATCTCCGGAAGCTCAAGCTAGGTTTTGATGTCCATAGAGCATATAAGTATGATACTATTCCTGTTGGAATTGAACATTTGTTAGGGCTTGAAGAGATCTCTGCAAAATTTAGGGTCGCCTATACTGCTGATGATCTTTGTAGAAGATATGCGGAGTCAGCTTTGACTAACGCCGTTAGGATGCATCCAGGACGCCCTAGTGTCAACATACAGTGTGTAGACTGGACCTTATTTGATGGTAAGGATGTCGAAAATGTCAGGACACAACGAGAGGAAGAACGTAGGACACTGCAAAAGCAACAAAATATGGTGAAAGAAAGCTCAAGTGAGACATTTGCGGCTGTACAAAATGACCCGGGGAAAGGAGCGCATACATCTGTTGACAGCAGGTATGGATTAATTTGTCACACTGAGAATACTCTAGCTTTTGATACAACATTTAGCTTTTGATACAACTTGGCCTAACCCTGCAAATCACAAAACATGCCTTCAATATTTAAATTCCCATAGATTTCAGTTTATAGTTGTTAGGCCACTGGACTTGTATATATATATATACCTGACCCCCTGTATTAAGAATGGGATCTCAGTCTCACTGTATACTACACTTCTGTATGGTATCAGAGTAGGTTTAGACATCCCCGCTGTGCTAGCAACACTCTCGTCGACGAGCTGACGCTTCCTCCCCATCGTAGACCTTCTACTCTGGTATTTCTCTTCTGTCTTTTTCGCCTCAGTTCTCATCCTCATCGTCTTCTCCGCAAACGGTCTTTCTCCTCCTCCACCGCCTACTCGCCTCTTTCCACCATGTGACAAGGAGACGGCCTCCATCCGCCTTCTCGTCTCGTTCAAACCCACCTTCGTTTTCCCCTTACTTCAGCGCACCTTTCCTTCTTTCGATGCCGGCGCACCTCTACGCTCGCGGTCTCCATCGGCTGGACCCGTCCGCCCTCCATCGACATGATCCATCTGCCCTCCATCGGCTGAAACACTCTTTCGGTTCCCACTCTTCCGACACACTCACCTGCTCTCGGACACGGAACTTCTCCACTCGCGTCTGTGCCACTCCGATGCGTCCACGTGTCCACAGACATGAATTCCCGTTTCCCGGACGCGAAATTCTTTTCTTCGCGCCCGTAACTTCTCCCGTTTTCTAGGTCTGCCCCACTCCGTTGCGTCAACGTGTTCTCGAGCGCGAAACCTCACTTCACGAACATGAACCCCCTCGCGCCCGTAACCCACCTAATCTCTCGCGCCCGTGATCTATCTACTCTACCTACTCCACTTACTTTGCCACCTACTCATTGACCACCTACTCTCATCGGCCACTTACTCCGCCACCTACTCTCATTAGCTACACATCGGTCCACATCGGACACCCACCTATTCCCATCGGCTCAACATTCTCATCGGCTTATCACGCCCCGCTACTCTCTCGTCATGACTACCGAATTGGCTCTTAGTTCTGACATTCTTTCAGTTGCCGGATTCCTTCCGGCCATCGACACTCTTGACAATAACTCGGGTACCACTCTACTGATGTTCTCACCACCCTACGTAACCGTCAACGTGAAATCTCACGTTCTCATCTCCCTCGACCTCAACACCAACTATTTCAAGTGGGTTTTTTTTCTTTAAATCCTTATGTGGAAAGTCCGGTCTTCGCTCCCACATCGATGGCTCTGCTCCACCTCGACCTGATGACCCCCAGTAGGACATCGCTGAGTGCTACGTGCGCAGCTGGCTGCTCGGCTTGGTCGATGACTTCATTCTCGACCTTGCAATGGACGACACCGATCTTACCGCCTGGGATCTCTAGATGGCCATCGAGCGGATCTTCTAAGTAAACAAGTAGCCGCGTGTCATCTTCCTTTTTAATGAGTTCCACTCTATGGTATAAGGGAACTCCTCTGTCTTCTCGTACTGTCAATGCCTTATGGTCAAGACCGTCACCCTTCGTGATGTTGGCCACCCTATGGCCGACTCACAACTTGTCCTTGTCCTCTCGCGAGGACTTAATCCTCGCTTCTCCAATACCGTCGATGACATCGCAAACTCCACACCTCTTTCCACGTTCGCCCGTGCCCATGACATATTAGTTCTCAAGAGACTTCGCCTAGCCAATGATGAGAAGACTATGCCCACACTGCTCTCCTCGCCGTAGCTGATCATGGCTGCTCCAACCTCATCGGCTGTCGCTCATCGTGCGCTGCTACCACCTCTCGTGGCTCTGGTAGCCATGGTTTCAGCCACGGCAATAAAGCCCGCGCCGGTGGCAACAACAAAGGCAAAGGGAAGGGCAAGGGCAAGAGCTAGAGCGATCCGATGCAACCGCACCCTGCTCCTGTCCCTACCCCGTCCGCCAGTCCCATGGGTCCGTGGCTTTGCTACAATCCCTGGGCACCCCAACCTCAGCTGCACAGCCCCATCGGCTGGCAGCCCGGGGTCCTCGGCGCACACCCTTAGGCCACCTGGCATCCGTTCCCGTCCAACCACCTCAGGCGATCACACCGACCACCTAGTCGGCTCCCTCGTGGAACTAGACTGGCCTCATCGCCGTCCTCAACCAGATAACGCTCCAACCCTAGCACCCCTGGGTGCTGGACTTTGGTGCGTCATCCCATATGGCTTCATCGGATGGTATATTATTCTCTTGCCATCCTTCCTTCTTCCATTTCGTCACCGTCGGCAATGGGCAATCTCTCCCTATCACATACCACGGTGACTCCATCCTGTCTACACCCACATCTAATTTCTACTCCACAATGTCCTCATAGTTCCTTCACTCGTCCACAATCTACTTTCTATCCGCCAATTCACCAGAGATAATAATTGCTCAATTGAATTTGACGCTTCTAGTTTCTCTATGAAGGATATCCCGACCCGGCGCAAGATGCTTCGATGCAATAGTGGCGGCGATTTCTACACCATCTCCGCTGCGTCGTCCACTCCTCACACCAGCCTAGCCATCTCCACCAGATTATGGCATCTTCGCTTTGGTTACCTCAGCCTCGACACTGTTGCCACTCTCTGTAGCAGCGCCTCCATGCAGTGCAACCACAACGGCTCCACTGTATGCCACTCTTGTCAACTTGGTAAACATGTGCGGTTGCTTTTCTTTCCCTTTATGTCTTGTACCTCTAGATGTTTTGAATTAATTCACTGTGGTGTATGGACTTCTCCAGTTAAGAGTGTCTCGAGTTATCAATACTATCTTGCAATACTTGATGATTATACACACTACTGCTGGACATTTCCCCTCACAAGCAGGTTCGAGATTGCCTCTCACCTCATCAACTTCACAAACTATGTTTCCACCCAATTCAATCTCCATCCAAACCATTCAAGCCAACAATGGTACAGAGTTTGTAAAGCGTACCATCAAAGCCTTTCTCACCTCCCGTGGTACCCATCTTCGCCTCTTCAGTCCTTATACCTCTCCCCAAAACGGCAAGGCCGAACGCCTTTTTCGAACTCTAAACAACATCAGTCGCACTATGCTTCTTCACGCCCATCTACCTACACCCTACTGGGCTGAAGTGCTGACCATTGCGACCTACCTACTAAATGGGCGCCCTTGATCTTCCATTCGTCACAACGTTCCTTACACCCTTCTGTACCATAAGACGCTCGACTACTCTCACATACCCCAACCTAACAGCCACTGCCTCTCATAAACTCGCACCACACTCCACCGCCTGCATCTTCCTTGGCTATCCCTTTTCTCACAAGGGATACCGCTGTCTTGATCTCTTCACCTGACGGATCATCATCTCTAGCCATGTCGTCTTTGACGAGTCATGTTTTCCTTTCGGTTTACTTCACTGTGGACCTTCGTCTGGCAACCTCAACTTCCTTCTAACCAACACGGTACCATCCCGACATTCTCCAGCAACCACACCTCCGCACTCCCCATCGGTTGTTCCTAAGGACCTCCTGAACGACTATCCCACTCTTCTCCGCTCCGTCGTCACCCACATCAAACCCCCATCGGCTCCACAACCCTCATCGGACCCCCACCCTCCATCGGCTCAGACTGATCACGTCCAGCCCCCATCGACCCCACCAACTCCATCGGCTCATCAACCTTCATCAGCTCACCAACCCCTATCGGCCCCCCACCCTCCATCGGCTTAGGCTGATCTTGTCCAGCCCTTTCTCTGAACCTACAGTCGCCGATCCCGATCTGATGCCACCCTTTCCCCTTTCAACCCTGCCCCACCACCGACGCTACCATCGGACCGTGCGGCCCCTTCTGTCTCCACCTCCTCTCATATGATCACCCGATCCCAAATCGGGTCCCTCCGCTCTACCTAGCGCTACGAGTTCTCCGCAATCCATTTTTTCATCTCACCTATCCCGGTTACTCACCGTTCTGCCTTGGCCGATCCTCAATGGCGCGTGGCTATGGCCGATGAGTATAAGGCCCTCATAGACAACGAGACCTAGCGCCTCGTCCCTTGTCCTCCCGGTGCCAACGTTGTGATCGGCAAGTAGATCTTTAAATACAAGTTTCACTCCAATGGCTCGCTTGCTTGTCACAAGGCACGCTGGATAATCCGCGGTTTCTCTCAACGTCTCGGCGTTGACTACGACGAGACCTTCGGTCCCGTCATCAAGCCCGCTACCATTCGGGTTGTGTTTACTCTCGCTGTCTCACGTTCTTGGCCGATCTATCAGCTCGACGTGAAGAATGCCTTCCTTCACGGTTATCTGATGGAAACGGTCTACTGCCAGCAGCCTCTAGGCTTCGTCGACCCATCTCGTCCCGACGATGTTTATCTCTTTCAGTGCTCTCTTTATGGCCTCAAACAGGCCACTCGGGCTTGGTACTAGCGCTTTGCTGTCTATCTTCGGCAACTTGGTTTTATGGCCTCCGTCTCCGATATGTCCCTCTTCGTCCTTCACACCGGAGACACCACCGTCTACCTCTTTCTCTATGTCGACGACATCATTTTTACAGCGTCCTCAACAACCACCCTACAACACATCATGGCCCGACTCCACTCGAAGTTTGTCATGATCGATCTAGGTCATCTCCATCACTTTCTTGGCATCTCTGTTACGCGCTCTTTCCACGGGCTATTCCTCTCCCAGTGCCAGTATGCCATTGATCTTCTCTAGCGTGCGAGCATGGCCGAATGTCACTCCACCGCCACTCCGGTCGACACTCGCGCTAAGCTCTCCGCCACCGATGGCTGTCTCCTCGCCGACCCCGTCCAGTATCAAAGTCTTGCTGGTGCTTTCCAGTACCTCACACTCACACGTCCTGATCTCACCTATGCCGTACAGCAAGTGTGCCTCACCTCACCTCGCGCTGCTCAAGCGTATCCTTCGCTACGTAAAGGGCACACTATCTATTGGTCTACATCTCAGCTCCAGCCCTATCGACTCTTTCACCGCGTATTCTGACACGGACTAGGCGGGTTGCCCCGACTCCCGACGTTCCATCTCTGGCTACTGCGTCTTCCTCGGTAACACTCTAGTCTCTTGGTTCTCCAAGCGCCAGACTACAGTTTCTCGGTCCAGCGCCGAAGCCAAGTATCGCACCGTCGTCTATGTCGTCGCCGAGTGCTGCTGGATTCGCCAGCTTCTGCAGAAGCTCCGTATATCCATCGATTCCGCGACCATTGTCTACTGCGACAACGTCAGTACCGTCTATATGACCGCTAACTCGGTTTATCATCGACGCACGAAGCACATTGAGATTAACATTCACTTCATACGTGACAGGGTCGCTTTAGGACATGTTTGGGTGCTACATGTACCGTCGATCGTCGATGTACTAGTTCGCCGACATCATGACCAAAGACCTATTCGCGCTTTTGTTCACTAGTTTTCGCTCTAGTCTCAATGTTCGTTTCCCTCCCGCTACGACTACGGGGGGTGTTAGATTACTGGACTTGTATATATATAGACCCGACCCTCTCTTATAGAGAACGGGGTGTCAGTCTTACTGTATACTACACTTCTACAGTAGTAAACATTTTACGGCCATTAATCAATACTTGATCCTAAAACAATGTGTGGGGTCCTTTTTCTCTTTCTTACTTTCTCAAATGATGCAAGAACTTGTATGCTCTTCTAGCTTTTTTTTGGAGGGTATGATAACAATGTTGCGGCACTAATAATTTCTCTAATTTTTTTATGGGGTCGATTACACGTAAATGTGAAGGGTACTATATATATGGGTGTTTAAAAACAGTCTGTCTCTGTCTGCGCGCAATGGATCTCCTGATGAGCATAACCATAACATTATGTGTATAGCAGGAAAACTCAGCCCAAGGAAAGGATCCAGGTGAAGGTGAGCTGTATGGTGGACGATGGCTTCAGCTGGATTAAGTACGGGGAGAAGGTGATCCTGGGCGCTAAGCACCCAAGGTCAGTTAATTCGCCCAAAGCTAGCTAGGTTCAGTGAAGCAGCTGGTTGGGAGTTTGATCAACCCTCTCGTGGACTCCTGCAGAAGTTATTTCCGATGCATCCACGGGCACACAATGGGCTGCCCGGCGAAGAAGCAGGTGCAGCCCATCGACGACGACGTCCTGATGTTGGACGTCATATACAACGGCGAGCACACCTGTGATCATAGCCAGCTGAGGTCATGCCGACCCGCTGCAAGCTCTAACCTGCAGGAGCCGCATCCTACAGTGCTGGAGCAGAGCCGCCCAGCATGTACTAAGCGGCGAAAGGCAATGGAGAAGAGGAGCACACGGGTGAGGGTGAGCTCCCTAGACGACGGCTACATCTGGAGGAAGATCGGCCAGAAGGACATCCTCGGCTCCAAGCACCCAAGGTCAGTGTGTGGCTAACCCAAGATCGGCTTACTAATGAACAAATGTGTAATGGTAACTCGATCGATCTTGCAGAATGCACTACCGGTGTTACCACAAGACCACGACGGGCAAGGGCTGCAACGCGAGAAAACACGTGCAGCTCAACGACGGCGACCCACTGCTCTTGGACGTCGTGTACAGCGACGAGCACACTTGCGCTCAGACCGCGCCGTTGCCGCGACCCTCAGCAACTGCCGGCCCAGAGCAGCCACGGACTCCGCGGTCCGGGCTTGGGCAGAGCTCCAGCATAGCCAGCGACCTGAATGCTGATTTCCCTCCATTTGATTTTCATTGGACGACCAAAGACGAATCAGATGCTTGAGGTCCTATCCGTTGTGACGACATCAATTGATCGACCATGACTAATGCTCTTTCTATGTAGGAAGAATCCCTACAGATGTAAATACCCAGCTTCATTCTCGCCTTGCTCGATACCTCAGCAGCGGCCTCTCTTCTGTGCCATGAAGCTAGTTTCGAGCTCAAAGGACATATACCATGGCTAATAGCCTAATACAAATGCCTTCTTTCTTTTAACCTGTAAATAGTAGGGGAGGCCCCTAAGCTATATTAAATTTTGGAATATGTACAAAGTTTATATACATGGACAAAATAACATAAAGTATCTAGCCATGATTGAAGAAAAGAACTATCGCTATCTCTAAGCTTCCTAACTAAATGTAGGCCTAATCCATCTCTAAAAGGCAATCTCCAGGAAGCTATGGAAGGGTTGACACTGTCGAAGATCAAATTGCTTCCTTGCTTCCAAATATTCCAAAAAAAATCTCCAGGTTGAGCCGAAGCTGTTTCTTTGCAAATGTATCATCTGATGGAGGTCCAAATTCATATTACAGGTGGGCTCATTAAGGCAATTTCCATGCCGGCCCGGTCCACTCGTCAACAGCCCGGCCCAAAGTCGCACCTCTACTTCGTCCCTCTTCTTCCTCTTCCAAACACATGAAGAAAAGAAAAGTAGCCCAACAAAGAATTTGCATTTCAAGGGTGCCCAAGCGTCCCAGATTAGCTCTTATGATTCTGAGGTTGTTTTTTGTATAATATATACAACAAGTGGATCCAATTATGCAAGCACGGATGGTATCCATCATTTAAATGATGGGAGGTTGGACATCTGCAGGTGGTTTCTGAATGCCATTGATGGTTGATCTTGTGATTCTCTCCATCTTGACATGCGGTAGAGCCTTACTGGGTTTGTGACTTGTGGTCGTCGCTTTCGTGCAACTGGTTCTTCCTTTTTTATCCAACAAGGGTGTAGCTTGCAACACGCAACGACATATGCCATCTTTTTTTTTGTTATTTTTATTTTTATTTTGAGGGGAAGACATATGCCTGAAGGCTATTGGTTATCATGTAGAACCTGTGCAAGTACTAGTAGAAAACTAGCAACTCAGTTTTTCCTCACCACTGCTGTCATTTCTGATTTCTGCATAGTGCTATACAGGACTAGTTCTAATTTACTGGTCAATGAGATGTC
Organism: Oryza coarctata; assembly: GCA_030770085.1. Classification (NCBI taxonomy): domain Eukaryota; kingdom Viridiplantae; phylum Streptophyta; class Magnoliopsida; order Poales; family Poaceae; genus Oryza; species Oryza coarctata. Next base: position 16,854,312 of record CM061482.1, on the reverse strand, counting down.
AAAAATTTTAAAAGTGATAACTAAACCATATCGAATCAAGAGCAAAACTCTTTTAACTGAATTGGGTCATAATACTTCAGGAAACTATTGCAAAAGCCTAAACTGTAGTTGGTCGTTTCTAACCAGCACAACACTCAACTGAAGTCAACATGCTTCTCTGCACCAGAGATAAATACTACTTACACGGGTCAAGCACTCAAGTACGTATGAGACCTTGAACAAATAAAAGAATCAAAATAATTGAACTTAGACAAGAAAAAAAAGGATACCCAATTTGATTTGCCGCTTTGCTTTTCAGACAATATTTGATTGGCCACATTACGCGTGAAGGAATGACTAGTGTTTCTTGCTTTCTCACTCATGGAAGGAAAAAAAAATTCTAGAATGGCCTTCCTTCCAACGCCTACAACTTTTCACCTCTGATTTCACATTGTTATGGTAAAAAAGCAAGCCCAGTAGTGTTTGGCTTAAGGAAGCAAAGTTGCAGGAATCCCACTCAGTGTGTGCCTTTGGGCTTACCTTTTACTCAAAAAAGATGTGTTTGCTCTCTCAAACATATATGCTTTCAGTGTAAACACTTCATTACCAATGGTAATCATCAGGACCAGCTTTGTTCAGTAGTTGCATGGCGTTTTGCTTCTTGTCCTCTTTTCTCCCAGTAGCTCCCCTCTTTGGGTGCAGAAAGTTCAGGAGCAATTGCGATTGGTAGGTAGTTGGGGTTACCCTTCTATTGGTTCAAGAATCAAGATTAATTGGTCTCTCTTATCCATGGATGACAACTTTTGGGTTTTGTTTAATAACAAGGGAAGATAAATATTCTTATTGCAAGCATGATTTGCATGCTGAGAACATGCTGGAATATATTACTGAAAGCATGAAACTTTATATCAGATTTGTTCATTTTAAATTCATTTGCAAGGTTCATAAGTGGTCCTGCCAGAGCAACCAAACCCTGAACCTTACTCACCACTAGCATGCATGACTGTTTATCCGTGAAGCAATGACCACTTAGTGTTAGGGTTAGCTAGACATTAGCCAATAATTGGTCAGGGCTAGTCATTAATTAATTAATGTGTGCAAAACGGTGATGTCCTGAACTAAGAATTGGACATATGAGTTTACTTCTTAACTCAAATTAGTATGGTTGTGTGGAGGATATCATGTAGCTTTCACTAATTATTGTTTGATTCCAACTCCATCTAGGTCATAAATATTATGCAACAGGCAATGTTTCGATGGATATATCATCTACCTCGCTTTGGCCTTATCTGATATTTTTAATGAAAAAATAATGTGGAGGTGACATTAGAGTCCAAGTTCATCTAAGCAACCACTAATAAAACCAACTAACATTGCAGAAAATTGAGGAAAAAATTGCTGACTTGTAAGGACTTCCTTTGCTTATATGTGGAATGGAAATTTCTAGCTATTTTTCTCTCTTATAAGGACAAGGATATGATTTAATCCTAAAACCATCATGAAATAGAAGAGCTAACTTTTGCAGACAAATTCTGATTCCTGAAGTGCGTAGTATTCCCGTTTCCAAGTCAATGTTCAAAGCAAGTCAACTAAACACTCAACATATTTGTGTACTCTGTATATGTTTATCTCTTCATTGATCATTTCTTTTGAACGTGTTGATCCTCTAGAACGTTGGTGTTCCCCACATAAATGACATACATATACAAATTAGGAGTCCACGGCATATGAACTAAGTGCTTAACACTGTTTTGCTTTGGACAGAATGATTCTAGAATGCTGAAGTATGGATATGCTTTCCCTCCCATTTCTTACTCTGTCCTCATGAGAGAGTGAAAAAACATGTACTTGCCTTTTAGATATGCTCTCCCAGCAACATCACATTATAAAATCGAGTCACAGTGTCAAACAAGTCACACTAAAAATATTTTAAATGAGGAATAAAAATTCATAACAAAAGTAGGACTTATTAGTCTCTGAAGATGATGTGTGTTGTTGCTGGACTGGACATGTGTCGAGTAAAGAAATTCTAGTTGCTTCAATCAGCACTTCCATCCACTGAAATCTTCAGAGTATTCAGAGATGGATTTGTTTTCTAGGCTAGTGCCCCTGAGAAGTGGTCGTCTCGCTGTTGGTCTGAACTTTCACAAGTGCGTGCCCTACCTGACCGTCAAGCGCGCATGGATTGATCATCCAATCTCGATATTCTCTCTGAATTTGACCAAAATTTTCAGCATTCATGTGGAATGCGTGTAGAAATGGGCAGCACACACAAGAGAAAAAACTGCACATACATACATTTCCATCTCTTTCAGCCTCACCTAATGGCTACTTATCAGTATGTACAATCTTCCATTTTTCAGAGCGTAGCAAAGTTCATGTGCTGCTGCGTGCTGAATTGCTGATGGAATGGCAATGGCAATGGCGGCCGTGATAGGCGGGCAGATTAGCTCATGGCAACGTCACTGAAAATGATCTACTGGTTTAGCTAAGCTATAGCCGCTTTGCTAGTCAAAGATTGTGTTTTTTATTTCCTCCACTGTGCTTTCTTCTACTTGTAGGCCATGACTTATGAACACTTGTAGGTAAGAGAAAGTTCTGCAATAACAAGGTTTAACTTTCACTACAGCTGTTGTCCAATTTGTAACTCTATTTTTTTTAATTTCTTGAATGGAAAACCGTTATGATCTATGACTGAGTTGTGTCAAAGACAGAGTTCCATTTCTACCTACCGGTTTTGAGATGCATGACGTACACTCAAAGACAGTTTGACATGCTTGTGATTTGGAGGCAACAGATGGTGATACCATGATAATCTCAGGTCAGTACCTGTCCACTTGTTTCCGACTGTGGACTTCTCCCTTGTTCTGTTGCTCTTGCGTGTTCCCATCTATGTTGACAGAAACAGTGTTCGTACGAGATCGCACAGTATCTAATTTTTTGAAACTTTTTGTAAAATGAAGCAAATTTGACTGACCAAATAATCAGAAAATCTACTTGCACTGGCATGTACTAAATTGTAAACCAAGACGAAGAATAAGGGCTCCTTAATATGGAAAAAAAAGGAAAAGTGAGTAATGTTTAGAGGATTTAAATGCTTTGGATAAAATTCCTCTGAAATCAATTGAAACAAAGGATGTCTCAAAAATCTTTTAAAAATTGTAGGATTAACTTGTACTAAGATAGATAATTCGAGAGGGGTGAATGATTATGAAAATCAAAAATAAAATTTAACACTTCTCCCTAATAAAAAACTGAAAATCCATATTTTCACAATCGGGACATAATATTATTTTATTACTAAACAAATTACACCCGTAGATCTATAACTATAATCGAACTAGAACTTTATCAAAATAAATTAGATAAATTTTCAAATAAAACTAACTAGAATAAAATCAATCGGACCTCTAGATTTCGAGATATTAACAAAACAGAATTACAAGAATTACAAGAAAGAATTACAAGACAGAAAGTTGATATAAATTAATTAAACCCTAATTAATTAATTATGTGAGATCCAAAAATAATTTTTTAAAACACTTAAAAAACATCATAGCTAGATTTTCGATTAAAAAAAACCAACCCAAATCTTAGAGAAAAAAATCAATCTAAAATTAATCGTTATTTATGCATAAAAGTAAAAAAAATAGATTAATTACTACACTAATCTTCCATAAACTTTTCATATTATACCTCCCAAAAATTGAAAAAACAAAAATATTTTTTCTTTTATAATTAAGTAGTACGACAGTCCGCTTAGCTTGGACCGCGTCCACACAGTACAGCCAGGCCACATCTGTGTCGCTAGCCCTCACTTCCATTTTTTTTTGGCATGCTGTTTCGCTCGCGCCAGCTTGTTGCATTACCAACTACTTACCGTGTGCTCCATACATTTCGGCCTGCCCACGTTGTCGGTCTACTCGTGCCGTTCTATTCTATAAAATAAAAAATATATTTTCTAAGTATAAATTCTTACAACCTGATGTTAATCTACACAATACTCGTCACACTTTTCTATAATAATTTTAATATAAATCAATTATATAATAATAATATAGACTAATTTTGTTAATTTTAATATATACTAATTTTATCAATTTTAATATAGACTAATTTTTTATCTTTTTGAATTTAAAAAATTAATTGGAATAAAACATTTCATAAGGGTTTTGGACGAAAACAAATATGAATTCTTACATCATTGCTTTCTCTTCTTTAGTCTATGATTCTTTCATCTTTCCCATGTGCTATCCAAACAACTAAAACACTCTTGCTTTACTAATTCCTGTAAGAATTCTAATCATGTTTTTTTTTCTATCTCTGTGTTTTTAAATTATACATTTCAAACGAGTAGTTAGGCTCAAGAGACAGAAAACCACCTATTTTTTTAAATACTTAGAATGTGCGCAATTGATCCCAAGTGCTCTGCACATGCATAAGTGGAGGCGTTCATGCATTGGCTACATATAGCATATATACAGTCTACATGCAGGATCAAGAGAGACACAGAAAACCACATATTTTTATGTTATTAGTTTTCTCATCCGTCAATCGTCAAAGAGAAACGAAGCACGTAATTTGCACGCCAATTTTTTGCCAGCGCACGAGGGGAAACGATGAACAGATTAACTTGGTCCAAACGAACTCTAATCAGTTGTTCTTCGCCCTTTTTTTAAAAAAAAAAGAATAAATTGATCCTCTTGTGAAAAAAAAACATAATTGTTCAAATCCTCGAGCGTTTGATCCCGGTTTGATTCCGATCAGACGTCTAGTAATTGGCTGACATTTTTTTATTTCTTATAGCATCTAGAAGCGATTTATGTATGCAGCACTATCTTTTCATCTACATCACAGATTATTATCATAGATTATATGATCCAGTCCTTAAAAATATGTTCTCTTAAAAATATGTTCTAAGGGCAGCTCCAGTGTGAGCATAAATAGAACGATGGGCAAAGAGGACCGAACGGAGCACACTGTGGCCATTGATTGTTGTGTTGGAGGTAAAATTGACTTCTACTTTGGAGTCGAACTCTGCTGTTTAAAAAAAAAATATTTGTTGCAGATGAGAGACAAACGGACGCATGCAGATTTGTCTCAAGCTCACGCGAGGGAAGATGGATGCAGATGATTGAAGAGAGGTTTATTTACATGGGTCCCATAAATCGACGTTAGCGCTGCAGCTATCAAATGAAATTTTCGTTTATCTTCCGTGGCATGCATGAGTCGAACGAGGACTAAGGATGCCCTAAGCTATTTATTAAATTAAAATATTTAATTATATTTATAACCGTATAGATAATTTATTATAATAAAACTAGACCTAAGTAGCATCTGATAGAAATTCCAACCGGGTCAGCTAGAAAACGAACACTCTCTGAATTTATATTGCTCTGCAACTGCACGCAGAAGTCCAGATGCACTGGAAGACGTGACGTCGTTATCTACTTGGCAGGCATATCGGCTGTCTGTCCTTGTCGATTTCACTGCCATTTTGCGCGTGAAATACGCATTCCAATTGTGTGTGTAAAATACGGCAACCTGGTCTTTTTCTCTGTTCCTGTATCCGGACTACGCATTCGAATTTGTTGGCACGCAGAAGAAGCGCAGAAATCACTTCATCTAAAATGTTTTTCTTATGTCAAGTTGCATTTCATTCATGAGCTTAGAGCAAGTACTTGAGTTTTTTTTTGCACTTGATAATTACTTGGGAATTAATGTTAGAAAAGACAAGACAGAGGGATGAAAGCAATGCCACATGCCTTGAATTTTTCATGGCTTCTTTTGTAACTAAAACCTTCAACAAATTGTCCATATATATAAAAACCTTCTCATCCGACGGTTCAGATTGCTACAATTATACGCGCATATGCCTTTTTTTTTATTTGATCCATTCGCTGTTTAAACACAAGGATAGCAACTCATCCCTTTATCCATACACACCAAATTCCATTTATTAGAGCACCCATGTAAAATCGTTGTCACCGTTGATGATCATGTCACCAAGGACATATCAGCCATCAACAAGCCATCTAAGCTAGTGGCGTGTGATCCCAACCTTTAGGATAAATGGCACCTCACAACTCTACCTTTTGCTCCATCATGCTGATGTCCATTTTGGAATGCCAATCTTGGCAACTGAGGGCAAGTGTTGTTATCACCTTTGCCTCCACAAGAAGTGGAGGTTAATTCCCTTTTGTACATAGCTTCTATCCATGGGTTTTCCATGGAATCAATCACACGGAGGGATATCTAGCTACGAGTGATGTACTCTCACATTGTTCGCATGCTTGTGTTTGTATTGGGCAGAGGCATTGTTACCATTATAGTGATTGTGATGTGTTTTCTACATGAAAATTGGATGACCACATCAGTGGGCTGAGGGGTATGGATGTAACATTGGGTAGGGAAATTGTCTTATTGAATCACAGGAAAGGAAGTCTTCAAAGCTGTCAAATATCGAGGAATTGGTCGTCCGTATTACATTTTATGACATGTGTGTTTCTTCATAGTTTATCTTTATTTTAATCTATACTATTGATAAACATAGTAGGGGTTCATTGGGCTTTTCTATCCATCTTGTCAAACTTTTTTCCAGATAGAAATTCCTTGTCAAACTTTATTCCACTTAGGATGACTTTATAAATATCTGCTTATTAAATCATTCAAATTGTATTGATGATCATCACCACTATAACCCCCACGGAAAAAATGTGTTTATATTTGTAACAGTCAGGGCCATCGAATTAATTTCGCATATGCAGTAGTCTCCACAAAGACTAAAATTCTTGAAGAAAAAATATATATGAAGCCTCAAATTGAATTTCATTGGGCAAATTAAGCAGGTCAATTAAGTGGTACTTTGGTGGTTCACATGGGCAGCTTGATAACTCCCATCGTCCTAATCTTTCTGTTGTACATATTATTGCTACGAATTTTGTTCCATAATGGTTGGAAAAACGCCACATGCTTCCATGGCCACGCTACTAATCCTTCTGCAATTAAACCAGCAGCGTACATGGTATGCTAATCTCAATTAAAGCTAGTGGTTCGTACATAACATGCTTGCATGTTGCTGCAGTAGTGAGTGACAGAAGAAACGTGTGCTTACAAGGAACTTGATTGATTTTTTTTACTGTTGATTGATATTTATTTAAGTATCCCTGTGAAACAATAGAGACAGGTTCATTAGTCCGATGTGTACAACTGTGACGATTTGATTATTGTAGCAAGTAGCAACCTAGCTATGAAACGATTGATCGACAAAACAGAGAGTTGTAGCGAATGGATTTAATCAGAACATATGTACACTACGAGATATACATACGGAGAAGACTGCAAAATTATCCATTCATTCATTCATGCAAATGTATTATCACCACTGCCTGTCAATCTACAACTTAATTTAGCTTGCCCAAATATCCTCTCTTAAAAAATGTTTCTTTCTTATCTGAATATTCCATCCCCTGAAGAAATTGTGACTGAAGAAGGACCAAGGTGTTTCTAAACCACTAATGTGGCGTTTGTTTCCTTCAGTTAAATAGTTCTCTCAAAATATTAAATTAAACTTTTTTTATTTTTAAATATATGATGTTGACCTTTAGATATAAGAGTTTTTGAAAAGATATATTTAATAACGCACATACATGCACACCACATTTACATAACTCCACATGCGCACATGCACATGTACAACACACACTTCTAAGCTTATATAACGTAAAATCTCTAAAAAAAATTAATACAAATATTAAAAAATTAGGAGATTTCATCTTATTTAAAAATTTAATATAAATATTTAAAAATCAAGTCATAGTTAAAGTGACTTTAACCAATCAAATCAAAGCCAACTCCTTGTAACATCACTTCTCTTAATTCCCTTGGCTGCCTGAAAGGGAAAGGCTGAGCTAGGCAGTGACACATAAAAAGGTAATTAGTGTATAATTAATTAAATAATAATTATTATAAATTATATATATATATTTATTTAAAAAACCTCTTATATAATTTTTTTATAAAATACATCGTTTAATAAACATAAACGAGAAACTGGCCCACTCAATAAACCGTTAAGAACGCAGCCTTAATTGATCGGCGGGGCTCCCAACCCTGTCCTTCGAAGAAAAGGATGGCGCCGTGGCGACCCAAACTGAGTTGTACTATGCTACATGTGCCACAGAAGATCCTCATATTCTCAAAGAAAAGCAAAGGGAAGCCAGTCGTCTCATACTCTTTCGTTCTTCTCTCATCTCATTTTGCTATAAAAGGCGTTCGGGTCTCTCTCTCCGAATCCCAGCTGCACACTTGCATCTTCTCCTCTCTCCGAATCTCCACATATCCTCCTCTCCGTGAAGATCAATCAGCAATTTCATTTGATAATCAAGATCGACGATATGGAGATGGTGCTGCAGAGGAGCGGCGGCGGCATGGCGTGCCACCACCGGGTGCCCGGGCAGAAGCAGGAGGCGGCGGAGCTGTCGGCTGAGCTCCGGCGAGGGCCGTGGACCGTCGACGAGGACCTCACCCTCATCAACTACATCTCTGACCACGGCGAGGGTCGCTGGAACGCGCTCGCACGTGCCGCCGGTACGCTTCCCTATCTGCAGTATATACTGTAAGTAAAAGTTCTAGTGATCGATCACCAGCACCAAAAAAAACAGGGAGGTTAGATATAGAACAGTATGCATGAGCAATGGAATTAATTATTGGGTTTGAGAATTAAGCAGCAACTTAACCAACGACCTGTTTATAGAGTAGGTTAGCTAGGACAGAATTTTCCTTTTCAGTGCAGAGCCGGTGACGTCGATCGATAGGTCAGTCGGTCACAAGTCCAATCATTTCCTCCACCACTTGTCTTAAAAACTATGTGCGCCTCCGACGACATAAATCACTCGCACAGTAATAATCTTTCAATAATCCCTTAAATTAACCAATCTATAACACCAGTACTGTTAACCTCGATCGACATGTGTCTCACATGTACTATACTCCAACTAATGAATCAATCAATCAACTGTGAGATGCTGTTTAATAGTGGAGTGTTTAAGTAATGAATTTTTGTGCATATATGCAGGTCTGAAAAGGACGGGGAAAAGCTGCCGGCTCCGGTGGCTGAACTATCTCCGGCCGGACGTGAAGCGCGGCAACTTCACCGCCGAGGAGCAGCTGCTCATCCTCGACCTCCACTCCCGTTGGGGCAACCGGTAATTAATAATTAATTAACTCACTCATCACTAGTTGATCAGTATAAGAACTCGTGTATAGGTGCGTGTTTAGTTGTATGCATTTAATTTATAAATGTGTGTTTGGCTGTATATAGACAACGGGAGTATTCTTAGTATAGATGTAATTGGCTGAACTCAATAAAGTTTTTATTATCTTAAAAACCATTAATTAATCACTCCTCTACTTCCCCCTCAGCTCTGCTAATTAATCACCATGCTCACCATCGAGCAAACCTCGAGGAGACACGTGTCCTACACAGGAGAGAAGAAGATTAGCTTAGATTAGCTGGGAGTTTGACGCGTGTGGTGATGCAGATTAGGACTCTTGTAGATGCAGCTATAGCCTCAGCTTGCAAAGCGGCAGTTCACTCTCACACAGCTAATGAGTTAAAGATGAAAAAAGGACATGTCACGGTCGTAGGAGAGTACAGACTCCTGACGTTGACGTGCACGTGGCCTCTCCCAACACATGTCAACTCGTCCCTGCCACGTACACTCGCACTTACGTGACGTGACACATTCACACACTTAATTTTAATCAGCCAATGGCCGGCTAATATTATTCCCCCAATGAACGGATCGGTGACAGTGAAAGTTGCTCCACCAGTTTGGAATTTGCACGCTTCCTCTCTTCTCATTTCTACACGTATGTTTGCATCCACCCATCCATCTTATTTCTTTTTTCTTCTAGCATATTTCCCCTGCAAATTCGCACCTTGGTAACACAACTAGGTGTTTTAATTTCTAGCTTGGGTTTTTATTTGGTCAATGTTCAGGTGGTCCAAGATAGCACAACATTTGCCTGGGAGGACTGACAACGAGATCAAAAACTACTGGAGGACTAGAGTGCAAAAGCATGCTAAGCAACTCAATTGCGACGCCAACAGCAAGAGGTTTAAGGATGCTATGAAGTACCTATGGATGCCTCGCCTTGTCGAGCGTATTCATGCTAGCACTGGTGTTGATGATGATAGTGGTGGAGACTATGAAAACAACGACTTATCATATATTTCCAGTGTAACAATGGCTACCGCTGCTACGTGTTTTGAGGGCTCTCCAAGCATGGTGACTAGTTCATCTTCGGATTCGTTCATTTCTGAGTCACATGATTTGGAGAAGATCAACTTGCATGTGAATAGCAGTGATGAGAAGATGAGCTCTGGAGAGTGGATGCAGGAGGTGGGCTATGAGTTTTGGTCTACACAAATTCAGCCTAATAATGAACAATTTCAAGACCAAGAGCTTAACGGTTGGGTGCAAGGTTTTTCCGAGAGTATATCTGAAAGTCTATGGAGCCTAGAGGACATATTGAAGATGCAATAAATTTTACATTTATAAAGGGCTTATTTGTAAGATAGAATAGAGACATCAAAGAAGGCAAAGAGAAAAAGTTTTAGCTTTAGAAGTTATATATTTTGAGACACTTAAATTTCTTTGCCAACTTCAATATATTTTTCTTTTATTTTTGCTGTCTTTTTTTTGCCTTCTAGATGTCTAGGGGTTCAAGGAGAATAGATATGCTTGGATGTTGATATATGAGTTGGTATATACTTTTCTATGTAGAATTTGTATCGTTGGTTAGTACGCATGGGCAATTCATACATGCAACATTATGGTTGCCATATTGTAAATTAATTAGATGCCCAATTTTGTAGTTTCATCTTCCTTACAAAAAGATGTGCTATGTATTACCTCTAGTTTAATCGTTGCCCATAAAAAGTAATGAAGGTAGCTTAATTAGCAATTAATTGCGCGAGTAGTGATCCATATTTTGCGGAGGGAAGAGAAGAGAATCAGAGGCAAAACTCCTCGTTGCCGCTAGAGGGGAGCACTAAAAATCCGATGGTCCTTGAGGAAGGCAGCAGTGGGAGATTGCAATGGCAACAACAACTTCTCTTCTCGGAAGCCCACATGGTATGGCAGGAGGCAGTGGTAGGAGGCATGGCAAGGAAGAAGGATGGAGGCACAGAGGCATTGGGTGAAAGGGTTGTGTCTGGCTAGCGACGGGGAAAGGTGTTGGATTCTAACGTTTCTTGAGATGGCAACAATGTGGATTGTAGCAGCAATGCTGCTGCCTCTTCTCAAGAGCCTACAAGGCATAGGAGGTAGAGCACTATAGTGGCTAACATGGCAGTGGCACAACAACCACTACACTCTCCATCCGCTGCCACTTTGTCACTGGCCGCTAAAAGTGCATCTAGGACTCTTAATTGATTTTGGTGTTAAATAAAATTAAGTTATCAAATCAAGGAAAGTTGGCATAGCGAACATGATAACTCTTGTAACTTCTTATTTTCTTGAGTTTAGGATGTCATACAATTAAGAGGTATATCACATTCATATAATTGTTTTGAACACTAGTGCTAAAGTTCTTGTTTTTTTAAGTGTTCATGCTAAGTTTTGGTTGGTAACTTCTCATTTTCTTGAGTCTAGGATGTCATACTATTAAGAGGTATACTGCATGCATATAATTAGTTTGAACACTAGTGCTAAAGTTCTTGTTTTCTTAAGTGTTCATGCTAAGTTTCGATCAGAGTATCTAACAAAACATCAGACTATTGGATGGTTTGGATAGTCCAAAATTTTACCGCACTTGTATTTTAGTTTAAAAAATCAAAAATTTTATTAGACAGTTTGAAGTGACTTTGGAGTGTTCTATGCTTTGAATTATCCAAAATTTTGCCACACTTCGGTCTCTATCTTTGACTTGGAAAATTTTATGTGGTTGAAGTGCTTGCGCTAAGCATTGATTGGAAACTCTGATTTGCATTGGACTATCCAATAATACCAGAGTTTCTGATTTTTTACCATACTTTGATCTCTGGTTGAGGAAAAAAGGTAACCCTTAAAATGATTGGACTATCGATTTGTGTCGGACTATCCGACCCATCAAGGAATATAAAATTCTCCCAAACTTGAGTGTAGGCCTCTCTTTTTCTTCTTGCCTCGGGAGTTCTTATGTATGTTGGACTATCCGACTTTGAAGTCAGACTATCAGACGTGGGCTAAAAGTTTTGCCCCCAGCAACCATATTTTGGGGTATTTAAACTCTCCACCAATCCTTCTCTAGGTTACCCCATTCATTTTATTCAAACTTTGCTTTGGGTTGAGCTTAATGCTAAGGTGATTTGGATATTTAAGCTATTTCTTCTCCCTCTCAAATCTCTCTCATACTTTGTAAATCAGATCCTTGTGGTGGTGGATTTAGAGTCTTGGAGTCTAGTATATGTTTTGCTCGATCTTAAGCACTAGGGTTTGTCCAAGAGTTGTGTGATGTTTGTTACCCTTAGAGGTTAGGAACTGCTAGATGGCTAGATATCATCCTTGAGCCACTGATTTACTTATGGTTGGTCGAAAGAAGTTTGTGAAGGCCAAATCTCACCCTCGCAAGAAAAGAGATACCTCTAGCAGAGGAGAAGTGTATTTGTGCAACCTCATGAGGATAGGGTTGAAAAAGACCTAGCTATTTGTGAGTTACGCATTGGAGAGTAGAATGCTCTCTAGGATTTGAACTCTGGGAAATACATTGTCACACAAATCTCAATGATTTACTTCCACTTTACATTTTTGTTGTCTTGCTACATGTGCCGCTCTTAGATAGTTGTTGCCTGTGCATATATATATATATATATATATATTGTGTGTGTGTTGGATCTAGATCCAATTCATATTGGATTGTCTGATCAGGTATCAGACACTTTGACGGCTTTCCACTATAAACATTCGCATTTTATTTAAAAAGAGCCTATTCACCTCCTAGGCTTCTCATGACCCTTTCATTTGCCGCTTGTCACCGGTCACTGAGCCCACCACTCACCTTCTGGTGGTAGTGGTGGCTGCAAGTGGTCATTGCCTCAAGTCCGTCTATTGATACGGCTAGCGACTACTATTGCAGTTGTACTTTCATTTGAGTACTGATATTGGTGACGACAGTGCGTGTCGCACACCTTCCTGGATGTGATATTATGACACCCCTTCTCTCATATATACCATACGATGAACTCTTCCAATGAAAACCTTATTTTGAATATCTAGAATAGCGATGGTGACAGTCAAGATGTCGCAACCTTCTTAAATGCATCGCATTTGACGTTTCCTATTGGTGTTGTGTCCTTGTGGAGATGTTCCAGTTAGATCAGCTTTGATGGTATTAGTGGCGGTAAGATCAAGGCAAATGACTTATTTACAACTCAGTTACTCTCGACATTTACGGACAGTGGGAGTGAAATTTAATTGATTAGCCGCTGGTTTCTAAGATGTTCAACTTGTTTAAGAAAGACAAAGACTAGGTACAACTTATGAGCTGATGATTAAAACAATAGTAATGTGTATAGATGGAGATATCTGTCACTGGGTGGTATTATTAGTAATTTTCATGTTTTTAATTAAGCCATAATTTTATAATACACAATTATTCGCTCTGTTGACTGTAATTTTTCCGAAGTAAATATCAGAATAAATTTTATTATTAAAAAATCATTGCCCATGTCCACTTATATATATTTCTCCATCACACGTGCAAGTATACCCTCATCAACAGTAATAAGCACAGTGGTAAAAAAAAGGGTCTTCCCATGTGTTCTCAACAGTCTAATGACACTTGAGAAAAGAGAACTGCAACAAGAATAAGCATTGATAGATTGTACGATCCGTCGCCGTCAACAAATGTGGAACGAATAAAACTCTCTTTGGGAGCTCATCAGCTAAAGTCTCCAGAACAAAAACCGTACATGACATTATTGCAGCACTTGATCACACGTATGGACCAGAATTAAGCAGGCTGCTGGCACATGTATGTCATGTGTAAGCTTTGTCAAACTGAGTACTGTATCTAACAACAGAAACTGAAAGCAAATCTTATGAATTCCTTAAAAAATCAATTTTTAAACGAAAGTCAGCTTATATAGACTAGAGAGCATGCACTATATAGGTTAGGAAGAAAGGCTATATCTGTACCTCTGATTATTCATATGGTTTAATTTCCATTGCTCAACAATAGCAGATAAAACTGGCCTGTCAACTATCAAAACTATAAAAATGATATCGTGACTAGGCATATGAGTGGCTTTATGTTAGATGGTATCCTATTTGAGTTGCACCGGTGAAAAAAAATAATAATGCGAGCCATTAGGGTATCCTCTCTAGGCTAAGGCACCTCTCTCATCATTTTTTGAGGTAACAATGCTTTACACACCGATCGATCATGACCGACGCACCTCAAAACAATTGCTCCACTACTCAGCACAAACAAACATAGATGCTATCACATATTGAATAGATTTGTTTGGATAATGGATTAATACCCGGTCTATATACAGTCAAAACCACGTATTGAATGAGATGATTCTTATAATTAATGTGGCAAGTTCTACCATGTATTGAAATTAAAAAACTAAAATGAATCACAGCTGAGTGACCAAACATGTTGTATATCTCCAAGTTGTTAACTTGTTATATTATCGTCGTGGATCAAAACTCTCCAAAATAAGTTTTAGCAAAAAAAAAAATGGATAACGGGTCGTGACCATCATTTGCATTTGAAAAGTACGTAGAGTGTGAAAATTATAGCCTCCAAGTTGCTGCAGATCAATAAGCAGTGACAGCTAGTGATGTTAAATAAATCCACGGCCGCAGTTCATGCACCGGCGGCGGCGGCGTGCGAGAGATCGAGCCAGGCGGTAGGACCCACCGTCTCGTTGTTAAGTAGCTATCCCGCACGTGCCGAAATTCGACCGTACGTGTCCCATCCGTTACAGCTGGCTGAAGGTTGAAGCTGGCGGTTGACCGAGTCGTCGTGGTCCTCTGGTCGGCGACACCTAAGCTAGCCACGTCATCTGTAGTCACGCCCCTAATCCTCCTCCTGCCCTGCCGTCCACGTCAGGTTTAGCTAGCATTGCCGTAACCCGGTGAGACCGTCTCGTGGAGAGATTAAATAAAAGGCACCCGTGCCGTTAGCTAACCGTCCGTTCATTAATGCGTGATTAGCTACGTTAGGTTACACGAACAGTGTTGTTGAGAGCGGTTGATACGTCCGGTTTCTTGATTTGGATAGTAAACCGAGGTTATATTAACACGGAATTTTCATTCGCTAGAGAATGTCCAAACTCCGTTATTAACAATTAACCAACCATTTTCATTTAATTATATGGACAATCGGTATGATTATAGCTTTTGATGTATCATTTGTGCAATGTATAAATGACATACAAGGCAACCAGTGGCTCGCCTCTCACTCCTCACCTCCTCTCCTTCTTACCTTACCGCCACCCGAGCACACAATCAAAGATCTGAGTAGGTTCAAGGACAGCGGCAAGAGGGCTCCTCCAATCTCTTGGTGGCTTCGGATGATAGTGGTAGAGGTGTTTGTGGTTGGATCTGGTGTTTGTGGTAGAGCTCTAGCCTCCCTGTAGGTATGGGTGCTTGGTCGCGACATCGGTAGGATGCTTCACCAGCGAGGGCAGCATACCATCGAGTGGATCTTTCGTAGACCCCTCACCTCCTTCCCTAAGCGGTGGACAATTTTGGTGGTTGCCTCTTCTACTCACTGAGGCGGCTAAGACACGGGCGAGGCTATGGCTGTGGTGTGGGAGATGGTGCTGCAACAATGCTCCCCTGGTTGGTTCTACTTGTGCAGCATGTGGTAGGCCCAAGTAGTTGGGTGGCACAGTGGCGCTAGGCAGTGGCAACTTGCAGTTCACTATCGGCGTGCACAGCGATGACGCCAAGAGCCTAGGTGGCATGGTAGTAATGGTGGTGGTGACGGCAGTTGTGGCGGATGTAGGTTGGTGAAAAATCTCGCTCTTTAGAGCTTCTCAATGGAGACGTAGCATCGATTGATCTAAACATCGGTGAAAAATCGCATTGTCTCCTAACCTCCTTTTGTATTTTTATGTTCATTGTGATTTTTTTACTTTGCTTCCTCCCTAACCCGTAGGGTTCACCTCCTTTAAGTGTCCCTAGGACATTTTAAAGGAGGTTTAGAATCTCCGGACCATTCTACCAGAGGCTCCGAACTAGCTTCTTTATCTAACAGAAAGACTGGTTTGGATATTCCGGACTTTAGGATCGGAGACTTCGGAGGGAAGACTATTTTTCGCTATTAGTGTATTTTAGAATTAAAAGTTTACACATTCTCACTGCCTCTGTGTGGTTCATTGTCCTTTCAGTCATCCCATCACAATGAAAGCGAAGAAAAGCTAATGAAGAATACACATCATACCTTGATTCATCAGAAACTGTAAAAAACAACTATTAATCTAATAGCCAAGCCATATTCCCATCCTCACCCTCATCCCTTCGATCTCTCCCTATGCCTTCTTTCTTCTCGACGAGGCCAAGCGGTTGCCATTGTGCATGGCCCGAGCTTCTCCATCTGGACTGCCATCCATCTCTGGTCTATAGACTGTGGTGTCAGCCCCCTCCTTCTACCGTCGAATGAAGTTGGCCAAGCTAGCCTCGTGCATGTGTCCTCTCTATGCGCATCCTGCCACTCCATCGCCGCTGACTCCTCCATTCCCTCCCCATCTGTTCTCTCCACTGGTTCCTCTATCTCGTCACTACTGCCACCTCTGTCCCAGTTGGCGTTGATGTCTCCATTCCCTCCTCACCCTGCCACTATCTCTTGCCTCGCCGCCCCTACGCTACCTCTCCTCCCTAGCTAGGCTCCACCTCCTCAGCATCGCCGCTAGCGCCTCCTTCTTTACCACCCTGCCGCCATAGATAGTTGTCGGTCCCACCCCCTACCGCCATCATCGGTCGGCCCTACCACCGTCCTACCTCCCATGTTGCCTTCACTCTCGTCATCCCTGTGCAGTAGAAGAAAGAGAAGGAAGCAAAGAAAACGATAGAAGGGAAAAAGGAAGAGAGAAGAGAAAAAAAAGGAAGATAGAGGAAAAAATAAGGAAAAAAAAGAGAGAAGAAACAAGAAAAGAAAACAAAAGGTGTGACCCACTCTTTGTGCCAATCTTGCACACTCTATCTATTTAGGCCATGTTACTAACCATCAGGCCCCACGCGTCAATCCATGAACTGTGAGCCAAAGTCTATTCAACCATCCTACCACCAGCTCGGTAGACCCGATCTACCATGAGCCAACTTTCTATGTGTCTATGGTAGGAGTCCATGTGAAGAAATATTTTTAAGGATATTATTTTTCATAAAATAAACTCTTTTCCCTTGGAACAAAAATTTATTTAACTTTCTAAAATTCATCTCTTAAACCATAAATCCGATTTACTCTGTTAAACTTTCACATTTTTTTATAAAATTAAGATATATCCAATGGTACTATTATTTATTAATAATAACATTTCCTTTTTAGGTTTTATTTTTATTTCTCTCGTTTCGCTCCTAGTTTGCTAAGGAAAATTTATCGAGCGCGGAGTCTAAAGAGTCTCATGTTTATTAAGAGTAAGGCAAATCACTCATTTAATCATATTGATCATAATTTATAAAATTGAATTGTTTACAAAGTTGTATTACTCGATACACGTAAAGGCCGCTGATAGTAGACCAATATGTCTACCCAACCTAACTGATGTATTATGTGAAAATTGATTACCCTAACCTTTTGTGAGTCATGTTTTATTACTCGAGGCTCATACCATTTGTGCTGAAACCTCCGATATTTTTGTACCATTAATAATTAACAATATGTTTTTCATGAATAATATGACGTTTGTATGGAATAAATTGATTGTATCGAGAAAATGGGCTGTGAACTGTTTTAAAAACCTGACACTTTATGTTGGTGGCTTTACGAAATAAAAGGTGGTTGATTTAAACAAAACCATGCTGCAAAGTGTTCACCTATGTGGTGATGCTTTGTATTCACACATAAGAGTCGATTTCTTAGAGAACTACACTAAGCATAGTACAATATGACCACATGGGTGATATGGGACATCTCTTGTTAAGTAACTAGTGGGTCTAGGATTGCTGTTTTACCAGAGTTGTGAAATAGCTAGAGTAACCATAAGACGTGGTGCTCTTAGGATCATGAGCATAGGAAGGCTAGGACTTGGTGTAGGACCTTTATGGCTGGCAACTAATTATCTTAGTTTTGCTTAGAAAATGCCTTGTAACAAGTCTTCACTATCGACACGTAACTATAGAGTTTTGCGACATGTGGGTAAAGCGTGCACTTTTACACAAGATTTTGGCCAAACTGTTCAAACAATCGTATCCACTATCATAGGCAGATATAAAGTGGTTCTTTGTAAATAGTTACGAAGTAAAGTTGTGAGACATGACTATTTTCAGAGTTACCTTATGTGGCTAACAACTGATCTGTAAGGTTAGGAACAGACTTGTATAGTCTAGGAAGTTGGATGGGTTTATAGTAAGAGGGTGAGATGATAAACTTATGTTTGAGAGAAAAAACAATTATGGTAATGTAAAGAAAGTAAATTAAATGTTGATGGTATGGTTGATGGGCTGCCTAAGTATAGAAGGCTCTCGGAGCCATAATTGATAAGGTGGGTTATGACCCTATAAATGTTATTAGATAATGGTTTGAGCGAATGCCCATAGTTTTGGAAAAATGAAAAACAAAACAAATAAATAGGTAACAAGATAAAAACCACGGATAGTCTATATGTTCTATGAGATTACTGACGCTAATGTCATTGCAAAGCAACTCGCGACATGTGTTAGGACTTAAGTCTCTTATAAATAATAAACTACACTAAATGGAGTGACTATATGCTTACTCTCGCTTGAGACTAAAGCTAGGGTCTCAATCAAGATAAATACACACTAGAGGTTATATAATAATAATAATAATAATAATAATAATAAATTGAGTTATGAAATTAACCGAGTCTTTTAAGCCTGTGCATATTCATATTTTCTTATCAGACCTCTTTTTTTTCCTTTAGTAGTTTCAGGGAACAAAGATGATAGATAGGATTTCGTCCTAAACTTAAACTATTGCTTGTGGCTTAGGTATTAGTTACACTGTATTTTTTTCCTAGTCTTAGATGTGTTGTTTGAATTCTCATGGTCATCCTGAAGATGCATTATATGTATTTTTATTATTGTAGCTAATACCATTGTGTTCTAAAAGAGTCGGTGATACCAAGGTGTTTTTCGATTGTTTGTTTTTTTATATCAGTTTTGATAATCTTTGGTTGTGGGTATATTTACTCGTAAATATAGAGGACGGATTTCTATGTTTTTTTTAAAAAAAATAACTTATGACCTTTTGTGTGTGGACTCTTTTCTATATTTTGAATTAAGGACAAGTTATGGTCGTTAAATTTAAGTATAGAAGAAATGTATACATTAAATTCATGTTGTTCTATGCATTTAAATATCAAAAAATGCTATAGTATTATCATATATGTACATCTAGTTGCACGAACAACAAATTTCTATATAGGTATCATCTCCATTGGATAATGACCGCATTCAGTTTTTTGACAGCAGTGATAATAAACTAATGATTACATGGAGGATTAGTGGAAGTCGTTGAGCACGCACGCGCGCTCGGTTAATTAATCCGTCATTCAGTCACAATCCACCATGTTATTTTTTTTTCTAATCATAAATATAAATAGAAGAGATTTTGGACTTTTCTACCACAAATATAAGCAACCTTTGCGTACTACTTAGGTAGTTATATCGCTAAGCGTCATAATTTTCAATCAAGTGAACACTTAGTAACGTCAAACTAAGTCTATCTCAATCTTAAATTCTGCTAAACGATCTGGGATTACTTATATTATTTGTGGATTGAGAGGTAATACCTTATCGTAGCTGTTGGTAAAAAAGAGGGAAAAAGAAGCGTGGTAGTCCGTGGTGGTCGGCGCGCGGCGACGTCGTCGACGTTGGCCCAGGGCAAGGGCGGTGATCGACGGCGCAGGACCGACTGACTGGTCGATACCGATGGATGCGCCGTGGTCGTACCTTGAGTCTGACCGTTCACCTGCAGCTGGCAGTGTCAGCGCCACACTGCTACATTATCACCCGCTGTTCAACAACCTCGACCCATCTTTCTTTCTTTTTTTCTTTCGTTCTGTTTAGGAGGAGCACTGTATTGTATACTACTCCAGTATGATATTAATTCAGTGATCAGTACATAGTTTAGTACTGTCTCTATTTCTAAATATAAGCATTCTTACGAATTAAAATTTATACCACACTATTTTAATACGTGGAGGAAGGTAAATAATTCAAAATTTGACTAATTATATGATTGAAAAGAAATATTTTTTCTCATCTTTAATTTTTACTAAACAACTTAAAAATAGTTGTATTTTGGAAATGGACGGAGTTGTTTTTTCTTTGTGTGATATTTATGCTTTTTTACACGTTCCGGAAAGGCTGGACTGCAGTTTACCAATTTTGGGCCACAAATTACTACCGGAGACCCAAATTGGGCCCATGAAGCCGTGATCCAAATGCGGCCACTAAATTTTACAGAAAAGGCCTTAGATTCAAACCCAGGTAAGCCCATCACCGAAGCAAAGGTAGAGATCGCCGCTCACTAATTAGCAGGTCCTACCTATGCGGCCATCCAAGCACAAGCGTCTTCCCCAAAAAATGGGTGATCACCTCCCTTCCATGCATGGGAGCATGCAGGACGTCCACGTCTACCAAGAACACCATATATATGCATCGCCATGATCGACAGATCGAAGCCAGGAAGAAGAAGCTGCAACAGCAGCAGCAGCAGCAGCAGCAGCAACTAATAATGATGGATTGTCCCAACCTCGCCGTCGCGGTGGTGGGGCTGCTGCTGGTGGTGGCGGCGACGCTGCCGGGCGCCGTCTAGCAGCTGTTCTTGGACTTTCCCAACCTTATCTCCTCCGGCTCCGGCTTAGGGACTGTGTTATCGCCGATAGCGATATCGATAAACCTACCGTTATGTTGGATAAAATTTCCTATAGGCTAAAAATGTTGGGGTTTTTAAATTATCTTATAAATATCTTTTAAAATAATGTTTACATCTTAAAGAAACCTAATTAGATGTCTTGGCTACACAATTAAGCATTTAACCGGTAGTTTTTAGGTTCGATTCTTTTTCTTTCTACGTATGCGTTATAAAAATATGATCATCACGATTATATATATATATATATATATATATATATATTATTTTTTAGACAAATTGATTTGGATATCATCTATATGATTTTCCGAATAAATTTTGTCCAAAATTTTGTATGTATCATCGATAGAATTCCGATAAATCCAATTATCATGTTTATCGTCACGGCTACCGGTAAGTTAAAACCTGCTCAGCTCAGCGCCGGTGCGGAAAGTGGGTGGTCCTTAACCAGGAGGAGTATGTCGAGAAGGCGTCGCTGTACGCCATGAAGGCCGTCGGCGGCAAGACCATCGACGCGAGCCTGTCGTCGGCGAAGGAGGCAAAGGTGACGTGGGTGGTGGACCCCAAGGGGAAGGAGAGCGAGACCACCTTCAATACCATCACGGCGGCGCTTGCCGCCGTCCCGGAGGGGAGCAAGAAGCGGGTCATCCTCGACCTCAAGCCCGGCACGGTGTTCCGGGAGAAGATCTTCCTGAACCTCAGCAGCCCTTCATCACCTTCAAATCCGACCCGAAGAACCCGGCGGTGATCGCCTGGAACGACACGGCGGCCACCGTCGGAAAGGACGGCAAGCCCGTCGGTACGGTGGGGAGCACCACCGTCGCTGTCGAGTCCGACTGCTTCACGGCCTACAGCATGGAGTTCAAGAATGACGCGCCCCTCACCAAGCCCGGCGCCAAGGGCGGGCAGGCGGTGGCGCTCCGCCTCTTTGGCACCAAGTCGGCCATCTACAAATGCACCATCGACGGCGGGCAGGACACCCTCTACGACCACAAGGGGCTCCATTTCTTCAAGGACTGCGTCATCAAGGGCAGCGTCGACTTCATCTTCGGCTTCGGGAGATCCTTCTACGAGGGCTGCACCATCGTCTCCGTCGTCAAGGAGGTGGCCGTGCTGACGGCGCGAGCAGAGGACGAAGGCGATCGAGGACGCCATCGAGAGCGGCTTCTCCTTCAAGAACTGCGCCATCAAGGGAGAAGGGCTGATCTACCTCGGCCGGGCATGGGGGGACTCGTCGAGGGTGATCTACTTCTACACGGAGATGGGGAAGGAGGTGGTGCCCGTGGGGTGGGACGAATGGAACATCGTCAAGCCGGAGAGCAGCGGGATCTACTACGGCGAGTTCAAGAGCACCGGCCCCGGCGCCGACGACAGGAAGGCGAGCAATTCGAGTGCATCGGCGCCGGCGGCGAGTAATTCGAGTGCAACAGCGAAGACAAGTAATTCCACGGCATCGGCGCGGGCGGCGAGTTATTCAAGTGCACCGGCGACGGCGAGTAACTCAAGTGCGCCGGCGACAGCGAGTAACTCAAGTGCACCGGCGACGTCCAGTAACTCAAGTACACCGGCCAAGGCTAGTAACTCTAGTGCACCGGCGACCGCGAGTAATTCAAGTACGCCAGCAAAGGCGAGTAGTTGAGTGCAGCGGCACCGGCACCGACGCGATGAATCACGCCAAGAAGGAGGAGCAGGCCAAGCACTTCATCGGCAGTCGGCACCCTCTACAACTACATCTTCGGCGACTTCTGGATCCTCCCGCCACCCAAGTGATTCAACTTTCGGAGTACTACCACCAAATTAATTGGGCCCAATCAATTATGTTTTGGAGGCCCGTTTTATCATTGTTTGCGTTGATTGGGCCGGATTGATCGGCCACATAGGTTTCTCACGTGTAACATTTGTTTTTTCTTCCCATTTCGTTTGGGTCTTTTATGAGTGTACGCATCTTCAAGACGGTGAATTTTACAGATGCATTTGAAAAATACTTGTTGGAGACTTGTGCTCTGCATGCGTGGCAATTAACTTTCGCGAACGAAAACGATCTACACGACGGTATCTAGCTCTGACGACAACGAGGGGTAACAGATACATACAGATAGACAGAGAGTAGTACTAGTTCGTTCGAGAGTGCTAATTATGAATTATTCAGCGTCTGAATAAAAATCGATTTATTCTTCGTGGCTCTGATAAGTTCCTTGCCGCACAACGTAATTTGCTTTCGAGAGAACGACAAAATGGATAAACCGTGTGTTTCTAGAACTGTACATAGAACAGTGACTCAATTTAAGGATGAGAAATGGGTGGACCAGGGACGGCATCTCTCCAAATTGTTATCCATATCGTCTGCATCCAGCATCAGTTAACCTAAAACTAATAATCAGTGACAAAACATAAAATTGTAGATAAAAATTTTATATTTGTGTGGCTAATGATTTAAAAGGTTATGCTCGAAAATAAAGTATGATGAAAAAAAAATTCGAAATCAACTTTTTTAAATTTAAATTTTAGTAATGGTTTTATAAGCTGTTCGTGTGTCTCTTGTTGTGTTGATCTGCACGTGATTATTCATTGCACTGCTACTTCTATTGCTAAAAAAAAGATCTGCAAATATTTATTTCAATTGTGTTGTGAAAGAACGGATATAGGAGCACGGATTTGCAGTGACAATTAAAACCAAAGAACAAACACATAAATTCATGACAAAATTAAGACAAACCACACAAAAGAAAAGTAAAAAAGGTCAAAAGAAAGAAAGCCACAATGAGAGCCAAGTGGCAGTGCATCTAGCCGTCTACTAGTATACTGCTCGCAGCTGGCCCGGCAAAATCTGCAACCAACCACCAGCTTCCCTCCACGTGTCCATGTGGGCCCCACCAACAAACTGACTCCGCCTCATCCCCGTGGGAGTCATGCGGTTCCCGCCACTCTTATTTACTCCCCAAAAACAAAACAAAATTCAACGAAGAAAAATTAAAATTCGGCAGCAGCCAAGCGAGCGAAGGAAGAAGAAATCACGGAAATGCCACTCCCGGCGTTCGTGGCGGTGGCGGCGAAGCTGGCCGTCCTCGTGGCCGCGGCGGCAACGGCGGCCAATGCCGCCTCCTACGCGCGGTACCGGCGGCGCCACCTCCGCCGCATCCCCGGACCCATCGATGAGTCCACCGATCCCCTCGCCGACTTCCGCGCCCTCCCCTCCTCCTCCTCCTCCTCCTCCGCCACCGCCGACTCAGGTTCGTCACACTTTTTGTTTCCCGCAGGAAAGCCCTAGCCATGTTAGCGCTAATCGTTGCGGTTAATGGACTCTCGCGTATCAGTGGCCATCCGGAGCAAGGCGCTGCATTGGGGGTTGTTATTGATTTGATTGGCCTTGTGAATGCCAAATTCAGAGGTTTTAGGTTTCGTCGATTCGTTACGGAAGTGTACACTTTTTAAATGTGAGGAATTGTTGCCTTGATTGGTGTGAATTGATCAATTAATCCTTACATTCAAAATGTTTTTGATCAATTAGTCAATGCCAATACAAGTACTGAAAAGAACGTGTCTTGTCCATTGCAATGTCCTGTAGTTGGGGATAAGCTTGATCACTGCTCACTAGGTCGGCTCAATTATGCTTGAACCTCTGTTATAATTTTCTATATAAATTTCAATATTCAGACTGTGCTTTAAACCCATCACTTACGAGCAGCAGCAATTAGCAAGCAACATGGAAGCCCTGATGATGTGGCACATTTGTTTGCAGAAGACGATAATTTCTTCTTTGGGCTAGCAACAGCGCCTGCGCATGTAGAGGACAGGCTAGAAGATGCTTGGCTCCAGTTTGCAACTCAAACTTCCTGTGGTGACAAGGAAAACGTGCGGGACCAGAGGCCAGTAGATGCAGTGATGGCATCTACTGCTGGTGATGGAGGCTTCCAGCAAGCTTCCAGATCGACAGGTGGGGAAAATATTGGCGATAGAGAGCAGAGGAAGCCACTTAGGGTAGCCATGGAGGCTATGCTCAGGGGATTTGAAATTTTTGCCGAGAGTGGAGAATCTGCTGGCGGCGATAACTGCAACCACAACGTTGCTGCTTGGCATAATGTTCCATGCCCGTAAGTACAAGCGTATAGCATATCTAATAAGCTAATTTAACTCAGTTCTGTACTCCAAAGCACAAACCTCCTTGCTTGTAAAGTCACCTAGAGACTACTTCTCGTCTTAACTATCTCTCCAGGAAGAGTTGTTGTCTTTCAATATTGTAGCATCTTTCCAAGTCTAGATATGACTTGGATAGTGACACTATGGGATTCCAAGGATAAAAAACGAATGCATGCTTTACAAAATCATAATGCAAGATTCTAGCTTTCCTTTCCAAATGTAGATATCTTTGGATGTTGTTTGTGAGCAAACTCTGACCATTTTTTTCAGGCAAGAAAGGCTTAGATTTTGGTCTGATCCTGATGCTGAGTTGAAACTTGCTAAAGAAACCGGCATCAGCGTTTTCCGCATGGGGGTAGATTGGGCAAGGTTAATGCCTAAGGAACCAACTGAAGAATTGAAGAGCTCAGTAAGTTCATAGGATCATGCAATGCACCTCTTCTTACCTTTATATTCATGCTTCTTTTCTCAGCATGGTGATCCCAGTACCGGTGAAATAAGACAGGCATCTCTTTCTCTAGGTTAATTTTGCAGCACTTGAGCGGTATAGATGGATCATTCAAAGGGTTCGTGAATATGGAATGAAAGTAATGCTTACTCTGTTTCATCACTCACTTCCACCTTGGGCTGGAAAATATGGCGGGTGGAAGATGGAAAAAACTGCCACTTATTTCATGGATTTTGTGAGGTACCCTTTGAGGGCAGTCAAATTGGCCTGCCAATACATTCTCCATTGGATTTGTTCAATAATTCATTAGATTTTGATGGGCTGTGCAGGCTTGTTGTTGATGGTGTGTCAGATTTAGTGGACTACTGGGTGATTTTCAATGAACCTCACGTATTTGTGATGCTGACTTATTGTGCCGGTGCTTGGCCTGGTGGAGACCCTAATGCAATTGAAGTAGCAACATCTGCTTTGCCAAGTGGTGTATACAATCAAGCTTTGCATTGGATGGCTGTTGCACATGCTGAAGCCTATGACTACATACATTTGAAAAGGTAGATTCTACATAATGTATTATTTGCAATGCCCTTATTCGAATGATTACCTGGTATTTTTTACTGAACAATCGAGGAGTTGGTTTCCTCTGGTTTTCTAATTATTCATTTGTTGATTAACAGCAAGAATGAAAAGAAGCCAATAGTTGGTGTTGCACACCACGTATCATTTACAAGGCCATATGGTCTATTTGATGTTGCTGCTGTCACGCTAGCTAACTCATTGACCCTTTTTCCTTACGTGGATAGCATATGTGATAAACTGGACTTTATCGGAATAAACTACTATGGACAGGTAAGCAGATTAGTTGCTCTTTAATGAATGGCTATGTAAGCGACTGAGTTAATTCTCCCATTTCCATGCAGGAGGTTATATCAGGACCTGGTCTAAGGCTTGTGGATAATGATGAGTATAGTGAATCTGGTCGTGGGGTTTATCCTGATGGGCTGTTCCGCATCCTGATTCAATTCAATGAACGATATAAGAGCTTAAATATACCTTTTGTCATTACTGAAAATGGAGTTTCTGATGAGACTGATCTGATCCGGAAACCATATATACTGGAGCACTTGTTAGCCACATACACTGCCATCATTATGGTCCTTTCTTAACCTTTAATCAAACATGTTTAAGTCTGTGTTCGTGGAGATGGAACTTCCAACACTTAAATGACATAATGTTTTATAGGGTGTCCGTGTACTTGGTTATTTGTTTTGGACAACATCGGATAATTGGGAATGGGCGGATGGCTATGGTCCCAAGTTTGGGCTTGTTGCTGTTGACCGTGCTTATAACCTAGCACGGAAACCTCGGCCTTCATACCTTTTATTCTCCAGGGTAACTTTTTCTTTTTAGGAAATCATGAAACCATCATACATTGTTTACCTATTATCTTAGTTTCATACGTTGTCTAACTCCTAGGTGAATTTTTATCTTCTGTTGAAATATTGAAAACTAACTAAATCTACTCCTTGTTTCTGATGTTTAAAGTTCATTCATTTTCTTTTATGTGAGGAATTTTATGGCCGTCTATTAAAGCACTAAACGTGTCTAGACCTGAGATTATCTCCAGTATTTTGTTTTTTGTCACGTTCTTACATTCTTGCATGTGGTAGTTATATAACTAGCATGATAAGATGCATCTTAATTACAGGTTGTTACAACTGGAAAAATTACAAGACAGGACAGAATGTCTTCTTGGAGGGAGCTGCAACAAGCTGCAGTTCAAAAGAAAACACGTCCATTTTTCAGGGCAGTGGATAAGCATGGTCGGATGTATGCAGGTGTGTGTTGTTTATTTTCAAATGATTCTGATGATCTTATCAACAGGTGATCGGCAGGATCGATAAGTAGTGGCTTTTTTTAGTAAAAACAACTTGACTAGGATTAGCATGAGATATTGATTTCTGTTAGACCGTTAGACTTGTATATATAGGTCCGACCTTTCTTACAGTAAACAGGGTTTCAGTCTTACTGTCTATACACTTTACTTTTACATGGTATCAGAGCGAGGTTTAGATATCCTCACGTACTGGCAACCTTCTTGCCGACGAGCTAACATCTCCTCTCCGTCGTAGGCGTCTCCTTCTCCTCCGAGACCCTCTCCATCACACGCTTCTCTTCCACCTCTTCCTCTGGTGTTTCTTTTGCTTCTTTGCCTCGGTCTTTCATCCCTATAGTCCCCTCCGCAGGCGGTTTACTCTTCACCGTGAGCTCACCCCCTACGGTTTCCCTCTACCACGGGCTTACCTTTGCTCGCCACCTCCATCGCGTGACGAGGAGACGGTCTTCATCCGTCTCCTGGTCCTGTCCACCTCCACCTTCCCTTGCATTCTCACATCATCCTCTCTTCGAAAGTTGCGTCAGCGCCCTTCCGCGCTCGCGCTCTCCATCGGCTGGAACACCCTTCGGGTTCCTGCCATTCCGACACGTTTACCTGTCCGCGGACGCGAAACCTACCTCCCGGACGCGAACTTTCTCCCCTCGCGTCCGTGGCCTTTCTCGTTTCTAGGTCTGTGCCACTCCAACACGTCCGCGTGTCCACGGATGTGAAACTCTGTCTCTCGGACGCGAACCTTTCTTTTTCGCGCCCGTGGTCTTTCCCCCCTTTTTTGAGTACGCGCCAACCCGACGCGCCCACGTGTCCGCGGGCGCGAAACTCTGCTTCCCGGACGCGAACTTTTCCTTCTCTCGCCCGTGACTCCCCTCGTTGCGTCCATCGACTCCACACACGTGTCCATCGGCTACGCCCGCCTACACTCATCGGCCTCGCGCCCGCCTCCATCGGCTTGCCCATTAATCCGACGCGTACGTGTGTCCACCGACGCAACATCCTATCTTCCAGACGCGCACCCTTCTTCTCGCGCCCGCATCACTTTCATCGGCTTCTCACCCCTCTCTCATCGGCTTCTCCCTCTCACCTATTCCCATCGGCTTCTACCCGTTCCAATCGGTTTCTTTCCCATCAGCTTCTCACGCACTCGAGCTCATCCGCACGTGATTCCCTCACGTCACGTCCAACCTTACCATGACGACCGAGTCGGCCCTTGGTTCAGGCACTCTCTCTGTTGCCGAGTCCGATTCTCTTTCGACCATCGGCGCTCTCGATACTGCCTCGACTACTCCGATGTTCTCCACCACCGACAACCCTCTCATCTCTGACCCGTCCTAGTACCGGAGCCTTGCTGGTGCTTTACAGTATTTGACTCTCACACGGCCTGACCTCACTTATGCGGTTCAACAAGTGTGTCTCTTCATGCATGCTCCCCACAAATCTCATCTTGTGTTGCTCAAGCGTATCCTTCGCTACGTGAAGGGCACACTAACCATTGGCCTCCATCTCAGCTTCAGCCCCATCGACTCTCTCACCGCGTATTCTAACGCGGGCTGGGAGGGTTGTCACGACTCCCGACGCTTCATATCTGGTTATTGCGTTTTTCTCGGCGACACCTTGGTCTCTTGGTCCTCCAAGCGCCAAACCACGGTGTCTCGGTCGAGCGTAGAAGCCGAGTACCGCGCCGTTGCTCATACCGTCGCCGAGTGCTGTTGGATTATGGAGCTTCTCTAGGAACTCCATACACCTATCGCATCCGCGACAGTTGTCTACTGCGACAATGTGAGTGCCGTCCACATGACCGCCAATCTGGTCCACCATCATCGCACGAAGCACAGCGAGATCGATATTCACTTCGTCCGTGACAAGGTTGCTATAGAACTCGTTCGGGTGCTCCATGTACAGTTGACGCATTAGCTCGCCAACATCATAACCAAAGGCCTGCCCGCGTCTTTGTTTACCAGTTTTCGGTTTAGTCTTTGCGTTCGTGCCCCTTTCGTTACGACTGCAGGGGGTGTTAGACCGTTAGACTTGTATATATAGGCCCAACCCCCTGTATAGTAAACAGGGTCTCAATCTCACTGTCTAACACTTCACTGCTACAACTGCCAGTTATGTAAATAGATACTGCCATTCATGGAGCTTCATAGAATTAAGATTAATGGTGCCTCTCATTTTGCTTCTTTTTATTAATCATTTATGATTTAATGCTCATCTCTTCTCAGTTAAGGTATTTATTGACCCACCATAAGGCCTTAAAAAACTATATACCAAATATAAGTTGAATAATCTCCATATTTTTCTGCTTGTCTAAGCATTGGTGGCTCTCTTTGTCTTATAGGTGGTCTAGATCGGCCTATTCAGAGGCCCTTCATATTGCGGGATTGGAGATTTGGTCACTATGAAATGGAAGGCTTGCAGGATCCTTTGAGTTGCTTTATACGATGCATTTTTGCACCATTTTCAGGCCAAAAGAAGATTCACTACATAGAAGATGATGTGATTTCTTATTCTATTAACTGATGCCCTGCTACCATAGTTGCTACTTAAGTTCAGTTTCTTATGTTGCAACAAAAAACACATCCATGTTTTGGTGAGTCAAGAGCAGTCATGCATTTTGTTTTTCGATTCTTTGTGCATCTTACCTATTTAGAACAGCTTGTTTGGAATCTTTTATAGGTTACTTTTGTTCTCGATCAAGTAAATAAAAAGAGTCTGGGAAATGGAAGCTTCAATTTCTGCAGGTAATTCTTACATGGGTTTACTATTCATATGACAGTACTCGTATTTAGACTCCATACATTTTTTTATTCTCGTCTCCTTAAGAATAACTTTTTTTGTTTGGTTTAAGATGTGTTTGATCTAATGTCATGTAGATTGTCTTCTAAATATCTTCTGACTGACTAAGCCAAAATATCTTTTGTGGATCTACTTTTGCTAGCTCATAGCTATGTCCTGTACTTCTTAATTGAAGATGCTTCCTGGGAAGTGTTTGAGCAAACAGATGGGCACCTGCCTACCTTATTTAGACCACTGACCCTCCAGGCTCCATTCAGATCTGTGCATGTAGACGCGTTCAATTAGTGAATTAATGGCTCCTATTGTTTCCTGATGTAGAGTTTTACTTTTCTATTGTAAAAAAAAAACTTTTCACCCACTGTATCAGGATTCATGGGGTTGAGGCATTAGTACTAGAAGGAAATGAATAAGATTAACAAATTGCAGTAGAGGAATTCAGGGGTTTAGTTATCCCGTAACATGTGTACATGAGGTTTCATATAAAACAGTGGTACTTGCCAGCATTAGGTGCAATTACAGAAAACTATCATTATGTTGATTCGACGTTCATGTGCAAGGTAGTTGGTTGGATAAATGACTTCATTTCTGCCAAGATGCATATAGGATGAGAGTTATCAGGCTCTACATTTTTGCCATGAAAAGCCTAGCTGCCTAAGTCATTTGATCCATTTGGAGAGATCATTGCAGATGTATCCTCCTAACGAGCCCACTAACTTATTTATGCATGCTGATCTACAAAGAACTAAATTTTATATGCCCACAGCCCTATATTCATCATCTGGAATGCAGTACTTTTGATACACACCCCTGTAACCGCACCTTTCCTGTACATTTTTTTCTAATATAGATAATCAACTTGTCATGACGTCAATCTTTTGACTAGGGATCTTAGCTAGGGCGAATATCAAAAGAGCATAGATCTTTAGTTTCATTGTAATGCAAATTTATTCTCATCCTGTGTCATTTATTTTCAGTGAAACAAAAACAGAGGAGAAAAAATGAAAGGGTCTCAAAGGAGAAACAAGGGAGCATATAATCATAGGAATTTTATATTATGGTGCATATTGCGTTACATGAGCTATGTAGTACAGAACAGGAAGTTGTGTAGTTGCCTTACAGGGCTATTGATGCCAGGGCAATACCCAAGCAGTACATAGGAAAGACTTTTGTGTTATCGCCTTTTGAAGTACATAAGCAAATAGTAAATCATCAGTTCATTATTTCAATATATAGGATTGTAGAGCTGGTAATGATCTGTGGACCAATGGATACATGGCAGAAGGATCAATTGTTTTTAATAACTTGGAGTTCTCTCCATTAGTACCACTGGTTTTGGTATGGCACAGTTAATCTTCTCCTTCTCTGGGATCTGGAAAGCTGATACAGGGAAGGTTTTAGAAATCCCAGCGATGCTCTTGCAGATGAGTTTCCCAGTTTTTTGTTCATCAAGGGCAATCTCCTCTACTGGTACCCACACCATGAGCTCCCTAGTTTTTATCCCTTTGACCTTCTTGATCCTTCCCTTCTCTGCAAAACCAGTGATCTCAGTGCCATAAGATACCAACCTTCCGAAGCTCTGGAAAACATGGTCAATCCTCTTCTTTTGCTTGAGCCACACAAATCCAGTTTCCTCAACATAACCACACTCCATTATGTCCTCCAAGGGAAGAAGACCATTTGGGAGGCCTGCTTCCTTGAGCAGGAGCTTGGTGCATTGCTGGCAGATCTCATCATCATAGTAGACCTCAGCCTTGGCCTTGAGTTCATCAGCAATAAGAACCATCTTCTATGTGTCTCTTTATAATCTCCCCGCTCTTTCTTTTTTCAGCTCTGAGGCAGTTTTTGGAGGCTTAGCTTTGTGCGCTACTATGGTTGTGTTGTTCGTAGTGAAACTGGCTACCTTTATATAGGAAATGCCTTGTCAATTGTGCCTTAAAATGCATAGAATTTTCTCTCTTGCCATTGTCAATTAAGGATGGACAACATATCATGCTCATAAAAGCTGTAGGGTCCTCTGGTTGAGCGTACTTTTGCAATGATGCAAAACTATCATCCAATATAGTGTAATATGATTTTATATTGTGTGAATAGTTGGGACTAGAAATTTTATTTATGGCTAACGTAGTTTTTATTCTTTATGATTAAATCACCGACTCATTAGAAAAAAAAGTAGAAACTTCCTACTAGCATTTTCCTGCAATATAATGCAACAGCATCATAGATGAATGACCAGTGATGACTTAATCTGTGATGGGTGAAGATCCATTAAAAAACATCTGAGATGAGAGTTACCTATGACTAGGTAGCATTACCACCTATCATAAATAAATCATCTACCACTGGTTGTTTTTTACACCCATCAATTATCTAGATAATGGGGAAAATGCGGTCGTCCCCACCTGTCACTGGTGTAAATCATCGATAAAAAAATAGTCTGCCTTGTTGGTTGCCAACTCATTCATCATCCACAAGAATCTTGAAAACAAAAATGTCATGGGGGATCACAATCATAACAATCATACATTCACACATGGAGGATGATAAGAATATATTCCATCGATTTGCAAACATAATAAAGGATATATAAACATAGTGGTAGTGGCGACACATGTTGGATCCTTTGTTTCGTGTCTATGCCGGAGAGAAAAAGAAAACTAAGCGGTTGGATCATGTTGGAGAGAAAAAAGAAACTAAGCAGTTGAAGTAGGAAACAACGATGGCGAGATCGTCATAGTCAGTAGCAAGGTCGTCGATGAGCTACTGGTGGTTGCAGTCGGTGTCGTTGCTATAGTCTTTAGATTTGCTGGTCCCCAACCACCTAGAGGTCAGATTTAGTGCCCCGGAGCATGGGGGCGGAGGAGGTAGCTATTGATGTTGGAGGGTAAAAAGGCCATGGCCGGACCTCAAGGACGGAGAGGCAAGGAGACGACGGGTGGCGCTCGGGGGTGAAGAGCGGAGCAGACTAATGTCAGAGCTTAGGGTGGCGGATGCGTCGGCTGGCGCTCAGGAGTGGAGAGGTGATGACCGCAGACGACGAGCAGTGCTCAGAGAAGGACAGAGCTAGCGGTGGGTGGAAGGAGGGCTAGGGGAGAAAGAGAGGGGTAGATAAGGAGATAGCTGTGGATAAGGATTTGGTGGTGAGTGGTGACTGTGGAATCGATGAGAGAGAGATGGTTCAGTGGTCTCAGTGACGGTGACAGTTAACAAAATGGACTCGTACGAGATGATTTTCCATCTTTTCATGGGCATCAAAGATGAGTGCTTCATATGTGAAATGAAGGCTTATATTTTTGTATCCATTATAAATACAATGCCATATATGTGACACATATAACATTATATCTATGATGGGTCATCTCTCACAACCTCATCTCAAATAGGTGATTTTAGATCTATTAGAGATGATGTCATCTATGACAGATTATGTTTGCCCATTAGAGATATGCAGTCATAGATGACTAATGTGTGAAGAGGTGTAGCAATGCTTATATAGAACTAGGTAACATGGATTGAACATGGTCGGTGCTTATTTGTCACACCTAGAATTTTTATCTAAAATTCCAAACGCTTACATGTGTATTTAACTCTACTAAACAATTAAAGATCTAAAGATCTAAGCAACAGAAAAGTAACGGGTGACAATGACGACTCCAAGACTATAGGTAGCTTAACCAAGACTTATTCTAATCTTTTGTGTCATATATTTTTACTAAAGAACTCCTTCTCTAATGATTGATTATTACAAGGTGGATACATGAAATACTCAAGAAGCCACATAACAAATATGCAAGTGCACAATATATAACAAACGAATGCATAATACAGATAAATTTGCATAAACAATATTTAAAAAATATTTAAGAAGTATAAAATAGTTAGATAATTAAGTAATATTAATTTAGCTCTGTATAACCTGATCACACAGGTCCAAAATTAGACTTATTGACAATGCTATTGTGGATTTATTAACACTATCACCTATAAACTAAACACACCATGATTTCTCCTGATAGGACATGCTACACTACATATCTAGCCCATACCCATTTTGTCTTGTGGTTAGTACGATGAATGCTTTAGAATAATAGCTCACAAACCGGTTCTTAATTATCATAAGCATGATCATCACAACTATATGCTCATAACCCACCATTAGTCAATTTTTAATTGAAATATTAATTAACCAACTACGACTAACCGTCGTATTTAATAAACCATCATTAATACATTAATTATCCCACGTAAAATGACACTAATATTTTTAAGCATAGATAAGCAATTTTACTAAATATCTATCTAAACCAATATATAAAGTTTTGGTTAGTCAAATTATATCTCAAGTTAACAAGGAATAATGTAATCATTGGCTATAACAAAGGATAAAGGTTTACACCATCCAATGTCAATCAAAAATAAATGTATATTTAAATTAAAGCAAGAATTTAAATATGGAATCAATATTCTCAAAGGGATTTGGGATCTACATGACTTTTCTTGCTATCAACGGTCTTGATCTTGATCCTTAAACTCGGGATCCTCCGAAACAAGAACTACAAGCTAACACGCAACACGAGGAAAAAACTAAGAAACTCCAAAAGAATAGTGCATAAAAAGTGAACAAACACGTAGATCGATAAATTTAGCAATTTGAACAACCTCATTCCAACTTCATATGAATTAGTTATGAATTTTATAAGATTTAATCCAATTAAAACCTATTTTAAAGGGTTAAACATATATATTACGTAATTTGTAACTATTTTTGCATCGAAAAAAAGAGATTATTGCATCAACCCTCGAAGAATGAGCCGCTAAAGGGTGGGACCTAGGGGTCAGCCAATGGTCCATGGTAGACCCATTGCACCAAGAGGGTCCACGGCATTGGACGGCTTAGATCGATTGACCTCCATTGATTGGAATCGAATGGCTTAGATTAAATCTAGACCGAAGAGGCCACATAGGACTAGAGGGTGATGTGGTGCTGACTTAGCAGATGAGGTGGACTACCATATCAGTTCATCAGAGATTGACTCGAGAATCAATCGTCGCTGGCATTCTAGGGTGCAACAGCGCAAATGGAGATAACTGGAGCGGAGAGAAGAATGGGATGAAGCTCACCAATAGCAGTGTAGTAGAGAAACAACAGTGGGAAAACACCAACAGCGAGCTCCAAGCAGCAGCTGCTTTGGGTCCATGACGAAGTCAACGTTCTAGTGGCGTCCAGACAAAACGAAGCGGTGGTCGAGCTTCTTGGCTTCACTACAGTCCCAACAGAGGTGGTGGCGGAGTTTGGCAATGGTCGAGTCAATAGAGAGCGACTGCTGGAGTGCGGCAATGGCTATGAAGAGAGAGGCAAAGCATTGGGAGATGGCTAGGTCACAAGATGAGCACGGGCTAGGGTTGCAGATGAAAGAGGAGACCAAGTGAGTCCTAGTTATAGACAAAGAAAGGAGAGATAGGACCGAACACGATAGAATAAGGATGGCGTAAGGCTAGAGTTGTCCTGAGCTTCGTGGGATCAGGCAATAGAGATTCTTTGGGAATTTCCTCAAATTGACTGAGGGAATAGAGGGAGATCAAGAGGATTCCATTTTTGTGCTTGATTTGGAGAGATGCAATAGGGAAGCGGATGTGGTGGAGATGGAGGCGTCAGCATCAGGTTGCTAATAGACACTGGCTAGCGGAGGAAGAGGACACTGTAGCAGGTGAAGGCAACGCACATGCTGGAATCTAGGCTGATGCTACGCTGCTAGGCCATGTGCATATGCGGGAGAGAAGAAACATGCTAGACCGATGAAAAAAGAGGACGAAGTGGGCTTGGCTTGGCTAGGCCACAGGTACCAAGGGAGGAACAGGCCATAGCCTAGAGCTTAAGGAGGATTTTTCTATTTGGTTTTTCATTTAAATAATTACTAAAATAATCTTTATATTATTAAAATTACTTCTTGTGATATGAAAAATCCAAAAAAAACTCCAAGTAATTAATCCTAAATAATTTAATAAAAATACTATGGCTTAATTTATTAAGAAAATTTTATTTTTCATATTAAATTGCTTATACTTTAATATAAATTTAAGAAATAATTTATTAATCCCTAAAACAAAAATGCATATAAGCTCCATAATAATCAGTGTACGCGCTTAGTGACCACAGCAGATCCATTCTCACAAGAGATACATGTCAGCAGATCCATTCTCACAAGAGATACATGTGAGAAGGACACATAAGAACAGTCTTGTTTGGCAAGAAAGGCCACCAATGTTTTCACCCTTGTTATTTTTGCGTATATTTTTAAACAGAAAAGGTGTGTTTTTAAAAAAATATAGAAAAGTTAATTAAAAATCATATTAATCTATTTTACTAATCCACTACGCCCGTTTTCCATTCACGAGGGTTGAGAACCGAACCAGCAGCATCCAATGCAGCCTAAGTACATCATCCATGTGACTAGATAAATGCTTTTTCGTGATGATGCTGCCCTCTCTCCGGCTCTCATTTATGTAACTATAGAAGTAGATGGAATAGTGTCACTCTTGTTTAGTGTTTTATATATATATATATATATATATATATTTGATTGATGATTATAGCTATGCAAGATTGTATCGAATATATATTGACTCTCTTAAAAATACATTGCTGAAAACGTCGTTTTCACCACTGTATTTTCTTAAAGAGGAAGTACTTGCTGTTCACGCAGCACAGGCACAAAGCAATTAATCAAAAACAGCTCGTACGGAATGTAAAAAATTAGCGTTTTAATTTGCATATATTCTTTACGATTGATAATAGCATGACAGGATACACAACCTATAGAAATGCACTATAGTGCTTCATTGGGAATCAAATAATTTATTTTATGTGTTTGGAACTCACTTTGTTAAGCAGTTTCTTAATTTGAAGTTACTAAAAAGGAAAGAATTTTTCTTTAACTTGCATTTATTGTGTTTATCTTTAAAAAACTTGAGCCAAGCAGATTGCTACAAACTTGTCCTGGAATATGTATAGTTTGATAGTACTGGTCCACTTTGTGTTTATGTGCTTCTATAGTTGTTAGTATAACAAGTGTTCTATTTTGTGTATTTTGTACATGGTCGGCCCTTTCTTTGTAGCAATCTTGTGACCCAAAACACAAATTAGTAGGAAGAAAAAATCTACACATTTCCATATCGTGCCATCCGGTGTGTATTTGCTATTTATGCTCTGTAAAGATGGTATATTTAGAATTACCATTTTAAGGTACACGTAGCAATCATTTAGGACTCAGACTATCGTACTGTTTTACTGCTGTGCATTTTTTTTTGCCATTCATAACTCCTGATAATAATTTTCTATATTATATGAATTTTAATCGTATAAGTATTCTTATTTTTTTTCATCCTTCTTCCACTCAACTTCTTCGTTGCCACTCTCCTTGTGGTTAGCCTGTCTCCCTCTCTCTTCTCCCCTTCCACCTTTCTAAACTAACAGCATTGAATGCCCCTAATTTGTCATGTTTTTTTTCTCCAATGGCTCATCACCATTGTCTTTAACTCCTAACTAGTTGACATACTGACACCCCCTACTATCGTTAGCTATCAACCCTGCAACTTTAATGACACCACTTTCTTCCATACTCATCCTTTGAAGCCTAAAAATTTTTAATGTTCCCACTCTCTCCTCTTCCTTTTAACCCTATCTGAAACTTAAACCATAACTCTACTATTATTCATTAGGATCACTGGAGCAAGAGAAAGGATTGCTGAAGCTAGAAGAGGAATTGAGGTTATTGAGTATGAGTATGAATCATGAAGTAGATTTTAAGTTTATAAATTTGCAAGATTTTATTATTATTATTTTATTGGACGTGATTTAGTAATTTCCTACTAGTAGTGCTCTTGTTAAGGCAGTACTGTTCTCTTGCCGGGCCCAAGAATCTCAGAGCAGCAGAGACCTCTTCAACACCGTACTCTTGTCCATGATTTCACAATGATGTTATTGGTGCTGTCAAGCTCACATGGAGGACTATGATTTGTGACTGAGCGTGCGAATCTTGGGAAAACTACGTTCCGTCCAACGGCGACAGCAACTGAGCAGTGGAGAAGGCTGTTGGAGCATAGTGGTGATTGTGAGATTGTTTGTATTGAAGTCAATTTTTATCATACTAAATTTTTGATAACTTTAATAGTATCATTTAAATGTTTGCTTTGCTATTAATTTGTGACTACCTAGTACAAATTCTACATTATCAATTCTGGTAGTACCAAAACTTATCAAGGTTTTAACACTAAAAAAATTGATAGGGTAAAAATTGTCTCTAATATAAACAAGTTCTAATTCTGTGGTTGTACTGCAACTGCATAGCATATGTGGTGATGATAGAAGATTGCTAGTTTGGCATCTACCGATAAATGCAAACAAGAAGGGCAGAGCATGCAGTGTGGGGGTACTAATAGCCATCATGTGTCATGTTGAGGACAGACGTCCATCAGGGCATGACTATTCATACTCAATGCTTAGAATAATTCATTTCTGAGGTCATGACTGTTCATACTCCATCCTAATATAGTCAGAGGATAATTTCATTTTCTGAAACAAGAATATTCAGAGATAATTACCACTGTAGCTGTATATTCACCTTGATTTTTTTAAAACTAATTAAAGCTTTATTTAACTCAGCTAATTAAAGATACAAAAGTATTGATAATACTCCTGGCATCTACATAACTAAAATGCGCATAGCCAATTCACCTTGATGTTTCAGAGATAGTGGGAGAGTATTATCATTACAGTTATATCACTGTAATTGACTTAGTGCAATAAAAACATCCATTATCTTCAAAAAAAAAACTGCATATTCATAGGGTATTGTCTCGGTGTTGTGTATGTACATTGCAAAATTGGTTATGTAGCCTAATGAAGTGATTGTTTCTCACAAATTGTATGCCTTGACAAGTGAGCAGGCACTATCTTAATATAGTTCTCCACATTCAGAGGGCATTATCTCGGTGTTGTGTATGTACATTGCAAAATTGGTTATGTAGCATAATGAAATGATTGTTTCTCGCAAATTGTATGCCTTGACAAAAGTGAGCAGGCACTATCTCAATATATTTCTCTACATTCGGAGGGTATTGTCTCGGTGTTATTGTATTCTTTGAAAAATGTGAGCAGGCACTATCTCAGCATAGTTCTCCACGTTTAGAGGGCATTATCTCGGTATGGTGTGTGTACATTGTAAAATTGGTTATATGGTTGTTTCTCGTAAATTGTATGGCTTGACAAAAGTGAGCATGCACTATCTCAACGTAGTTATCCGCCTCCTTGTGCTCTCCCCTATCTACCCCTAAAATTCTAATCCTAACCCTAAGCCGGCAGCTTGTCACTAAGCTGTCAGAAAGCATTTGCGCGCACGTGCGTTCGCTTATCAGTCTTTTCGCTCTTAGAATGCTCCTTACCTCACGATGACGTCAGCCAACACGTCCCTCGTAATCATTTTCCGACCCATCGCTTTTTTTAAAAAAAATTGCTTTGAGAGATAAAAAGGATTCTCAGTAATAACCCAAGCCCAGCCCAATACGAAGGCTAACTAACTAGGCCCATGTATACGTAAATCAGGCTGACAAATTTCGGCCACGTCGACCTATATATGGGACGCACGTGCGTCAAAATCACGTTGCGGAATAGCGGCCCATAAAACGATCGCACTTTTTCCCGGGACGACTTGAAGAAATTGCATTTGACTCGGCCTGTAAAACGCAGCCCACAAGCCCTATATGAACGAATCGGGCTGTCAACCTGGCCCGCACGGAAGTCACGATCCCGTTCCGAAAGGTGGGCCCAGTACGCAGTGAGTTGGGCTGGGCCGAAGGCCATTCAATCACCTCTGAAGAGGACGTGGAAGACGAAGGCGACGTGGAGATTGCTCCGGCAACGGCAGCGGGAGATTACGGCGTGCACCGGCGGGGCAGCCGAAGGCCATAGTCCACTGCGTTCTTGTCCGACCCTCACCGACGCATGCACGCCGCACCAGTACCACCACGTCTCTCGTGGCGACCACCGGAGAAGTGCACGAGTCCTGAGATTCGCCGTAATCTTGCCGAGGAAGTTCGATCTTGTCCGGCGTATACTCCAGCAACGGCGGCAGAAAGATGTAGTCTAAAGTAGTAAATTTTATTTATACACAAAAAAAATCAGACTGCCACGAAGGAACCCAATAGTTTTAAGACAAATCCAACCGTAATTATTTAGGCTAAATTATCCTGTAGCTCATGACTTTATGATTTTATAGTTAAGGATTAGGGCCGCTTTGAAATACAAGATTGAAAAACCAGATGAATATGAAAACCACAGGATTCGAATGAGATAAATAGACTCAATGGTTTAAGAGATTGGTGCTCTTGTCAACTTGTCTTTAAAATCTCTATAAGATTATTCACTTAATAGGAAGCTCGACTGCTGGCGAAGCTCGTCAAGTCTGCCTTGTACGAAGCAGAAGACATCCTTGATCTCATCTATTATCACCAAATCGAGAAGGATATCGTCGGCGATGACGAACCACATGGCAGCAGCAGCAACTGGCATCAGCGCATCGACGATGGCATCCACACTTGCGTTTCCCGTTGCAAGTCGAGCTGGCTTGGGCGATGCATGACCACTCTACTGCGGTGGGCACAGAGTTTGTACCGATCCATATACAGCAGATCAGCTGCGCTGCTACCAATTTCTCGTAGCAGATGCTGCAGATCAGCCTCTGTCTATTTGCTGGAGCGGCTCAGCTGCTGCTCCGGGCACTTTGATTTCATCAGATTCTGTGAATCCCTGTTCATCTGGTCAGTCAATTGGTTTGAGGTTGCCCGTTGTTATCGAGACTGGTTCTATGATGCAACTGGCATCACAGCCACAGATTACCAGGCTGGTTACCACTCTACCCTCTTTACATTCTAATAGCAATCTGGCAATTCATCTCTTCTCAATCGAGGGGGATTAGTTCCCATTTTCCATCAACAATATGCAACGGAGTTACAATGCATGGGCTATGATCTTGGTAAAATTTATGTCGCGCTCCTCAATTTTATTGGGAAATCAAGTATATAGTTGCTGGAATGTGTTAAAGGGTCTTAGTGCTGTTTGAAACACAACTAATTTTACTACATGAAATAGTTCGATTTTTGCAGTAACAACTATTAAATCAGGGGACAACAGTCGATATAGGGCACTGGTTCAACTTTTTTTTTCACATGGAACTAGTTCAATATGTTCTTTCGAAGGAAGTTTAGTATGTATAGCTCACATGGGCCTGTTCTTTTGTGCTGGGTTGAATAGTTGCATGATTAATGATAATTATTCGATAGTACAATGAATTAAATATTATAAAGTTAAAAAAAAAGATTTAAAATAATTTTCTAAGAAATTCATATGCACCCCTTAGAAGCTTGGAAAGTGTTCACATTCATCCAACATTCCATTCTAATCATGTTTTGTACTTGCTTCTTCCAGCTGGAGGATGGTACTGCAGTATATTATTTTATGCCTGCTATTGCTAGATGGAAATTGAGGAAAATAATAGAGAAGCTAGAAAACAGTGTCACAAACGTGGAGAAATCACCCGATTTAAGCCAGACAAGCAGTGGCGCCTGGAATGATATTGTGAACATGAACAGGAGAAGCGTTACATCGAGTAGTACGCGCCAGGTATTCGGTCGAGACCAGGAGCGCGATATGATAAGAAGCATGCTTCGTGAGGGACCAGATGATTCTGCAGCAAGCTCCAGTAGCAGGAAATGTTATTCTGTAATTTGCATACATGTCATTCCGGGGTCTGGGAAGACTACTCTGGCACAGTATGTTTGTGACCATGAAAAGGAGGATAAAACCAAATACTTTGACACTGTCATGCGCATCTACGTTTCTAAAACTTAAAGACTGGAAGATATATTTCGCGATATGCTTGAGGAGATGACGCGAAGCTGGCACTCTGAAATTAATGACTGGCATTATGCCACCTCCTCCCCACAGCCTGATTCTGCCAGCTGAATTTGCCAGGCTTTACCATCTCCAGGAGCTCTCTGTCCCTCCGGACACTCGCTTGCATTGTCCATCCGAGCTGAAGATTGCCAACCTGATCAACCTGAGGTGCATGTTGACATGGTATGGCCTCAACATTCCTGACGTTGGGAAGCTGACATCGCTTCGAGCATTGTATCACTTGTACGTGAGGAAGGAGAAGGGTTACGAGATACAGCAGCTGGAGCACCTGAACAACCTTCGTGGCAAGCTGTTCATTGACTGCATCGAAAATGTTCAGAGCAAGGAGGAAGCTGTTCGAGCCAGGCTATCTGAAAAGGTGTATCTCACTGAGCTGACTCTACGCTGGGGTGGCACTGATGAGCGCCGCTCGAAGAAGGTGTTAGAGTCATAAAAGAAGCTGTTCTTTCCACCTGTAACAGAGATCAATCTCCATCAACCTCCACCTCCAGAGCGTCCGGAGGAGGTTCTTGAGGGGCTCCGTCCACCGTCGGGGATTACCCAAGCTGGTTGACAGGAGACGGTGGCGACAAGGAGCAGGAAGAGGCGTTGCGGAATCTTATGTTCTGGAGTTGAAAGGGATCGAATGATACCCCAAAGATTGGTTTCACTTGTCTGCATAAACTTGTCAGTTATAGACTGCAGCTGGAACTCTTTGCCCGTCAAACTGTGCCGCCTGAAAACGCTCAAGGAATTGACAGTCCAGGAGTGCCCGAACATCCTGTCACTTCCGAAGCTTCCCGAATCGCTCAAGAGCGTTGTAATTTCTGGTTGCAACCCCTCTCTTGC
Organism: Oryza coarctata; assembly: GCA_030770085.1. Lineage (NCBI taxonomy): Eukaryota > Viridiplantae > Streptophyta > Magnoliopsida > Poales > Poaceae > Oryza > Oryza coarctata. The sequence goes on along the minus strand of CM061482.1, from coordinate 16,811,208 downwards.
AGAGAGCTGTCTGACCCCTGGACATCCAAATTGGCGAAAGATTTGGCATATCGATCATCAAATAATGCGTTGATTAATCATATGGATATAATGCATATAACAATTGTTTCTCAGCCTATCAAGTAATCTATCTTTGTGGTGACATCCAAATTAGCTAAAGATAGTATCAACTGCATGTAAGCTACCATGTGTTTTCTGTTTCAAGTTCCATATGTATTATTATTATTATTATTATTATTATTATTATTATTATTATTATTATTATTATCACTAGTGCTGCTGCTATTTTTAGAACCATTGGTGCAATTAGTTGTGCCCATCTAGTGTGCAGCGCACGGATGTGCAGATGAATCATCCATGCAGTTTGTTAATTTACTACTATCATGCATTACATGGTTTTGAATACCTTTCTTTTTCAAAAGGGCCGGAGGTTTGCTTCTTATACTAATAGAGAAGGAATAGATTATATAGCAAAATACAAAATGACCGTGAAGGCCCATTAATCGGGCTGACAAAGTTTGGAGCATGTAGATATGGGACGGACGCAAGTCACAACTCTGTTCCTATGGGCCCATAACTCTATCTACTTTCTCTCCGGACGATCTGAAGAAATTACAAATGATCCAGCCCACTAACGCACAGCCTACGAGGCCCATGTGAGAGCAATTGCGTCGACAAGTTTTGACCCAATCAATATAGGCCGCACGAAAGTCACTGTCGCTTGGGCCCATTAACGAGTGAGTTGGACTTGGCTGGAGGCCGATCGTTTCGAGAGGACGTGTAGACGAACGCGACGCGACTATCAACACATAATTAACGAGCTTGGATTGAAGCCAATTTTTGTCCACCTAAGATTTTGACAACTTCAATAATATCAAATCAATATTTGATTTGCTACCAATTTTTGCCCACACACTAGTTTAAATTCTACACTACCAAATTTGGAAGTGCTAAAACTTGTTTCAGCATTACCAAAATTTTGGTATAACAAAAATTGGTTCTAGACCGAACGAGCCCCAAGAATCACAACACGAGAGAACATAAATTAAGACTAACAAATAATCCAAGCTCGTCAGGATAAACGGCTAAGAATTAGATCATAATAGTTTAGGAATCTACCTTTCAATATTAATAATCGGCCTCTGCATAAATCCAGGCTATAGGAAGGTTCAATCTAAGAGAAATCGTTGTTACAATTTAGCAAACTGGCAAAAAAACTAATGTTTTACATAGCTGGATAATCTATGCGTCATATTCCGCACTAGCAAACTTGTTCTCAGGATAGAAGACGGCAACAACTGGGTTTCCACCGAACTTCCTTCCATGCATTGCGGTCTTTGCTTTGGTGGCGCCGTCCACATCAGCATACTCCAAGAAAACCTGGATGGAAAGTACATTAGAAAGATTTGTCGTATGTTACAGACGCTCTTCAATGTTTGAGCGATGTAATACACTAGACTTACCTTTCCAACTCCAGCATCTGGTAGTCCACTAGGATCAGGGCGAGGGATGACGACCTTAATCAGATTACCTGAGGAAGGTATTTGTGAGTATTAACTAAACAACATTAACAAAAGAGAGAGAACACCTAGGAAATCCAAATAAATGAACAAAAGCATCAATAAGGCCGAATGGAATCGAAAACTACAAATATAAACTATCAACGAAAGAAGAAACTCAAGGAGTTTATCTCAGCAACTGATAAAAAAAACCTAGAACTGGAGTGTTCTAAGGAGGCCATATGGAGATTGTGGGTGAGATGTTTGTGGAATTTACCATATTTGCCTGCTTCCAATCTCATGTCCTCCATAATGTCTTCGTACTCTTCGTCATCTTTTAATTCATCAGCCGAAACCACCTGGGTCAAGCATACAACCTTTGTAGGGAGTGCTCCAACTTGATATACAAGTTTCTGTTAAGAAGCATATCACAGAGTCAAATGCAAGAATCACAACACAGATACAGTATAGTTGGCATAAAAGAGCAATTATCTGGTCCTGGGTGAAAAATAGTTTAGACCTATACCTGCAATTGCACTTGTTGCTGTGCCTGCAACAGGATACTTTCCTGCTCTGGTCTAGGCTGAGCTGCACCCTGGTTTGCCCTTCTGACAGTTAGGGTTTTGTCTCCCATCTTGATACCATTCAGAGCAGCACAGGCAATGTCAGTAACATTTAGATCTTGGTAGACACAGAACGCATAGCCCTTTGAGTTACCAGTTTCCCTATCCTTCACAAGGTCAAATCCTCGAAGAGGCCCAAAGGACTCAAGCAACTCCCGGACTTGAGCCTCAGTGAAGTAATAGGGAAGGCCACCCACGAAAATACGATCTGGGCCTTCTAGCCCTCCAGCTGAACCAGGTGTTAAGCCAACAGCAGCAAGATTCAGATTGGGGCTTGGCTGGCTCGGGCCCAAGGCAGCTGCCAGAGAAGGGTTATAGTCTGTTGGCCTTCTAACCTTCACTGGAGCCCCTTCAAACAAAATGCCATCCAATGCCATTGCATTGCTTGCTTCCTCCACAGACCTCATTTCCACAAAAGCAAATTTCTTGTCATGGTTTATGTAGACATTAAGAACAGCATCACCTGGACCAGCAGTATTTCCTCCAATAGCAGCCATGACTTGATTGAAGTATATTGCAACTGACTGCAGGAGAGGAAACCAATGTAACAAACAATTCCACCACAGTAAAATGTATCAGCAATTCAGCATGCGGCCACACACTTGTGCATTAAGAATGAGTGATTGAGTATATGGACCTGTTCATTAGCAGTTGGAGGAAGGCCACCAACATAAACACGCCTTGCGTGTCGAGTAGCCTGAGAGAAAAAGATGTTAGCACGTTATTTTATTGACATTGTTTATAACTGCAGTAGATTATAAGCACAACTCATACCTGTTGAGTCATTGCTTGAGGCTGGATAACAAGGGGATTGAACTGCTTCAAACAAAATATATTCGATTACACGCAAACAAAAAATATTTACAAACATAAACAATAAAGCAATGATTCTTTTAACACTTAATACATTACGATAGGAACAGTTACCTGTCCAACACCCATTGGGAGCATGTTTGGAAACATTCCAGGAATAGTAGTGCCCGGAAACTGACCTGCAATTTATCAATAAATTTCTAGTACAGAGCATAAACAATTAGCAAGGAAAATAATTCCACCATTAGAACTGACTAGTTCTCACCATCAGTCTGGATCTAAAATAGATCTAGCTGTGTGGCATTCCATGACTAAGAATGAATAAAATATGTGCAAGGACAAATATAATAGACATAAAGCTAGCAACCAGTAATACTTGCTAGTTGAAGACGAATAAGATGGTATCAAACCAGAGCACTGATTCCTCCTTGTACATTAAAGCTACAGTAGGCAGCTCATTCCATTGGCAGCAGTGGGGGCAAGTAACCCAAGATTGCCTTCTTACCATACACATACACAAAACAAACAAACAACAAAAGAACACAAGCAAAAAAGTTTCACTCAGTTTCCAGTTACCAAGTAATAATAAAATGGAAACTTACAAGTTATTCACTTATTCATATCACAAAGTTACTATCACATGAATAAGGGAATCCGCAGCGGATAGGTGCCTGAGGGGTGCTTATGGAGAGAACACCCACTGGTTGGTATTTGTTTCTATCCTTTAACAGAAGCAGCAGTGTCTCTCTCCAAATGCCTCAAGGTTTAGTGACTACTATAAAATAATAATTTGCTTGCTCTCCTGTCCTCTTACTATAATTTGTAGAATGTTCTAGGTGGATCATACTAAGCAAATATTAACACTATTAGAGTTCTAGGTGCATATTATCGTCCAGACACACCCTGCCAATTTATTTATTGCATGCTCTAAAAAGGACTGCTAAGCATCATCTTGCTACTTTAATCAACTAGTTAGTTTATGGCAATGGAAATAAGATAGTGATGCATCCTATTACAGTGACAAGGATAAAGAACTGCAGTGGCAGCAGATATAATTCATTCTAAAAAGATACATGTACATCAATCATCCAACCCAGCAAAATAATTTTATTAACTCCATTGTTCAAATGTCCCACTAATATTATTATTCAGAAAAGGTGCCACAATTGACAAGAGGAAAAAAAATGAAATTGAGCCATTTAACTTAGTTGATGAGAGCATACTTGGCGTTGGAATAGCAGGAAACTGTGGAACCACGGCTTGAGCTGGAGGTGCCATATCAAATCCACTAACTCTCTTGCTGCTTTAGCAAAATAGATCTTAGTGATAAAATAAAACAAAAAAAGTGAAGGTGAATAACGCATAAAATTAGCACATTTAACAAATGATAAACCCACCATCAATGAGAACCTAATAAAAAAGACTCAGCCATACTGCCATACGTATTCAAATATGAATTGTGCATGTCTTAATTAGATAATACACAAAGAAAATATCAGAAAAATGGTACATGCAGAGCAAGCATATATCTTTGTATGTCCAAACCTGCTACTATATGGAATAAGCAATTTAAATATGATGACAATGACGGAAAACATAATATGTACATGGCAGCTAAAGAAGATGCAAATGGCAGACTATGCAAGGAAATTCCTTTACATACCTTTTTGAACGAGAACGAGACCTAGATCTGCGATCCCTGCCCTTAGAACGAGAGCGTGAGCGAGAGTGATGCCTGCGACGCCCATCCCGTTCATGGTCTCTTCTCCTGTGTAAATATAAACCACAAACGAAATTGCTTATAAGCAAGATTGGTGTGGGCATTTTACTAATCATGTAGGCGTGTATAAGACATAGTTGAATTGCTCTAAATCCCATAAGGATACACAGTTTGTAAGCAATAAGGTGCATATAAAACAGAAACGCCTTAACAGAAAATACCTTTCAGAATCACGGCTTCTGTGGCGATCATGATCATCAGAACGATCTCTGTGTTCTCTTCTTTCACGGTGAAGCCTATGGTGGCGATCCCGATCCCTGTTCCTGTCGCTTTCTTTGTCCCTGTCTTTCTCCTTGTCCGTGTCCCGATCTCTGTCTCTTCCTCGATCTCTGTCGCGGTCCCTGTGGCGTTCCCTGTCATTGTCTTTTTCTCTTTCTCTATCTTTATCTCTTGGTTTTGATAATCCGTCTTCACGTGAATGTGTATCACCCTGGACATAGGATGGTATTACACAGAGAGACAAGAATATAGTTCTTGGCAGAGGTAACAATAGGAAAACATGGAAGAATTGCAACATGCTCCCAAGAAATGCGCAAAATACGAGCAATCAAAAGACGAAATACCTTTCATTGATCAAGCAATTTTGATGGTTACATTAACTGGTCGTATGCTTAGGAAATATAGATGCACAATTATACAAACACACCAAAATTTGCACGTGCCTATTCAATTAGTTCCAGAGAAAGCAAAGTATGGCGGTAACTATTTATATGCTAAAATTTCCTGAATCTGAGTGCAGATGGATATTTAACAGGAAAACATGCTGAACACATCCGCGCCATAAAAAAAGGAGCAATAAAAAGGCTCATTACTTCCCCACTTTCGTCGAGCTATTACCATCAGTGAAACCCTCTTTTTCCATAAACTACATAATGCTCACTCTCAACTCCCAATTGGGCCAAACAAGGCAATGAGCACCCAGAAGCAAAAGTTGTTGGCGTGCCGTAACGGATCAATACTGCCTCCCCGACTGAAATCACCTTATCCCCCAAAGCATATGCAAAAACCCTCCCTCTATGCGCCAATCCCACAACCCCAGCTGACACCGACCAAATCCCCAAACGAATCCACTGCATGAGGCGAAGGCAACCCAAGGAGGCACGTCGAATTGTACACCAGCGAGCAGACCGCCAAGATGAGACTAACCAGATACGCACAAGTCAGGCCGTCGGCTACCCGATTCAACCCGCCGAATCTGCATCGAGCGAACCCCACCCCCAAAAGCCACGCGGCGGAACAATCCCCGTGGAGGCACGAAAGCACGCCCTAGGGCCGCCACAAGCGGCAGCTCCAGCTACGCACAGATCGAGCCGTCGAGGCACGAAACCCTGGCCGCCAAGGGCTCACGGCCCCGAGGGTTCCGCGCAAAGAGGGGAACCCCTTCACCAGACAGACAGACAGACAGAGAGAGAGAGGAGGAGAAGTAGGGATGACCTCGGGGCGTCCGCCGTGGACGAAGTCGGCGGCGTGGCAGTCCGGCATGTCGCGCGGGGTGGTCGTCTGTGGGGGTTGGCTTCTGCCTCGCCGCCTCCCTCCTTCGCCTTGTTTCTCGGGGGCTCGCGACCTCCGCCTGTACGGGGCTCGATGCCGGATGGGCCCGGCCCATCTATGCGTACGGACCGGAATTCGTCCAGTGCGAGCCCTTTTCCCTTTTATTTTCTGTTCTTGGACTTGCTTAGTGAACACCGTGAGTCATGTTCCACTTTCTGCATTTCCTAGAATATCCTATGAACCTCGACTACCATTGCAGCATTAATCTCGAACACCTGTTACACGCAACTACGCACAACATCATCCGAAAGAACCAAAAGCACACCGAACAAACACAACCGCGGCGATGCGGACCCCACTTTAGCTTTGCCACACGCCATGCTCACTAACACCCTGCCTTTTGTAGCCCTCACCAGATTCAAATCGCGCTGCATTGACCTTCCTCGTTGCCTCCAATTCGTTCAGCAGGATACAGGCTGCTCCGCACAAGGCACGGCCATGAGTGTATCTATGCAATTTTTAGCTTTTGTGTATCTATGCGCATGAGCTTTTGTTTATTGATGAAGCAATTTAGTGTGTCTATGCAATTCCTCTTTTTGGAATGCATAACGTGTGGCAACACATGTTGAGGAATCTGTCTTTGTGGAAATTTTATTTGAATAGTCACACCATCACTAAGTTCAGCAATGTATCCAAAGTTAGTATTTTGTTTTTCAAGACACTGGAAAGATTGGACTCGTGACACTTTTAGTAGGTGGTTTAGCCTGGTTAATGCAGGTTTGCGTGGTTACATATCTTGATGAATAATATTGACTTCATACATAGGCTCGTGTTGAAAATGCCTTCAAAACCTTAAATTGTTTAAACCGTTGTTTTAGGCAAAACCAACCCCATTATATGCCTTTTCTTTGAATACTCGTGCATAAAATGTATTTCTCTAGTGTAGCTCCGTGAGTACGGTGGTTTTACTCAAACTTGCTCAATTCCAATCTCCAGAGAAAGGTGTCTTTTGGAGGAGTTGCTTTGAAGGCCTTGCACAATCATGTTATGTTTAAATTATAGCAGTATTCCATAAAAAATGTTCCCTTAACAAATCACATACCAATGATTTTAAATTATATTATTATTCCATGACGATAAATTATATAAGTTGTTCCTTTAGATAAATTTATATATTTTATCAAAAACATCATAACATATCTACATTAATTGTAAGTATTCTATTCTTATAAAAAATATTAATACACACACAATTCAAAATTCATCTAGAGTGCCTAAACAATTGTTTATGTAGCTGTAGTAACTAAGAGTGCGGTCTATTAAATGTAGGACCTAGAATCTATTTTAGTTTAATAATATACCAAAAGAGAGTTTCGAATTAGTTTTGAATTAAAGGTACAATAAGAACTAGAGTTTCAACTTATGCATGAGACTACCGAATGAATGCAAAGGGCATAAAATGTATAAAGTCGACAAGGGAATAAAGTGTAAAATAGGACGAGCCGGTCATGTAAAATATATATGCCATGATTGGGACACACGCAGTCGTCAGCCCACAATGATGCTAGCTGCTTGTGCACCCGCTCGATCAGCTCTATAAATGCATAGACCTCAGCCCATGGATGTTGCTCAAAGTTTCATGTCTCCCGATCGAAACACCCAACAGTAGCAGAATGGCGGAGGCCGGTAGAAGTAGCCACCAAAACAGTAGCAACCCGCCACCGCCACCTCCATCGTCGTCAATGGAGTACCAGCTCAAGAAGTACCTGCTGCTGCTGGCCACCCTGGTGGCGACGGTGACCTACGCGGCGGGGCTGAAGCCGCCGGGTGGTTCCTGGCTGCAGGACGGCACGTCGGGAGGGCGGTGGGAGCTGGCCGGCGACTCCATCCTACGAGACACCAACTACATGCGCTACATCGTCTTCTACTGGTTCAACGCCATCTCCTTCGCCTCGTCGCTCGTGGTCAGCCTCCTCCTCCTCCTCACGCTCACGCTCACGCGGGCGGTGATGGTGGTCGACCTGCTTGGCCTCATGGGTGCCTACGCCGCCGGGACCAGCCACGACAGGTTCACCACCATCTGCGCCTCCGTACTGGTCGCCGGCACCGCCGCCTACGTGCTCTTCTTCATCCACATCCTCAGTATTAAAACGGCACCACCGTCGGCCGACGACCTCGAGAAGCACGAGATCCTGATGGTGATCGCCATCTTCGTGGCGACCATCGCCTACGTGGCTGGGCTCAACCCGCCCGGCGGCTTCTGGCGGAGCACCGAGGAGGGCCACCACACTGCCGGCGACCCGGTGCTGCCGGGCCTCCATCCCATCCGTTACAAGTTCTTCTTCTTCTCCAACGCCATTGCCTTCATCGCGTCCCTGCTAGCCATCACGTTCACCGTGCACTACGAGAAGCTCGACCTCAAGCGTATCAAGGTTCCGCTGTATGGGCTCATCATCACGGCGATCTTGGGCCTCGGGGCCGCCGGGAGCTGCAGGGACAGCAAGCACACCACCTATGTTCTCGCCCTAATTGTCCCTGTTCTTGTCTGTATCTTTCTCCAGTCGTTTCTTGTAGGATCTCTTATCAGTCTCCCTTTTGGTACCAGGTACGCAGTATTGATCTTCATCATGAATTGCCATGCCTAGTCTTTTTTTAAACTTCTTTATCTTTTTTTTATAAAAAAATTCACACCAGGAGGGGGTGGGGGGCACCCCACCTGAATAGCATTAAAAAAAACTTAACAAAAGTCTAAGCCAAAACTTCTTTATCTTCAATAAAAACCTGCCTAAGAATTTGTAGGTTATGGTATGATTAGATACATATTTGAAAATATTTTTAAGTGATGTCAATTTTATGATCATGAGCAATATAATATAAAATACAATGGTCAAAGTGTACCATAGAAAACCACACTAGGTCAAACCAATACCCTACTTTTTTTCCTTCCTTCATGTAAATTTATTTGTATTTAAAGAGCTATGGAAAATGATCATATATATATATATATTGTGTATTGTAGGAAATGATTTTACTTAGAAATATTTGAAAACTGTACAAGTAACTAATAAACGAGCACATGCTCACTGAAGACCATTAATAGGCATTTTCGAGAATATATATCTACGTAAATGCTATATATCTGTTTATTGATTTTCTGGTGTGGTCTGTTTTCTATGGAGCTTTACAGTATATAGTCAAATTAGCAAGGTGGCACAAGCAATTTTGCGACTAAAGGTGAAACTACATTTCTTTTGTTTACAGCACAACTATATTTACTATATAGAGCCTTTAATTGGAGTATAGATCTATGATCATGTTCAAGAACAACTGGTACGGTAAAAGAAAAAAGTCCACGAACTCAATGGTGTCTTGCTTCCAAAAGTTTGTAGACATGGGCCTTAAAAATGAACCATCACTAGAACTATTTTACTATTAACCTATGTTTCTAAATACTTGATATTTTTTTAGCACTTTATTTGTTTCAAAATACTAACCAGTTTACATTTTTTGAAACACATTTCCCATTTTGGCCCTACAAAAATAGTATATGAATTTCTAGAAACACTGAAAAATAGCTTCATAATAGCTTCATAGGGGCATTTTGATCATTTCATCATAGAAAAGTGAATAATTTTGGTAACCGTGCATTGGTTAAGTTGCCAAGTATAAAATTTTGCAAGTTTTGGTATTTAAAACTCGCAAATAATTGCAGCCACCAAGGCCAAAATGAAGTTTGCTTGGGCACATATGATCCCTACTCTTGATGCTTCGTACCTTACCTGTTGTAGTTCCCGTCTCTTCGGCTTCGTTAGGTATTACGTCTTGTCTAATTAGAGTTCTTCATGCCCAACTGAAGGAGATATATTTTCTGTTGTTGCATTCCACTACTCTCCTCGAATATTTTGCCTCAATCCTCTGTCGACACCATTGTGTGTAAAAATATTGTGTACAGTAAGATTAAAACCTTAACTCTATATAGGGAATCATGTTTATATATATAGTTCAGTGGTTCAGTAGTCTAACACCCCTCACAGTCGTAGCGGGAGGGGAACGGACGCAGAGACTGAAGCGAAAACTGGTGAACAAAGGCACGAGGAGGCATTTGGTCATAATATCAGTGAACTGGTGTGCCAATGATATATGAAGCACCTGAATTTGTCATAATATGACCTTGTCACGTATAAAATAAATATCTATCTCTATATGCTTCGTGCGTCGATGATGGACCAGATTGACGGTCATATAGACGGCATTGACGTTGTCGTAGTAGACGATGGTCGCAAAGGAGATAGGTGCATGGAGCTCCTAGAGAAGCTGGCGAAGCCAGCAACACTTGGCGACAGTGTGGGCAATGGCGCGATACTCGGTTTGGACGCTGGACCGAGACACTGTAGTCTAGCGTTTTGAGAACCAGGAGACTAAAGTGTCACCGAGGAAGACGCAGTAGCCGGACGTAGAGCATCTAGAGTCAGGACAGCATGTCCAGTCTACGTTAAAGTACGCGGCGAGAGAGTCGATGGGGATAGAGCTAAGATGTAAGCCGCTGGAGAGTGTGCCCTTCACGTAGCGAATGATACGCTTGAGCAATGCAAGGTGAGGTTCACGCGAAGCATGTATGATGAGACACACTTGCTGGACGGCGTAGGTGAGGTCGGGTTGTGTTAGGGTGAGATATTGGAGAGCACCAGCAAAACTCCGGTACTGAGAGGGATCGGCGATGAAAGAGTCATCGGTAGCAGAGAGCTTAGCGCGAGTGTCGACCGGAGTGGCCGTAGGGTGACATTCGGCCATGCCCGCACGCTGGAGGAGATCGACGGCGTACTGATGCTGGGAAAGGAAGAGCCCGTGAGAAGAGCGGGTGACGGAGATGTTAAGGAAGTGATGAAGAGGGCCAAGATTGGTCATGGCAAATTTAGAGTAGAGTCGAGCCATGATCTGGTACAGCAGGGATGGCGAGGACACTGTAAAAACAATGTCATCGACGTAGAGGAGAAGATAGACGGTGGTGTTGCCGATGTGAAGAACGAAGAGAGAGCTATCGGATACGGAGGCTACAAAGCCGATGAGAAAAGTGGTCGACTGATGAGGAGAGTGGTTGGCTGATGGGAGTAGGCAGCGGAGTAGTTGAGAGAGAAATGAGTGGTAGAGTAGGTAGGTCAGAGAGTAGGTGGGTCACGGATGTGAGAAGGTTCATGTCCGTGAAGAGAAGTTTCATGTCCTTGGACTCGTGGAGGCAAAGGAGTGGAGCGGACGCGAAAACTTGCAGAAGACGCGGACGCGAAGAGAGGAGGTTCGCATCCGGGAGATAGAGATTCGTGTCCATAGACACGTGGACACGTCGGAGTGGCTCGGACGCGAGTGGAGAAGTTTCGTGTCCGGGAGTAGGTGAGCGTGTCGGAAAAGTGGGAACCGAGAGAGAGTTCTAGCCGATGGAGGACGAACGAGTCCAGTCGATGGAGGACGGACGGGTCCAGCCGATGGAGACGACGAACGCAGTGTTGCGCCGGCGTCGGAGGAGAAAAGGTGTGCCGAGATAAGGAAAGAGCGAAGGCGGGTGTGAGACGAGATGAAGAGGGGGATGGAGACCGCCGCCTTGTCATGTGGTGGAAAACAAAGGAGAGGAGAGGATGGTGGAGAAGGAGAAGACCGTCTGCGGAGGAGACGAGAAGAAGAGAGAGCCGAGACGAGAAAGCGGAGAAGGAATACCGGGAAGGAGGTATGCAACGGGAAGGAAGCGTCGGCTCGTCGACGGGAGGATGCTAGTGCGCCAAAAATACCTAGATCCACTCTAATACCATGTAAGAATGTGATGTATAGCAAGACTAAGACTCCGACTCTATAAAAAAGGTCAGGTATATATATATATACAGTCTAATGGTCTAGTGGTTTAACATTATAGATTTCAAGATCATGTTATGATTCACATCTTTCAACTACATCTGACGATCAGAGCTCTAGTCTATGCCATTGCACCTAATGACCTTGCTTTCAACCTTGACCGCCCATCAGCTCAAGCCTTCATACCTCGAAGTGTTCATAATGCTCAACTACCTATACTCTACATTGTCACTAGAGGCTACCAGTGATCCTTTTGACACTTACCAATATCCCCTTGTTTTTAGCTTGACCTAGGGATGAGGAAATCCTTGCTCCACTGCCGCTTATCATCGTTGAAAAAATTCTTTGTTCTTTTTTATTCTTGTTTTCTATTCCCATTAAGATAGCTCTATGATCATCCATGCTGCTGGTATGAGCCGAGCAAGGACCTAGGGCTGTAGCACCGGTGTAGGCTAGAAAAACCCAGTATCCTTAATAAGTAACATCTACTAATATAAGCATCTCTAATATTTTTAGCAGGAAGAAAAAGACCCTCGTGCCCCCCAATCAAGACCTAGAGAGATGTAGTGATAGGGGCCATTTAAGGCCGCATGTTGGGCTAACCGGCCATAAATGGCATCATTAATTTGCTTTAACATCATTAATTATCGTTTCATTCACGATGAGAGAGAGGAAGGGATGGATTAGGCGAGAGTTGCTTATACTTGTGTACAGATTTTTTGAGTGCTAGAAATGCTTAATTTCACATCATTAATTTTGAGTACAAAAAAAATTCTAGATTGCAATTGAACTATCTATTTGTACAATTATTAGAATGGGAAGTAAACAGTATAATGATCTGAACAAGACACGTGAATTAATTCATCTCCTTGCCATCCTTGCGGCGACCGTCGCTTACCAAGCAGTAGATCCACCTGGAGGCATCTGGGCAGGCAATAGGGCCAACCACAATGCAGGAGGCCCAATACTCCTAACAACGCACCCTAGGCTATACAAGATCTTCTTCTATTTGAACTCGACAGCTTTTGTGGCATCCCTTGTAATCATGACGATGTTGAAGAATGAATTTTTGGTTAGACGCCATGCACTAGAGGCAGACATGATACTTGATTTGTTTTGCCTCATAGCCACATACGCCGCTGGAAATTGTAGGGACACAAGCACTTCCATTTACACGGTTGCCTTGGCTGGTGGTGTCCTTATCAATGTGGTGATTCACATTGTCTTCTCCACACTAGACTCAGCAAGTACTGTGGTGACACTTGACCCAAGCACATTCTAGCTGCCATATTTTGAGTCTTAGGATGTTGATTTACCAAGTACAAAAATGGAACAAATGAAGGAAGGAACAAACGAACCTGGAAAGAGCAGCTGGGTAGAGTAGACTGTATCCTGCACACCCAATTCCTTTTATTACAAGGATGAGATTTGGCCTGCCTTTTTAGACGGTGATACTCAATATCATCCAAGATGTCTTCAGCTTCGTAGAGAGCCAATTTAAGGTTCTTCAGCAATGACTGCAAGGTATCCCTGTGAGGATAAACCTGAGCTGCCTCCGGTCCAAGCATCAGCTGTAGCTCTAAAACTGTGATCTCAAGCTGTCTCAGCTTCTTCGGTGTGTCAAAGCCAAGGTAGGAGAAGCCTTCCTTCATCAGATTTGAGATGATGGGTGAGACGATCCACCCTGAGACTCTCATGCCCCAACCAACTGCAGCACCAATGGACACTGGATTTGCCATTGTGAAGCTTTGATTTAACTAGGTAGGGTAAGGGGAACAAGTGCAGGACAGGTTAAGGAGCCATCAACCATCTCTTACCGGCACAAGCAGCACCGAGAAGACCCGAGTTGGAGTCAACAAAGCAAAGCAACAATGGTCTTTTCTTTAGCAAAAAGGATGACAAGAAAACAATGTAACTCGGAAAGCAGCATGAACCGGCCGCTCACCAAACCCATCGCTGCCATTGGGAGGAGTGAAGACTGCCCCTAGATAAATCTGGAAATCACCTTTGGAATCTCACTGAAGAGTGAGGGATCGAGAGGTACTGACCTGCTAGGAAAAAGAAATCCATGTACCTATTCCCGGAGATTATGGTGTGAATCGCCTGTATTCCTCCGCCCTCCCATTCTTCTCCGGCGACCACCATCGGCGGCGGCGGTCGCGGTCGCGGTCGCATTTCATCTGCCAGACAAAGATTCATGGGCCTACATGGATCCAAATTCTTTTGGGCTAGTACTCAGTATTCTACTTATTTGATGGCCCAAGAGCCCGCAATTTCGCCGCCGTGAAACTGGATGCTGTTTCTCTCTCTCCTTCCTCGCCACACCCGGCCGCCGGCCATCCACCACCGTTGCTTCCACCGGCCACCGCCGCCGCGGACCGTCCTCACCGCCGCTTCGTCCCCCCGCCGCCCATCCACCACCGTCTCCGCACAATGCCCTCCATCTACTCTCGCCCTCCTCGCCGCCCACCCGCACCCGGCCGTCGCGGAGTTCCCGCACGCCGGCTTCTCCCGCCTCGGCGACCACCCGCTCCTCGCCCGCGCCATCCACGGCCTCGCCCTCCGCCTCGCGCTCCCGCTCAGCGCCTTCCACCGCAACACCCTCCTCGCGTTCTACTTCCGCCAACGGGATGCCGCCGCCGCCGCGCTCCACCTGTTCGACGCAATGCCCGACCGGACCCCATCGTCCTGGTACACAGCCGTCTCAGGCTGCGTCCGCTGCGGCCGCGACGGCACGGCATTCAAGCTGCTCCGCGGCATGCGGGAGCGTGGCGTCCCTCTCAGCGGGTTCGCGCTCGCCAGCCTCGTCACCGCATGCGAGCGCCAGGGCTGGGCGTGCGGCAGCGCCATCCACGCGCTCACCCACAGGGCCGGGCTCATGGCAAACGTCTACATCGGCACGGCGCTCCTGCACCTGTATGGCTCCAGTGGGATTGTGTCCGATGCGCAGAGGTTGTTCTGGGAGATGCCCGAGCGGAATGTCGTGTCGTGGACAGCGCTGATGGTGGCACTGTCGTCCAATGGGTACCTGGAGGAGGCGTTTGGAGCTTACCGCCAGATGAGGAGGGATGGGGTTCCGTGCAATGCAAATGCGTTCGCGACAGTGGTCAGCTTGTGTGGATCACTCGAGAATGAGGTGCCTGGGCTTCAGGTTGCTTCCCATGTCATAGTCTCTGGATTCCAAAACCAGGTCTCTGTGGCAAATTCGTTGATTACCATGTTGGGCAACATGGGAAGGGTGCAGGATGCTGAGAAGCTCTTTGATCAAATGGAGGAACACGATACTATATCATGGAACGCGATGATATCAATGTATTCACATGAAGGGATCTTCAGCAAATGTTTTCTGGCGTTCTCAGATATGCGTCGTTGTGGATTAAGGCCTGATGCAACAACCTTGTGCAGCTTGATGTCTGTTTTTGCCGCCTCAGATCATTTCAGCCACGGAACCGGAATTCACTCCCTGTGTCTCAGGAGTGGTCTGCATTCATCAGTAATAGTCATTAATGCCCTGGTTAATATGTACTCTGCTGCTGGCAAACTGAGCCATGCTGAGTTTCTGTTCTGGAACATGAGTAGAAGGGATCTAATATCGTGGAACACTATGATTTCATCCTACGTGAAGAGCAGTAATAGCACTGATGCGTTGAAGACACTAGGTCAGTTACTTCAAACAAATGAAACCCCAAATCACCTGACATTTTCCAGCTCTCTAGGAGCATGCTCAAGTCCAGAAGCCTTGATGGATGGCAAAATGGTTCATGCCATTGTATTGCAGTTGAGTCTTCACAAAAATCTACTGGTTGGTAATTCTCTCATCACGATGTACGGGAAATGCAATTCTATGCAAGATGCTGAGAAAGTTTTTCAGTTGATGCCAACTCATGATGTTATCAGCTACAATGTACTTATTGGTGGCTACGCAGGACTTGAGGATGGTACAAATGCAATGCAAGTATTTTCTTGGATGAGAAGTGCAGGGATAAAGCCAAATTATATTACAATGATAAATATACATGGTTCTTTCACATCTTCAAATGATCTGCATAATTATGGAAGTCCCTTGCATGCATACATAATACACACTGGATTTTTGTCAGATGAGTATGTTGCTAACTCTCTTATCACAATGTATGCAAAATGTGGCAATTTAGAGTCAAGCACTAATATATTCAATAGTATCACCAACAAAAGTGCCGTTTCATGGAATGCCATGATAGCAGCAAATGTTCAACTTGGCCATGGAGAGGAAGCTCTAAAGCTCTTCATTGATATGCAGCATGCTGGAAACAAACTTGATCGTGTCTGCCTAGCTGAATGTCTGTCATCCAGTGCAAGCCTCGCATCATTAGAAGAAGGCATGCAGTTACATGGTCTAGTTATGAAATCTGCGCTGGATTCAGACTCATATGTTGTTAATGCTGCAATGGATATGTATGGGAAATGTGGAAAGATGGATGAAATGTTGAAAATGCTTCCTGACCAAGCCATTCGACCTCAGCAATGCTGGAATACGCTGATATCAAGTTATGCAAAATATGGGTATTTCAAGGAAGCTGAGGAAACATTTAAGCAAATGGTCGCAATGGGTAAAAAGCCAGACTATGTAACGTTTGTTGCTCTACTCTCAGCTTGTAGTCATGCTGGTCTAGTAGACAAGGGAATAGATTACTATAACTCTATGGCTTCTACATTTGGTGTTTCCCCTGGTATAAAACATTGTGTATGCATAGTGGATCTCCTTGGACGTTTAGGTCGGTTTGCGGAGGCAGAGAAATTTATTGAAGACATGCCAGTCTTACCAAATGATCTAATATGGCGGAGTTTGCTGTCTTCTAGTAGAACCCACAAAAATCTTAAAGTTGGGAGGAAAGCTGCCAAAAATCTTCTTGAATTGGATCCATTCGATGATTCAGCTTATGTTCTTCTGTCAAACTTATATGCTACAAATGCAAGATGGGTGAATGTTGACAAATTACGAAGTCACATGAAGACCATCAATATAAACAAAAGACCAGCTTGCAGTTGGCTTAAGCTGAAGAATGAAGTAAGCACCTTTGGTATTGGTGACCGGAGTCATAAGCATGGAGAACAGATCTATGCAAAGTTAGATGAAATGTTGCTGAAACTCAGGGAAGTAGGTTATATTGCTGACACATCATCTGCACTGCATGATACAGATGAAGAGCAAAAGGAGCAGAACCTTTGGAACCATAGCGAGAAACTTGCGTTGGCATATGGCCTTATTGTTGTCCAAGAAGGATCTACAGTAAGAATATTCAAGAATCTCAGGGTCTGTTCAGACTGCCATCTTGTATTTAAGCTGGTTAGCATGGTTTTTAATAGGGAAATTGTGCTGAGAGATCCATATAGGTTCCACCACTTCAAAGGCGGATCATGCTCTTGTTCAGATTTTTGGTGAGATAGTCATCCACAAATGGCTGTTGGTTCAATGTTTAAGTTTGAGCATGCCTACACAAGACCCTTCCACACCCCAAAGGGCACAGAACAAAAAATAATAAAGATGAGAAATAAGCTCCTGTCTCCCTTTGCATGGGAACAGTGATTGTTATTACAGTGCATATGTGAGTGACTTCAGTTCTGTTTCCAGTACATTGGTTTTTATGTTCAATACTTGGTGCATTGACAAGCAGTGCAAGATGGGAGAAATTGATCAGCTGATTGCACAGTTTGTTTTTCACACTTGGTGTCTTTGTCAGATTCCATGGTAAAGTTGGTGCAATGACAACAATGGGATAATGTTGACCACAGCGTCCGTCAAGCACATGCATAGCTTTTGAACAATGCTGTCACACTGATTCATAGTGTATAGCAGTCTTCTCTTCATGATGTGGTTGGTGTCTCTCAATGCTCTACAGCCTCATGTTGTATTTCTGAGACTAATCTGGCTTTGTTTTTTTTTCTTCTGCAACAAGGATCAGCAGTTAACACCTCTAGTGGCATTGATTCTTGTTTGAAACCTTCAGACAGTACATAATGTGCTGCACGAATCCTTTTAGGATGTACAAAATTATATCCCGTGGAAGTGTTAACTGACACGGAGATCAAGATTATGTTAATTTGATTTTTGACCCTAGCTTTGAGGTGAGATGAAACTGGATGAAACCAATGCATTATTTGCATCAAATTGTGTGACAGCTCTGATATATTGGCATAATCATCTCTTTGGTGGTCATTGTAAGTATGTCCCAGCCACCTTTTGTTGCTTATGTAATGACCATCAATTTTTAATATAATCAAAAGTAAACATATTAGCACAACTAATTCAATTTTTTAGATCTCACATATATGTCTTCATTTACTTGCTGGGTTGTTGTAAGTCCTATATATACAGTGGCCATGGACAGTGATTCTGTGGCAGGCTGTGTCTGCAGTATAGTTGTACTGTTGGTTGAATCCATCCTATATATGCTTGATGGGATTTACATACAGTGAATCAGATGCCATGGACACCTAAATTAATGCGGATAATCAAATTGCTTGAGAAACTGTGGGGCCTGATTTTGAAATTTGTCCTCACAAGAATGTCACAGTTCGAACCTTCTTATTCTCATGTACTGTTGCTGGCTTGCTGCAGCTGCAACTTGCATACTACTCCATAGATACGCCGAAATGAAGGAACTGATCAATAATTGGCATCAACCAAGGAAGTCTTATCCAGATCTCAACTCCATTTCCTTGCAACTTAATTGAGTCGGTCCTGGTAGCAATTGCCCAGGGAATTCAGCAGAATTCTTGTTGTCAATGATCAAATCATCGTGTCTTAGTTAGCCTAGTTCTTTGCATCCCAGATATTGTTTAATTTCTGCTCTCTTCTAAATTTGCCAAGCTTTCCATGTCTTCTCAGAAAACTGATTCATCTGTTACTACTACACCAAAGAAGCTGATCTTGTGGATGCTGTTCCTGGCTCTGCGATGGAAATCTGAAACTAAAATCTGAACTTGTACATCGTACCTTCAGATTATTGCTAACTCTGAAGTTAAAGTTTCCACGGTACAACTCACCGTAATTATTGATTCAGTACAAAACATTGCTTTTTTCATGCAGAGTCGCAGCTGAAGCATGGCAGTTCAATTATCCTGGACGAGCGTGGTGTTCGTGGCAGTTCAATCACTGAAAGGAGACAGTACGAGCAAGAAACGGCTGGTTTCATCAAAGGTTGGTACTCAGATTCGGTCTATCCATTACACTACTGACTACTATTTTGGAGACCCGATCTACCAGTTCAGTGTGGGCGTGCAAGCTAAACGCACATGTGGTACATTTGGGATTGAAGAAAACTCGCGCTGCAACAGTAATAACACGTACTGAACATTACTGTTCCTCTGATTCAGAATTTGATCAGGCCCTCTCTTGCGGGGTCCGTTACTGTACTGATCCTTTGTTCTGCTGGTAGGTGGCATGTGATTCAATTCATCAATCCTGATCACGAGCTACGTTTTGTTTTTCAGATCATAAGAAGATCAGACGGCGACCAAGATGAAGACGAATTAAACATGACATTGCAATTTTGTTCTCTCTACTCGTAAGTACGTACTACTCGGCGGTGCCACTTTTTTTATAGATCACGGCCCATGATATATATATATATATAGTGCTTTGCAGTATATGGACTTATGGAGATGTGATGGCTGGAGCTGAAATGGCCATCTCAACTACTGAACCTGGAATGCACGGTACTACTACAAGTCATGGACTTCAAGTAGACTCCTGTTTGTTGTACTACGTTGTCTCCGGAATTAGCAGAGGCAGAATCCATGATCAGGAAGTTCATGCATTGTAGTCTGATGAGCTGTGAACCGCCATGAATGCAACAATCAAAGCAGATCAGTGTGCAGGTGGACGATCGACGTCGAGTACATATGGGTCGATGGCCACTGTTTTCGTTGGGATTGTTGTTTTGCAGCTTGTAGCACTAGCCAGTTCATCTTTTAGATTCCATATGCATTTACTTTCCCTTTGAGATAGGCGTCGATCTATGCATCCATGTCATGACAGTGAGATCTCTTGATTAATTAGTATTATGCTAGAAAATGAGTGTGCAACGATCCTTATGATCCATTAACGTCTGCCACCGTCTTTGTTTCAAAAATAATGACTGCCACTGTCTTTTGGTTAGGCACCATAGATAACTGCCGGTGAGGATTTAATTGCCTGATGATAATAAATGATTTCAAACGTTGTATCTAGTATCAAAGATTAAGCATTTTATTTGAACACTGTCTACACGCGTTTGTAGTCCAACGGTTAGGATAATTGCCTTCCAAGCAATAGACCCGGGTTCGACTCCCGGCAAACGCAATTTTTTTTCATGGTTCTTCCTTTCCCACTTGCCTGAAGCCTTTTCTGATTCCTTTTTAAGTTCATGATGGCCATCTTAAATACTTGGAAAAAAACATAATGGACTTTTCATGACTTCAATTTTGACAGTATAAAAGATCATGGTCCTTTAAAATTGAGGGAGACAGTTTTATTTCTGTGCTAGTTTACATACTCTAGCATAGAAGTTTTATTGAATGAGATAGTGGCATATAGAGTGCATTATTATGTCTCTGTTATGCCATCTTCATGGAATGAACACCATGATAGATTGCATATTTCTTCCAACAGACAGGAGTTATGTTCGAACTTCCAATTTTTTTTCTCTTTTTAGCTAGAATATGCCGGTCTTCATAAAGAACACTATTAAGTAGTTGATAAATGGTAGATCAACATCAATAGCCTTTCCAGCATATGTTTTCCCAAAAATTGTGGTAGTTCTAGTCCAAGTTGTTCCATTTTCTCTTTTGGGGTGTTTCTTCCAGGAGACAGGAGTACCGTATTCACTTTCAATTCTTAATAGGGCATTAGGACATATACACAGTTTTTAACACAAACAAGCAAATTGCAATAATGGTAGAGCATACCTCACAAATTAAAGACACTATATAATTCACACAAGTACTAGTACTAAGTTCTACAAGCTCCTTGATGGTACCAGCTTCTTCTTGTTTCTATACAATAAGTTGATTAAAAAAACACAAAAGAAATCAACCTGATGAACACATCAGACAAACTGAAGCAAGAAGGAAATATACAATAAGAACACACACCAAATTAAACTACCAGCAACATAAAAGAAATAAAAAAAAGAACCAGAAATCTATCTAGAACTAACATTTTTTTTTGGCTAGCTAATTTATGATCATTGCTTCTTCTTCCCTGGAGCAGAGTGAGCAGAGAGTTTGTTGCTGTCTTGGGTCTGGACGAAGCCGTCGTTGCCGGTGAGCATGAGGTACCTGTCCTTCCTGGTGAGCATGGTAGAGCCGTAGCCGAGCGCGTCGCCCATCTTCCTCTGCACGAGGTTGGCCATATCGGTGCTGGGCATCCTCCTCTCCCTCGCCGCCGACGTGTCCACCCTCTCCAAGAACTGCACCGTGTAGCACATCCTCGGGTTGATCATGTAGTAAAGCGGGTCGAAGCACTTGAGACCCCCCGCCGTCGTCGCGTAGAACATTGCCGTGTCGATGGCTATCCCGACGGGGACCACGTCGTCGCTCAGCTTGGCGAACAGCGGGCTGAACCGGAGCAGGTACGGCTCCCTGCAGGTGGTGCCCTCCGGGCAAACGACGACGAGTTCGCCGCCGTCGAGGAGGTGCGCCATGACGCGGCCGTCGCTGTCCTGGTCCCGCGTCAGCCGCACCGTGCGCCTGATCGGCGAGATGAGCTCCGACAGCCGGCTCAGGCTGTACGACACGGCGCGCACCGGCCGGTCCAGCGCCACCGGCACGTACACCGGGTCGATCAGCGTGCGGTGGTTGCACACGAACAGCTGCCCGCGGCGGCCGCCGCTCGCCCTTGAGCCACCACGACATGCCGGTGGCGGCCAGGATCGGCGTCGAGTACATGTAGGGCACGGTGAGCGCGACGACGAGGCAGGCGACGGCGAGAGCGAGGCCGAACGGCAGCCACGCGAACAGGGCGAGCACGTTGCCGGAGGTCGGCCGGAACGCGAGGCGGTCGTCGTGGAACACCATCGGCTTCGGGTACTTGTCCCGCGGCAACGCCGACCATCTGGCCTTCTCCTCACGTATCACCATATACATCTCCTGTGTTTTCAATTAATTTGTCAAATTAATTACAAATTTGCCAAGATGAAATGCATACAGTAATTCACATGAGGAGAATTAATTTTCACACAGTAGTATTAGTTGTATCAAAGCATTCTCAAATTTAATTAACACGGGAACGAAACTGTTGTGTAATTAAAAGAAAAGGGCCGAAATCTGTTACTAGTTAGCACAAGTGACCACATTCTCAGGGAAAATTGCCACATTCTTTCAGGGAAAATTAATGAGTGACAGTCGAACAGATATCATATAATTAAATGGCCAAATTAATTAGAGATCTGCTGAAATGGAGTGCATGTTTACAGTAATTCACTTGAGGGAAATTAATTTGCACACAGTATTCCTATTTGTATCAAAATATTCTTAAATTTAATTGACACGGGAAACTTCCTGTGTACTTTAGGAAAAGGGATAAAATCTGTTACTGGATGGTACAAGGTCACATTATTTCAGGGAAAATTAATAAGTGACAGTCTAACAGTAACAGATATTATGCTTTGTTGGTCACATGATCAGAAACAAAAAGAATATAAAAAAAGAGGGAAAAGTATGAATGATCAATGATTTCACGATCAGCATGAGACCTGCCGTTGAAGATGCATGATGTATCTTTTAAAAGACGTGTGCGTACTTATTACATCTAATTTTACTTTCAGGTGTAAATATGCAGATATTATATTATATGTAGTTTCAATCCCGTCATGCTTATTACATGCATGTATAATACCTGGACTAGCTGGACAACGCAAACCAAAAAAGGGAGGTACATAGATGCAAATTAAAACTAGCTATCTTAGCTAGGTGACCTAAACTCATGCAAGTTAAGTCAAACATACATGCAAAATTTACATGTTGAATTGGTTGTGCTATACTATACCTTGCAACAGTATGAGAGATGATGTTGTATGAACTCCAAGGTGGTAGAGAAGCCCACAACATCAACCACCATTTTCTTCTCCTCAAGCAGCACCTCCTCTTGATTGCCACCTTCTTCTTCCTCTATTATGCCGGGAAGAACCCCACATCACCTTCATCTCCCTACCCACAACAACCTAAACATTCAAGTACTTCAAGAACCCTTCAACCATGATCCTAGGCATCTTCACATACACCCTCCTCATGTCACTCCTGATCACATCAAACCTTTCCTCCTTAACATCCTCAAGGAACCACTTGGGAAGCATAGCATGTCCGACCTAGAACCGACTGGCCCATAAGCTGTAGAAGGATACTATTGCCATGACCTTCAAGGCCATGTCACTGCCAATGCAGCATAGCAAAGGGTAGAGGAGGAGTACACAAGCATGAAGTAGAGGAACAAGGAAGGCGATTGAAGAAGGCTGCCTTTGACGTCGAGGACTAGGGTTTGCACAACGAGCTTCTCCATGGGAGGGGAGCTTGAGGAGGACTTGTGCAGCAAGGAAGGGTGTAGCAATACAGTGTTGTTGTTGGATGATGACCTAGAGAGAGGCTTTCGATGAAGGAGTAGAGAGACCAAGGCAGAGAACAACCTCTGTGACAGCTTCTTCTTGAGCATGATAACTGTTGTTGGTGGCTAGCTAGGTATAGTATAGTAGAGGTAGTATTGCTCAAGCTTTGATAGCTTGTTGAGATATATGATTGGTGTGGTAGGGAAGAAATAAATTAAATTGTGGTGGGATAGATCAGATTAATGGCCCCTTCTTTTCTAGGACAAGACAACACTTAGCTTTGGATATCTTGATCATGCATGAAAGAGCTAGATATATAGGGTGGCTAAGTGTAACATCTAGGGCTAAAAATGATTCTAGCCCTAACTCGTCTAAGTGAATCACACCTACACTACAACACACCGTGTTTTAGTTCTCGCTTCACGTAAAAAGCTCAAACTTGGTGTTACTAACCATGGGACTTCTCACCATATAAACTACTCCAACTCATGCTAGGAAAGCAAGGTGGTGCTAAACTTTTGCTATGGTTGTCACATACATCCATACTTAAAGATTCGATGTCCCCGTTGAACCATTCTATACCTAAGCTTTCTTCCAACTGACCAAAAACGTCTTCTATTAGCACCACGTATATGCATATAATTTTCGACACACATACATCATGCCATATGACCACGACCACTTTATCGTGTTCATCCGTATACACCATATGCCCATATACATGACTCGTATATGTGTATAGCTACAAGAGTCGGCTCTGATACCATTTGTAACGCTTAGAGTCTAAAAATGGTTTTAGCCACAACTCATCTAGTTGAATCACACTTACACTATAACACACTATGCTTTTGTCCTCATTTCATGCAAAAAGCTCAAGCTTGGTGTTGCTAGCCACAGGTCTTCTCACCTTATAAACTATTTAACTCATATTAGGAAAGTAAGGTGGTGCTAAACTTTTGCTATGGTTACCCTCTTATCATTTACTATTGTATTTGCTAAAGAGGCCAAAGGCCACAATCTAGCCCATCTAGCTCTTATCTTCTTTTTTTTTCTATTTTTTCTCTTCAGGGCGTCACACCAACTGAAGGTCCCATACTTTAAATACTAGTACTTTTCAAGGACCATGGCATGCAACTCTACATGGCTGTCCTCCTTTAACAAACCTCGAAATAAATAATGTACAGTTCTTTTTCAGGAGAGGATGATAGATTTGGTCATAGATCACACTAGATGTCTAGATCTCATTGAGAATCGTCCAGCATGAGCTAGTAGCATAATACACGTATATTCATGGCAGGAAGGAAAGATGCATTAGAACTACAGTAGGAGATCCGCTTCAATTCTTGTTCAATCTGACGGTTGCATTGCAGCCACATGTACAAGCAGTCAGTATACCAGCTTCACATGTACATTAGTAAACTAGTACTACCTTCAGTCTGAACTCTGTACCATGAATGGCCTCTTTGTTCTTCAGTTGATGGATGAATGCCATTGATTAGGCCAGTACATATGGTCAAATACCGTTAAGACGCTAAGGTCTACTATCTGGGCACAATCAACAGCTGCCAAATTGGGAGAAGTTGCAGCAGATTTGGTCTCTGATTGCTACATGTGAAACAACAGAGCAGCTACTAAGCCTGAACTTTTTTCCTCTTAAGAACTTAACCTGAACTTTTCTCTGCAATGAAATGTCGTATACCACGTGTCATCTGGAATTATGTGGGTGTTTCTGCACTGCAAATAATTAAATATTCATTCTACACAGTGGTGACCAATGATTTGTGCGTGATTTGCGTGCAAAAGTTGGCATTATGGGTCGAGATAGACGCAGCATGCAGCCAAAGGAGTTTGTTAGTGTACTTGGAAGAAAAAAAAATGTATGAGTACCACAAGAAAGAGACTGCAGCATGCAACAAGCATGGATCTATCGCTGACGATGCAACCATCTCATTGCAGGTATATTAGCACTCACGACAAGTCGAGCTGACTAATGATATAGATTTTTCCCATGCAGATCTAAGAAGATCAAGCAGCCAAAAAGTTCCTTTGCTTAATCTATACTCATATATAAAAGACTATGATGGTGACCCCACCCACTGCTATTATAAATTTTATAAATTACTTCTTGAGTTTCTTTATATTATAAAAAATAATAAAGTCTAAATGGATAACCATTTATAAACTTAAATTAAATTAAGGTGAATATTCACAGGTAATGTATTTCATGGAAAATAATTTTTTATTTTAGGTAATATTATAGTATTTTTTATTCGGCATTCAGCCTCTTGTTTATAATAAAGATAACTAGGGAATTTTTTCACACAATTTTGCATGAGCCAGTTAGATTGAATTTGGTATACAACTCATAACTTCCATTTCTATATATGTAATTATATTTTGTATGCAATATATATATGTATTAACAGTATGATTGAATTTAATGTACATATATATATATATATGTATGTGTGTGTACATAATTGTATTTTGTATGTAACTATTGCTATCAATTTTCACATCTATAATTTGGTTTGACCACAATGAAACAGTTTACAATTTATTTTTTCTAGTTAATACGATAATTTTATACATCCAAAGCAAACATGGTGGGTTTTTTTACTATCTTTTATAATAGATAGAAAAGTGTTGCATTTTCAGGCTCTGCGCTTTCGCTAGGTGCAGTTTATCTGCTTAATTTGTGGCTCATCGGTCCGATGTGTGATGAAAAACATGTACTTACTTTGCTTTGGCTCGTCGCAGGAGATTAATTTAAGGTTGAACTCGCTTTGCTAACTGACACCAAACTTCTTAATTTTCAGTAGTGCCTGTAAGATTCAAGAAACAGCGGTGCCAATAGAAGCAGTACTGTTTATTCTTTAAGAAATGCAATCGTACGTCGCGTATGTGTCAGTGATTTAACCCCCTTATTGGTAGGTGGCTGTTGGACACAATTAAGTATGCTAATAATGCAGTAAAACTTGTCATGTATGATTATTGATTTAATCTCTGCTCAGCAAATTTCATTTGGTTTTTCGTACGAAGAATTATTGCACGATTTGTCCTTCATATTAGGGCCAAATATGAAGCCACAATACCATGCAGTAGCACGCCTAGTACATCAGTAAAATGTTGGTCTAACATAATTGTCCAATAATTAGAAATGCAGATGAGATCCAAGCTCAGTCGACCCTCATTACGTCACCATCATTTTAGAATTTAATTTAAAGTTTTCTTTTCACCCTCAGCTTTGGCTTTAGAACAGCTAAGGCTCCGTAAGTGATTTTGGCTATGAAAACTTTTTTAATTTTTATTAACACGTATTCCGAACTGTTAATAAATGGTGTGTTTTATAAAAAAAATTGATATAAAGGTTTCTTTAAAAAATTAATATTTAATATTTAACTAATCATATATCAAGCATAACAGCTATGTCGAACCGAGCCTAACAATGTAACTATAAAAATTCTCACCGGCCATAATTTTAGTATACCCTAAAATTATTCTTATTAATTTTTATGATATGATATAGACTTAAAGGCTATCGTAAAGAAGTAATTTTTTTCATCACTTTTATTATATGTTCTTGACTTATAAGCTACAGTTAGAAATAAGTATACTATAATAAAAAAACTCTAAAGTTAAATTTAAAATTAAAATTTTGGATATCAAAGTTTTCATTTTTCCCACGAGCAGTTTGACATTTTGTAACCAGAGCAACCGTGGTAGGAGCTGCACGTCACCAACATGGGCGGCCAAGGTGGCGCCACACGGCTGCCGAACCGCCGGTTCGGCAGAGAAGGAACCTTGCAACTACGCCACGTCATCGACCAACATTTGCACACGAATTTCAAAGCAGCACACCAGCGATTGGGACCCTCTTGTCCGGTCCCAGAGCACAACCTAATTTTTTCCGTATCACATAAAATAATACTCAGCATGAAGCTAGCCTTTTTAATTAATTTCTTCATCTCTCTTTCTCTCTATCTGTAGTCAAGTCAACGGTGGTATACATGCATCATGACCTCCAGTGTCAGTTCAGCACCAAATAGTTTGACAGAAACCTGCGAATCTTCTCAACACATTATGGTCCTTTTCAGCTGCAGGGTTTTGGTTTCTTTCGTTTCTATAGCTGATAACTGACGTGGTTGTTGCACGACGTCACTGTTAAGTTCTTGCTGCCTTTCACGACGACCCAAAGCGAGAAGAGACGACAGAGGCAAACAACGATAGGCTTGTGATGATAAGGTCCATGTTGAGATGTATCGTCTTGGCAGGCAGGCACGAGCTTGGAGTTCTCTTCCTCTGAAGCGACGCATCAGTTACTGCACGATTTGCGCCCTGATGACACGAGGATCTGCTGATATTCTCGCAAGTGGAAAGGTTCTTTTACATGAGGTTGATTGGATAATGAGGTTAAGTGCTTGATTGGATAATGAGGTTAAGTGCTTGATTGGATAATGAGGTTAAGTGCTTGATTGGATAATGAATCAGGATTTCTCCATCCTGCTCAAAAATCAACTGATATGATAGGCGATCTGGAAGCAACTATCTAAAAGTGTGTTTGACGCATCATGATTCATCAAGCCACTCTATGAATGATATGAAGTGTAGGACAAAAAATGCAGACACCAGGAAATATCAGGTTCCTTGCTGGTATTAAGACACATTTTGCATAAAATTCAAGCATTGCAGTTCATATACCTTTGTTGTCAAGTTGGTCAATGGTCTGGGTTGCTGGTTGCTACAGCATCAGTCTGAAATTGCTGCAAGAAGATAGATAGCTTGTGTAGATTTTTTTTTCTAATTTGTCAGTATTATGCAGTCTTTGCTTATGGGATACAAACGCTACTTATCAGGATTAAATTCAGATACTATCTGCAGATCTGAACCGGCACTTGCCATATATTGACATTGTCGGACAAAACATGTTGTATGCATGCTAAATGTGTTTCATCATCTGCAGTCCTTATCTCGGAGTTTATGATGAAAATAGGGATCACCGTTCTTCGTTTGAAAATCTAAGATCAGTCAAAGTGACTGATGTTTCCCTCGTTGCTCAGGCAAGGGGAGATGGCCTAGAGAATTACATTGTGCAAAGATGAAATAAGCTACTGCCACCAACTAGGTTAAAAATAATTATCATTTTGGATAGATCTTTAACCATTATTTTCTATTACAATATATATATATATGAAAATATCAATAAATATATAATTTTATCAAAATATATTTTAAGATCGGTCTATACATTTGGTCTCCATATTTCTAAGTTAAATATTTAGAAGTTATT
Organism: Oryza coarctata; assembly: GCA_030770085.1. NCBI lineage: Eukaryota > Viridiplantae > Streptophyta > Magnoliopsida > Poales > Poaceae > Oryza > Oryza coarctata. The sequence continues at coordinate 16,782,313 of CM061482.1, read as the reverse complement.
CATAGTTAAAGTTTTTAAAGTTTGACATTATTCTTATCTAAAACAATAATTATTTTTAATATAAGAAAGTAGTTTATACGGGTTTTCTCCTTTGTTGGGATATGAACAAGCTGGTTTGTTTGATTGTTAATAGTAATGAGTTGCTTAATGAAACAACTTAGAGCAAGAAACTTTAGCTAGGTTGAAAACGTAAGAAAAATGATTGTAAAAGATTAAATTCCAGTATAGGCTTTAATCAAAGTATATCACCAGTAAGTCACATAGATATACATTTTGGTATTAATTTTTTTATCTTGTCTTACTAATACAACAGGAGTCATCATGTGCCCCTCGTCTGTCTAAAAAAACCAAATAAAGAAAAATAAGTGGTGTCACTCCTGATCTATCCCTAATCCGTATGTCTATAAACTTCAATCACTTTGCCAAGACCATCGTACTATTAACGTTGAAAAGAAAAGTTGGTACTGATAATTGTCATGGTATATATTGTAGTATCAAAACTGTAAATGTAGTACGAAATGTATATTTTGTTTCCCTCAAATCTCCAAGATTGTTGCATACTTATAGCAAACATGAAATTCTCTCGCCAACCTGTGCTATGTATAATATACTAGCTAGTGCAAGATTGTTGTGATGGTTTCGATTTAGACATCAAAGTAGCATTTCTCCATCATGCAATTCGTAACTTTTCCGCCTTGAGATCTCAAGTTTCTGATCATCGCCATCGTGTGTTTGTGAGTCACACAGGCTGGTGTGGCAAGGTTGATTTGCATGCATATGTAGAAAAAAGAAATGAAAACAGCGCAAAGCAGGGATGATTTCGCTGAATTACGTTCAGGATCTGCATCAATTGTCTCTTCCATTCAATCTGAATGAAACTCGCAACGAATATCAACAATTTTCTTGTTCATCACTTTTCCTTCCTTTCGATAGAACACAAAAAATAGACGAATTGCTTTACAAACTAGCATTTCAGGCCATATTTAGATGCTGATAAGCTGATTGGATCCCATGAATTTATGGGCTGTAACGGAAGAATCTTCTGTATGGCACAAGGCCGTCTTCTTCCTCGCTCTCCCTTAGGTCGCATCACACAAGCATTTTCTTCCCGGGCCATCAAGTCGTTTTCTTCAAATTTTTTATTTATATATTTTTTATTAAAATACTTATAAAAATATTTTTATTTAAAAATTTACATATATATACTCCTAAAGTAATTTAGAATATATATATTTTAAAAAACATCATCCTAAATAACGTAAAATCTAACATAATAAATACTCTCGTTAACGTTAACGGAGGACTGGTGGAAAATTTATATGCACCCCTTGCCACCTAATGGAAAATATTTTTTTTATGATAAAAGACTATGTGTAAAATAAAATATCGCGGTTGACCTACTGTATTTTTAACACGCAAATATGTATATCATCACGTATTAGCGATTATTATTCTAGTAACTTAAAGCCCATACAAGCATAATATATTATCAACAATTTATTATATTCTAAAGTTTAATAAGCAAACACTTCAAATTATCATCCCCACATCATTTTTATAATATTTTAATATATATCTATCCATTATTTTTATAATATATAATATGCATTTATCCATAACACATCATTTATAATTTATTATATTCTAAAACTCAACATACAAACATTTTAAATCCTCATTCCCACGTCATTTTCATAATATTTTAACATATATCTATCCATCAATTTTATAATATATAATCATGAGACATCAACTAGAATATATATATAACCGTAAGATGTATGACAAATCTCATGCAGTCTTAGCTTCCTTAAACCGATAAATGAATATATACCGGTATTTATTACTTTCATATTTGAAGTATTTGCATGGCTTTTAAAGTAGTGATAACAATTGGGCCATTAAGCTCGTGGCCCTTATATAATAGTTTCCATGTGTATGAGCGTTGGATGTTAGAAGTTGCTGAAAACAGAAAACGTCGTACAATCAATCTTGTCGCATGCAAATAATTATTATCTTTTTGTACATTTTCGACCACCATGGTTGAAAGTCTCTGGAGAGGGCGAGAGCAACCGCAGCAATCTACAACCATCCCTTCCCGGACCCTCTTTCCCCCTCCATTCTGGTGATGGCCGGAGGAGAGGTCGGGTCACCTCCCCTCCCCTTAGTACAGTGCAGAATAAGTTGGAGTCTTCTCTCTATGTCAGGTTTTTTTTCCTCTAGTTAATCCCGTTGTGGTGGGTTTCGGTAGCGTCCTTTCCATGGTTGGAGGTGACGGTGTTGGTGACGGAGATTGCGGGTGGAGGTGCTCTCGTGTCCTAATGATGCAATATCGAAGCCACGCATGGACTCCATGGTCCAAATCTACAGGCATCGATGGCTCGGTTTAGCAGGTCTGGCACGACTGTTTCGTTCTCCCAATCGCCGATCTTCGTGGTGGAGGTCGAGGGATGCGGCGGCTCCTTGCTGGCTGTCATACGTCTCGTCTGTTGGGTGGTCAGTCGGCTGTGACTAGTGATCATGGGAGCAGGACTCGATCGTGACAGTTGTCTGGTGTTGCTAGCCTGGTTGGTTTGGCATTGATGTCTATTGCCCCCCGGATGGGTTGCTTCACACACACACACATGCCATCCTCTCTTCAATCTCCTCTACCGTGTTCCGGCTAGTTAAAACTTCCATCCCCATCATCCTAATCCACTCTTGATTAAGGCTGGCTGTATTATGGCAATTTCTTCTGATTTTACCTGAAGCATTAACCATGTGGAGTGCTCTGTCGGGTTGAGTGCAGACCACTTGTTCTGCTTTGATAGGATTGTTGTTTGCGCTTCTTAGATTTGGTGAAAAACACCTTGGCAAATTATTGTAGACAATTTACCAATTCAACAATAAACTTTTAATTGTGCCGTTCCAGTGGAAGCAACGGTCACCGATATGTCAAGTGGTGTGCACATTGTTGGTAGAGTTTTACAGATGTTGTCACCACGATAATTTTATAGCCCCTGTTAATCTTATCCTTTTGTTCAATTTAATTTGTAAGTTTGTTTCTTAGTTTGGTTGCCTTTACCTTCCACAAGGATGGGTTTGTTCTTTAAGTTCTATCGGTTATGTCCATGTTTTGGATATCATTCCTGCTGAACTTTATTGTTGATCTTTATAAATATTTTATATCTGAAAAAAAAGCACCATGGCTATCTTTATTTGAAGCCATCTCTACCTCTACCTACTAGAGATGTGTGGCTGATGTGTTGGTGGGGAAGTCACTTCACCATGTCCCTTTATTTCTCACATTCAATGTAAATAGTTATAAAAAAATCAAAAACAAACTTGTTAAAAATTTAATAAATATACTTAGACTCTAACCGATACATGTACTATAAACAATCATATTGGTTTTTTTTTTCAATTTATATAGGTTGAATTTACACTTCTATGTTGGTATACTGATATATCTTATCAGTTATATTTCTTTCTAAAAAGTTCATAACTATTTGTATGCCATGTATGCAAGAAACATGGGGAATTCCCCTTAAGGTGTAAATTAAGAACATCTTCTCGTGGTGGGATGTCAGAGTTCAGATTGATATAACAAAGAAGATAGACGGAGTAGAAGCAGTTTCTTTAGAGTGAAAAGGCCGGCAAAGGATGATAAAAAATAAAATTTGCTACGAAAAAGAGGGCCAATTTACTCAAATTAATAAGCTTAATGACATTGGTAAAGCATAGCTAGTGTATATTCTGTTTCATTCATTGTATAAATTTCTTTTTTGGAGATTGAAAAACATGCTAGTTCAGACTTCCGAACGGACACCCGAGAGAAGAGAGATATATTATTGAAACACTTTTGGAAGACAACTCAATCATAAATATTTGACGCAGTTCAGTTTGATAAAAAAAAAGTTTGACGTCTTATGTAAATAACATTTATTTTGTCTTTTATTTTTAAATATACTTTTAAGCATGCCTTATATATTTATATATAAGTACTAAATTGTGTAATAAGATAAATGGTAAAACTTTATGGTTGAAGTTAATTGTATCGAATATTTATGTTATTTGGAACCTTTATATGAAAAAAGAGTTAAGACTGAAACAGTTTAAACTAGATCGTACAGACCTCAGCCTCAGCCTTTTCATATTAATTCCTAGACTTCAAACTTTAATAACATTTCAGCTTCTTTTAATTTCGAGAGAAAAAACATGGCTCGGGTGGCGTGTGCAAGATGTGAGGATGAGATTGGCATTCTGGACTAACGTCACCTGACTGAGTTAAGCCGAAGCTCCCTTTTGGGAAAATGCTCTAACTCAGACATCCGATTTATAGAAAAAAAAATCGGACATCATGCTCTCTAGCATGGACTGAGCGCCTCAGCATGCGTAGGCGTAGGTGTGTTCCCACTGCTCTTGTGCTTGCCGCACGTTGCTCCTCCCTTCTTGCTCTCTTCCCACCATTCTCTGTTATCTAACTTTTTTTATTTGCAAACTTCAAACTTTTTTAAAAAATTAATATGATTATATTTAGATGAAAAAATATATATGTTTCTATCATTAATGTTTTATAAGAAGCTAATGTTCAACCGGAGTTTAACTCTGTTACATATTTTAAGTTTTTACGTTGAAATGATTTTTTTAATATTGTACATGGTGTTATTTGAATGATGGTTGTTAGATTACATCAAGGTATTATAGTGTGTCTAACTGTAGCTCACGGCACTGTAGCTAGATGTACTGTAAAGGAATTAATTTAGAGAAATATAATACGTTTGAAAATTGAGTAGTTGAGTGCTAGAAGTTCTACATCAGAATATTTTGGTATATATAGATGATAAAATGTTAGAGATTGGACATGAAAAATTAAGTGAGTTTTTTTTTACTTTTTATAAGTATAATTTTAAGAATAACGGTAAAGTTTATTGGAAATTTATACGAAAATTATCCTCTCTTTTTTCCATACCTAACATTTAATTTTGGATTAAATTATTTTATTTGGGTTTTCATTTGATTTCTTTTATTGTTTTCTAGTTTTATCATTAATTATTTTCAGAAGATCTCAGAAGGCAATCTAAGATGGAGGCATGGAGAAACTGTTAATGTTCTATTATTTTACAAGGTTTTGAGGCATGTTATGCTCGCTAGATTTTGTTGGAGATTTACTTTTGATCCTGTGGCTCTGGTGGTTGCAAAAACTGGCGGTATGGCACGAGTTAAAGCTACCAAATTTTTGTATATTACTTGCGTCCAACGAGAATGTCTCCTTACGTGGTGATTAATAATTCATATTTTATCCAAATTTAATATTTTGATGACCTGTTGTTTAGATATTACTTGAAATTTACACATGCATACAAATTAAATCTCGCACAGACCTCAGCCTCAGCCTTTTCATATTAATTCCTAGACTTCAAACTTTAATAACATTTCAGCCTCTTTTAATTTCGAGAGCAAAACGTGGCTCGGGTGGCGTGTGCAAGATGTGAGGATGAGATTGGCATTTTGGACTAACGTCACCTGACTGAGTTAAGCCGAAGCCCCCTTTTGGGAAAATGCTCTAACTCAGACATCCGATTCATAGAAAAAAAAATCGGACATCATACTCTCTAGCATGGACTGAGCGCCTCAGCATGCGTAGGCGTAGGTGTGTTCCCACTGCTCTTGTGCTTGCTGCACGTTGCTCCTCCCTTCTTGCTCTCTTCCCACCATTCTCTGTTATCTAACTTTTTTTATTTGCAAACTTCAAACTTTTTTAAAAAATTAATATGATTATATTTAGATGAAAAAATATATATGTTACAGCTAATGTTCAACCGGAGTTTAACTCTGTTACATATTTTAAGTTTTTATTAAAATGATTTTTTAATATTGCACATGGTGTTATTTGGATGATGGTGTAAATTAATTTAAAGAAATATAATAGGTTTGAAAATTGAGTAGTTTACTCCTAGTAGAACTAGGAGTTCTACACCAGAATTTTTTGGTATATATATAGAGGATAATATGTTAGATTGGATACAGAGAGTTTTGTTTTTACTTTTTGTAAGCATAATTTTAAAAATAAAGGTAAAGTTTATTAGAAATTTATATAAAAATTATTCTCTCTTTTTTCCATATGTAACGTTTGATTTTGGATTAAATTATTTTATTTGGGTTTTCATTTGATTTCTTTTATGTAGCTATGGTGTTTGTTTTCTAGTTTTATCATTAATTATTTTCAGAGGGCTATCTCAGAAGGCGATCTAAAGATGGAGGCATGGACAAACTGTTAATGTTCTATTACTTTACAAGGTTTTGAGGCATGTTATGCTCGCTAGATTTTGTTGGAGATTTACTTTTGATCCTGTGGCTCTGGTGGTTGCAAAAACTGGCGGTATGGCACGAGTTAAAGCTACCAAATTTTTGTATATTACTTGCGTCCAACGAGAATGTCTCCTTATGTGGTGATTAATAATTCATATTTTATCCAAATTTAATATTTTGATGACCTGTTGTTTAGATATTACTTGAAATTTACACACGCATACAAATTAAATCTCGCGTGATTGAATTTTACACGTGTTCAATGTTCAGGACCGTTCTAACTGTGGCAGGACCATCCTAACTTTTACATATAATTACAATATGATATATTGGATTATTATTTATTGGTTGCATGTTTGGGTTCTCATATTATGGTTACCTATATCAGCAATTCGTCCTAACTGCAAATATGGATGATATTTGTTCAACGGTTAGGACCATCCTGTGACAGGACAGTTCTAACTGTTACATTTATTTATTGGTTGCGTGCTTTCTCACATTCCTACTAAAGTATCAACAATGCATGAAGGAGTTGTAACAACACAATTTTCATGCTACTAAAGTATCAACAAGCAGTATGACGAAATGAAGTGTATAACTAGTTGCTTTTAACAGTTCAAATTGAAAGACCTAAGCTCATTAATGGAACTCTAAATTGAAAGACCTAAGCTCATTAATGGAACTCTACACGTATGAGCAAAACAAACATACAATAGTGTGGCACTAGCCTTCCACTGACTAATGGCAATTGACAAGCATGCGGCATCCTTGCAATTTCAATATTGCCTTGCACAATATTTCATTATTATCTGGTGGAATCATATTAGTGTTGAAACAAGTTATAATGGGCAAGAGCTTATAGCTGCCCAGCAAAATAAGTTGCTAACTATGAAATAATGTGGCTTTTCCCTCGCAAATGACTTACATAGTTAATTTCACCGTACCGTATTAGCACCCAACTGCAAATTTACAAATCGCTCAAGTAATCAACCAGCTAGTCAAATTCGGAAGCTATACACATCGAAAGCTTAGTATGCGTTACTCGCCGTCTGGATCTCATGGCATCCTTCTCCGGCCGGCAACTAAAATCCACTGCCCTGCGCGACCGAACACCAAGCTGATCAGAACAAAGTCGCTAGACGAAACGACAGATGATATGGACTGGAACTGTGAGACTTCACCGCTCGATTCAAGCTGGAAACGCAGCAAGCGATGGGGGAAACGCTAGAGCGCGAGGCTCCCCGACGAACCAGGTGATGGCAGCATAGGGCTTCAAGCATCTGCCGCCAGGATGGTTTGGCCAGCGGACGGCGCTGGGGTGGGGGTGTCGGGAGCAGATCGGCGGCGCCAGGGTGCGGGCCGCAGATAGAACGGCGAGGGGAACGGCGGCATCAGCTGCTCGACGCGACGGTCTGGGAAACGGGATCTGTTCGATCCTCGATTAGGGATCGAAAGGACTTTTGTTTTAGAACTGATCGATATGATGATGTAGGAATAGTATATTTACACGAATCTTTCAGCGATGATATGAGACTAGGATTAATCTTTGCACACATCTTGAGGTGTATCTAACAAATTACAATAATGCCATTACTTTTTTCTCAAAATACCGTTACACTAGAACATACTATAAGCGTGGATTTCACTAATATAGATGTAATCCAAACCTTTAGATTAGTAGTATAATCTACTAGTATAGAGTAGAATGGAGCACTGTAAAGCAACTCCCATTAATTTGGCTTTTCCGATTGATAAAAATTAAAGACTTAGTGGTTGTATGGACATGAAGGTTACACCAACGTGCATATATGTAACATCTGTCATCTAGCTATAGGCCAAAGGCCATGATGCACGGCTTAGGGTGGATCAGCTGCCGGACGCCGATCGACGCAACGACGATATAACCCTAGATCTCTCTGGCTCCGGCGACGTCTGACAACGGCCATCCACGCCGATGTAGCCGTCAAAGATCCGGTCCGGGTGAGCCGCCGACGTCGCCGAGGCGACGGAGCACGCGAGCTGCCCCCACCAACGGATGTCTGGCAGTAGCTGCATTGGGGAAGAAGAACTAGCGGAGGTCGTGGTGGTGTTGCAACCAACGTCGTCGTCGTTTCTCACCGCAGACGTCGTCGTCGTCATGTAACCAGCGGCGGCGCGCAGCCGATCGACGATGTCCAGTCCGTCGCCGGTGAGAATCTCAATCAATCTACAATCTAAGTAGTCTCGATTAGCTTATGCCTATTCTTCTGGTCTTGTTTTGCAGTTTATGCGTGCCAGAGGTGATCCTAGACTTAATTAGTTTCTGGGTTAGTGTAAGACTCCGAGTCGATGATCATATCGAGTCCGACACTGAAGAACGTACTCGACCGATGGACGTCGGGAGCAGCTAAGTCGATACTTGAGTACGTATAATATATATGTTTTTTAAATAATGAAATTCATCCTAGCCTTTACTTTAGAGAATTATTACAGAACATATACTTGAGTACATATAATATATATGCCATGTACTATGATAAGAATTATAACATCTATATATCATGCATGCATGCATAAATGCTAATAAGCTAATTAATTGGATTCCTACTAGCTGATTGCTGCACCAGCGATCTCTGCATTTATAATTAATAACATGGATGCTTGGATCATCTACATATTTTAAGTACTGCTCTTTCTCGAATAATTGACATTGACACTACTCAAAGTTCAACTTTGGCCACTTGTATTTTTTGAAAAAAAAACGTAACTATATAACTTTGCTTCTTTAAGTAATGTGTTCAAAGTGAAGCAGCAGTAGTCAGCAAATAATTATTCGAGAAGGAATGGAGTGCGTACTTTTTATGTTTGCATGCATGACTGGACAGGGACTGTATCTTTATGTACTGAAGCATATCGAATAGTACTTCCCCGTTTCATATTAGAAGACATTTTAATTTTTTAAAGTTAATTTTGACTAAGTTTATAATAAAACATAGTAATATCTATAAGATAGAACTAACATTAGATTTAATAAAACTAATTTGGTGTTATAAATATTACTATATATTTTTATAAACTTAGCCAGAAAAAAGTTAATATGAAATGGAGGGAGTATATGTTAATCTGATCAGAACGGCAAGGCCCAACTACGCATGGGCTGTGGCCTAGGAGGTAAGCTAACTATTTGGGACTCCATTTTCAGAGCATGCATGCATCGGTTTATTTCTTCTCTTTTGCTAGCTCTGAATATATTTTTTTCGAGTACAAGTCTCACGTCGTAGTTTGGACTTTTCAATGAGAATGTTTTGGATAATTACCTTCTCATAAATAAAAATAATTATGGTTTGTCCATCAAAGCAACCACATGTACGTACATTAATTACTTGGTTCTGGGTAATCATTTGTTAATTCACATCATCGACGCTGATATTTGATGCATGTCTAGATAATAAGTCTCATCCAGCCCTCACCTTTACAAAATATAACGGTCTGTAAGATATACTATAAAAATGTATAGCACTATTCACAATATTATTTGTCATGTGTAATTATTTTTTTTTAATTTTTTAATTTTACTCTTACCTACCATTCCATCTCTATTCATTTCACATTTACTAAAATACACTAAAATATTTTTTATTCTTAATCTCTAATTAAATAATTTAAAAATATTTATATTTTAGAATGGGCGGAGGGAATACATAAGAAAATAATAAGATAAGTACGCACATAACGTACTGGGCTTGTGTTAATTGCGATTGCGCAACAGATCATCGATCGTTGTCAACTCGATCAGGCAAGAATCAAACTTTCAGTCTGACAAAATTATTGGCAAGTTGCACCCGGTTTGGTAATCGGATGTGCCTGCCTAAGATGTGGATGTGAGGGGCAAAACTATATTATTAAACTGGTGGTCAGCAGCTGTGCGATGTGTTCGTTTTACAGGGCGTTTACGTCGGCTCACTTTCTTTTATAACAGTGAAAAATTACATAAACCATCTCAATTGTTATTCTTATTTTAAAATTGTCCTCATAAGCCCGTTAGTTACAAAGTTCCACCCACCCTAACCTTCCACACACAAGTAAATAGTCGAGACACCGACATATACCCGCAGAAGGCCAGATTAGTGAGTCACGCTTGATTTCAGAGGCATCCGGTTTAAGCCTCGACCTTCAATATAGTTCAGAGCGGGAAAACAAACTTGAACACTGCAAAGCCCGAGAGCAGCGCGCGATCGAGCTCTGTTCCCTTATTACAAGTTAACATGGAGAGGTTTGAGTGGGTGGGGCTTCACAACAAATTAGATTTTGGAGAGGGGGATGGAAATTTCAAAGAGTGATAATTGGAGTGGTTTATGCAATTTTGCCTTAGAAGAGTTGCACTTTTGTCTGTGTAGCTAATTCGTATTTTTTTTAAAAAAGTAATGGATAAACTTGCGGGCCAAAAAGACACACGGAGCCTAATGTCCACAGTAATCAGGGTAAATATAAATAAATCAAAGTTTTTAAAGAGCTACCAGATTTCAGTTTGTGCCAATCGTGTTTGGCTCATGCTCCCTAATTTTCCCATTTATTTTTGCTAATTAATTATATGTAATATTTACTAATAATTATGTTTTTGCTGCTTCAAGGTTATGCTCCTAAATATTTGTGCTTTCTTTTCAGCACGCACGTGTGGCTGATATCTCCTGTTGACTGAAAGTGACCTTTTCTTCTCAAAGAGCATAAATTTCTATAGAAAAAGAGGAGGAGTATAATTATCTTTTGGAGGAATATAGAACTCATATTATCTATAACTAAAGTGACTTAGATTCTGACGTATTACATATTTTGTAGAGAGATAGAGAAATATGGGATTCATATGATCATAGCCATAACTGACATGACTTATGCTCTGACGTACAAATAACACAAGATTAAGACTTTACAATCGGCTACTGTTTCTTATTCCATATGAACACAGGGTTGGGTCAATAATGCTACAAGCAAGTGGTTTGAAAATACAACGTACGACCACCCAACTGTGACTTGTGAGAGACCAAGTTGCATGCATGGCCATATTTTCAGAGAAACGCATGGCATTTTTAAAACTATCAGAAAAAACGCACAAGATGATAAGTACTTTCATCAGACTTAAAAAGATGGTCAAAATTTTTAGTTACATGGAGTCTTTGACAATGTTTAAATATCTCAGCCGTGTGTGTATGGTTGACTATTCCTCTCTGTTTTTGGCATATGTGTGATTTTCAATATGCATGACCAATGTTTTTTTTATGTAGTATATATGTTCACTCATGGAAAAATCAAAATTGATTTATGCGAGTCTACACTATACTAATTTTATATGATTATTCTTAAACTCCTAATACCTTTCCTCTAATAAAAGAAAAACATGTAGTATTGGAGCACTCCTTCCATTGAAAAAAAAGACTAAAAGATCAAAGTAGCATCATTAATAAAAAAATAGTATTGTTAAATATTCCTCTCCTTTGTTATAAAATAAAGCTATTTCTTTCACTTATCTTTATCTTAAAATGAAGTTGTTTCTTCACTATCCCTAATCTCCACCAATTATAACCATTTTTTATTTAATTTCTTTACTTTTTTTTCTTAATCCATCACAATCTTTTCATAATTATTTTTACATATTTTCTTAATATGTCAAGAGAGTAATTAGATAGCTAAGGGTATTAAAGGAATAACAGTCCTCATTTAGCCGATCTTTAAACACTGCTCTGCTATGGTTTGCCGGTCGCACGCATACATAAGACAACAAAGTGACAGACCACAGGCCGGCGAACAAAATCGATCGGCTATGTGAAAACAAAACGTAAGTCACAGCAACTGTCCGGATTTGCGTTGGAACAGACAGATAGCAGATCGATTGATAGGTGGCTTGGTCAGAGAGATTAGAAGTCGCACGATCCATCGAGAAGCTGCTGCCGACAGGCAGCGCAATGTCTTGCCTTGCCTGCAAAATGCAAATGTATTGTATTGTTTGTAAGGAGAGCGGGAGAATCAAGTTTTAGGTTCCCAAGGAGGAGGCAACTTGCTCTGCACTGCAGACAAAAGCACAGTACCCTGCCATCAGCAACAGACGCATAATGGATAGATCATCGATCCGCTCCATGAGCTTCTCAGTTTAACGCGTGTCAGATAGAGTAAATGTTTGTTTGTTTGATACTTCCGTTTTAAAATACAAATATAAGTTTTTAGTTAAAAAACTAAATATTAAGACGAAGAGTAGTGAAAAAGTAATATTTTAACATAAAATATAAATGTTTTCTATTATAAGTCACTTTATCGTAAGTAAAAACCGTAATATTATCAATATAAAATAAATATAATATAAAAATATATTTAATTAGTATTATAGATGGTTTTTATTGAAGTGGTTTATCTTTACACAAATCTAAAATGACTTATAATATAAAAATAATATAGGTGTACCTTAAGGGTATTTAGTTTATTGTCAAAACAAACCTTCCCAAATTTTGGCTACAAAGCAACAATCCAAACATTACTTAAAATAGTAGTCTAGCTCTGCTATCAAAGTTTGGTAGTAATTCTATAATATTTGTCTAATGAAATATTGGTAAAACTTAACAAATCAAATAATTTTTATCCATCTATAGGTTATATATTCATGCCTTCCATATCTTCTAGTTGTCTTCCATATTAATCTATACTTTTACAATAGGAAAAATGGAATACTATGTATGTACAATAGTGCTATACTTTTGCAGTTGGTAGCCAAAGGTTTTTTTTTCCACTGTAATATGTAGGAGTAGACTTATTTGTTACAACCTATGTGGCTTTTTAAGACAAATAGCTGGTTTTCTTTTTTAATGGTAGTTAGGACTTTATCTCATCACTTCCTGTCTTTTGTTCAGTTAAAAAACTTGTTAGCTCTATGTCTTACAGCAAAGGCCGGGATGAAATACATGTCCGCTATGTAAATAAATATTTTATCCTACTCAACCTTAGCAAATATTTGTAAGTTGATTTAGGGTGCTTTAGTTTGAGGGACAAAGGAAGAAGATATTTACTATTTTTCATACGCATGCTTGCTGACTGCTAAATAGTGTGTGTTTTTAAAAATTTATGTAAAAAATATTTTTTAAAAATCATATTAATCTATTTTTAAATTTAAAATAATTAACAGTTAATTAATCAAACGCTAATAAATTATCTTGTTTTATGTATATTCTCTTCTCTTCTTCTTCTTCTCTCCTTAAAAAAAGAAAGCACCATTAGACATCAAAGTAAACAACCACTAATTATGCAAGGAGTAGAAGACAGAGGAATATTTTTAAAAAGAATTGATGAGGCCTAAGCAAAATATTTAGTAAAAGTGTAGATTCTTGTAGACATTGTGGAACAGCTTATTTTTACAAAAAAAAGAGACATATATAGGAAATTAGTTTCTCTTGTTCTATCTTAATTTTGTAAATAATATCGCAGAAATATAATTTTGTCATTTCACAGTCTCAAAAATTCTTGGTCTCAAAATATAAGTAGCTATGGAGTTTTCCATGGAGATTAACAAGCAATGTGAAATTTAATAAATAATGGTTGTAATTGGTTGAGATAATAAAGTAGGTGAACGTCGATCCTCCGCTAGAGGAGCTTGATCTCCAATAGCCTTGACGCTAGACTTAAAGCTATTGGAAGCTAGGGTTGAGGCCTACCTTGTCTGTGAGGAGGCATCACAAATCCTTGTTCATCACCGACCCAAGTTTGGTTATTCTAGCCCATTTCTCTAGGTCGAGCTCTACCATCGGTAGTGGATGGATGCATGGCAACAGAGAAAATGGAGCGACACGAGCCGTTCCATCTCCCTACTTAATCATGCACGTGTTTCCAAGAAAGACAAACAATGTATGTGCCGATTTTAAAGCGAGACCTCTTTGACTTGTGTACGTGTGGGGGAGTGGCATAGAGGATTCGAGCTTTGAGAAGGTTTGGGCAAGAGATACTACATATATAAAGATATAAAGCACACCAATTGCTCCTTTTAATGCCCGCACTGTTCCTCTTCTACCTTGTGCTCCAATTTCCTTCTATACTTCTATCTTCTCGCTCCCATAACTCTTCCTTCCCTTTGATTGCCACCATACCAACGTCACACCTCTCCACTGAGGAGGGGTGGAGAAAGTGTGTTGGCATATGCCGATGCCATCTGCCAAGAGGCAGACAGCGATAGTAAGGCCGGGCGAGATGAATCCCTGGCTGGATGAGTCGTGAGACGGTGTTCTTCAACTCATATGCCCTCGATGGGCTGATACCGCTATTCTTGGAGTTTTTTTATGGAGGTGCTAGAGACCAATCAGATCTAGCTTGTGTATCTGGTGTTGAATGTTGTTCTAACACTGGCTATCTTTGCGCACTAGTGTGATATGTTCATCGGCATCATGAATTTAGTGGTGTTTTTCTGGCGGTTCCTCCTCATGCAGATCACCGGAAAAAGGAAGAACTCTAACGATCCGGAGACCATAGGATGCTATCACTTCTATTCCCATCTAGTGGCGGTGAGCAAAATATTTTGCAGACGCTATGGAATAAGTGGGATTACTGGCACGACAACTGGGTGTACATTAATGTCCTAGCTCACTCGTGCTTTTCTTGCCCCTAACAGCCGGTGGTTTGAATCAACTCTGAGGAGGATGCCCCTCAACTGGACATGTGCCTTAACCATAGACAACACCATGGTGGTCGATGACTTCGTGCGCTAATGGCTGGCCCTACTTCATCGACGTGGTCGGTTCTCCTAGATATGCATGGAAAACATGGATGCCACCCAAACCTAGTGTGGCGAAGACTAGAATTGGAACCAACCGGAGTTCACCTACATGATGAGGGCAATCATGGAGGTGAACAATATGATGGAGATGATCCTATTGAGGGATGACCTCAAGTTATGCTTGAATCCTAGGAGGGTGGTGCTTCAAAAGATCCTCTTATATTACGACGTGAAAGGTGTTGAGGATCAAACTCCGAAGATGGCTCCCAAGGTGATCTACATTCTTGGCAATGACGGTGGCGGTCCGAGTAGCAACCTTGAGAACTATTACAATGGTGAAGACCCCACGGACTTGTAGGGAAAATAGAAGTGATGGCTCAAGTCGAGCCTCCCACAAGCGCCTCTATCACCCCCTTGAGTCAAGTATATGCCAAGCGGGGCCCATGATGGTGAGACCAGGGGATATGGGGCACCGCACAACGCCCTGACAGCGCTAAGACTAGAGCATAGGCCTAAGGGAATTAGGGCTAGTCAATACAACAAGCATGCCTCGCTAGTAGCTAGGGGTGAGGTATACTCATGGCCTCTCACGAAGAAGAAGAAGATGGCTCCACCGTGTAGCAAGGACCCCTTGTTTGCCTAGGACTAAGGCTTCGCCAGGGCGAGACCAAGGTGAGAGCCATGCCCCAAGCTTTCATTAAACTTGCTTATTGCCAAAGTTTTTTTCATTAGTCACATGTTACATTTTTTTCCTCATTTGTCCATCTGCTCAACCATCCCAAGACCTCAATGGCCACTCTGAGCTCAGAGACAACCACCGTCCCTAAGGTGGCAGAGGCGGGGGTTGCAAGTGTAGTGCCTGAGGTGCCAGTTGATGGGCCCTAGTAGGGAGTGAGGAGAGGGTGGCAATAACGCCATCGTAGGATGAAGGGGCAGCCCTTGAGCTAAAGGGCAATGAGATGGCAGTGGTTATGCTACTGTGAGATAAAGTGAGAGCCCCCGATTTAGGGGTGACATGGCGGGGACTGAAGACAGTGCCACAGTTGACCCTATCAGTGATGGCAATGCACATGATGAGAATGCTGCCTCGAACGTTGACATGGGGGGGGGGTGAGTACAACATAGGGGCACCTCCCGATCATTTGCCTTCCCACAGAACCAAGCGGTGCTTGGGGGCGAGGGTGAAGGCTTGGCCCTAGCGAGGTTGCGCCCTTACCCATTCGATTCATGCTGGGATGAGGTGCTCCTCGATGTGCTAAAGAGCGAGGGGAAAGTGGTTGCGCTGCTTTGTTTGTTAGCCATGACGGAATGGGAGGTCATCAACCAAGAGCGCCCCAAGCGGACGAAAAAGCATGAGTGCCTTATCGAAAGGCGCAAGCCGCTAGAGACCCATGTTGCATTGGCGAATAAGATGTATGGCCATGATGCTAAGGCCCTAGAGCAGCAACAAGTCACCTTGGAGGCCGTGCATGACGCGACTATTCGTGCCAGATCTCACGCGCGCGACATGACCACGCCGAAGTCTGGGAGGTCTGCTTAGCTTCAGTGCAGGTCTATTGGCTTCTCTATATGGCTTGAGGTACGTGCACCGAGGCCTGAGAGGTCCGCTTAGCTTCGGCGCGGGTTCCTCAGCTCACTCTCTATCATGACGGTGTAGGTGCGGGCGTGCCAGTCAATTTGACCCTGCAATTCACAAGGAAGTGAGGCGAATGGGTCAGTCAGACGATAGGCCGATACGAGCTCCTGCTACCGGCTGGCCGCCGATAGAATCAAGTTGGTTATCGGCCGTGTCTGGATGGTTCCTACTATCGGCTGGCCGTCCATAGGGATTGGGATGCTCTTCCATCGGCTGGGGAGCCGATAAAGTCATGGACACATGTCGACGAAGGACGTGATGGTTTTAGGTGTAGCAAAAGCGAGATCCTAATCCATCGGCCGCAGAACCAATAGAGGCACCAAAGGGTATTCAGAGAACAACAAAGCATACAGGATCTCTTCTATTTACTGACGGAAGTTGTACCGCTCTTTCATCGGCTGAAAAGCCGATAAAGACATATACGAACTGGCAAGAAATCGTATAAAAGACACTGGTTGCAAAGCCGATGCCACTCCGGATATGGTGGGCGATGAATAAGGAGTGGGGCCCGCTCCTCCCATAGCACGAGACCTGTCACCCATCGTGACGACGCCGCTAGCACTGATCTCGAAGATCAGACTTAACCGAGATAGTAAGAGACTGAGGCCAACAGCAACAGGACGGTACACGCTAGATCTGTCGTACTGAAGGAAAGGCGGAGCGAACCCATCAGCTAGCTGAGCCGATGAGAGGACATCTCTAAAAGTATGCGTGCATCGATGCACTAGGGGTGACGTTTGATGGGCCGATACGCTGGGCATGTTGCTCAAGGTATAGATAACTTATTGGCTAACCATTCCGATGAAACGCCAGGCAGAGACCTATAAGCCTACGGCTCAATCTACTGTCGGTAGCCTCATAGGTCGAACCTAACTGATGCAGCATGAAACCGACGACGGTGAGAGAGCTTGGTAAACTGATAGATCTTACATGGACATGATGCAGTACACTCGATCTGACTAAGAGGTCGAACTTAACTGATGCAGCTTTAGATAGAGCAAAACATACCAGGATAGTGGCGGGACTTACTCCTTTGTCGGAGATCGAACTTAACCGATGCAGCCCCGCGTCGAGAGCTAAAACTCGTCAGTAAAAACCTAGACAAAGTGGTGATGTGCCGAAGTTGTATTGATTGAAAGATGATTTACAGGCTTTTAGGGGTCTATATTTATAGCCTGGCATTACAGAGTCCAATGTGGTTACAACAACCATCGGATGTTACTTTCTAAAAAATATAACAGGAAAATATCTCTAAGGAAGGAAACTGAACTAACTAAACCTCCTATCAATATAAGATGCAATTTATATAGATAAATTACCCTGCATTGAGTTTTACGACTCCTTCTCAGACTTGGCCTCATTTGGATAGTCTTCTATAATTAGACCGAATCCTTCCTCTTTTCCTTCGGCTTCTTTCCTATAGCAACCAGACTCTTTTTTACTAAACCAATCGTCTTTCCAATATTTCCCTGGGCTTAACAAATTTTGGCGTTAACAGCAGCTATGGAGGAGAGAGCGAATATTGCCAAGGACGAGCGTGAGGCCCAATAGCTGATGGACGAGGCGCGCGCCCATGCCTAGTGGGTCACCATTCACAAGGACGAGATGACGTGTCTCAAAGATGAGATGAAGCGCCACGAGATAGCGGTTTCTGCTTGTGAAGCCTTAGCTAAAGCCTAGGAGAAAGCGGTCACCGATAGGGTAGCTACGACCATTGCCTGGGAGGATGTAAACGAGTGGACGGGCAACAAGTTGCGCCACCTCGCCAAAGCAATTACTAGGAATTAGGAGGAGCTTGCGCTTCCAAGCGGTGGGTGTGACCCTTGCGCAAGAGGTCACGCTTACCCATGAGAAGGAAATCACAAACTAGGAGACTGACTTCATTGACTTGGAGAAGAAGATGACAGATTAGGAGACTGCCATCACCTCTCGAGAGTAGGCCCTGTAGTAGGCCAAAAAGCGGCGATAGAGCGATAGGTAGAGATCATTGCCTACGTGCAAGCCTTGGAGCGAGCATATAAGAAAGTGGCAGAGAAGGAAGCGAGCATGATTACCCTTAAACAAGCATTGGAGCAGGCTGCTCGCACCACTCATGAGGTGGGCAACACTCCTACCTCGGGGACCATGAACACACTTGCTACGGTTTGAGCGAAGGCATTGGCCTCCAAATCTAGGAGTTAGAGTTGTAGCTAAAGATAGTGGAGACAAGGAAGAGCGCCTAGGAGATTGAAGCCAAGGCCACTAGGGACATGATGGCAGTTGTCCTAAAAAGGGCGTAGCGCACGATGAGGAATGCGGGGCTCGGCAATGCTACATCATGCAAAGTTGACGCCCACACCCTAGGGCACCATGTGCTAGATTTCTTACACATTATCAATCTCCTCTTACTGAGCTCCCGACATGCGTGCAAGAAGTTGCAACAAGGGAGGGGGTGCACCCTAGCATTGTTCGTGCCCTAGTACATCCTCACTACATACTGCACGTGCGACCCCAGCTTCCATATGGAGTTGCCACTAGAGGGCATCTTCGAGGAGATGGAGGCCATGGCACGTGAGGAGGTGGTTGGGACTACGACCAAGATCGTTGGCTTCTTCAAGTGTGACATACCAACGCCAAAGCTAGAGGTGAAGGAGGAGGAGGAAGCCAAGGAAGAAATCAAGGAAATCTACATCTCTTCTGACTCCGACTCTGATGGTGAGCAACAGGATGATGATGATTGTGACGAATGACCGCTGCAATGCGCACCCGTCTTCTTTCTTCTTTTTATGTTTTTCATATGAACTTGCGTGCTTAAGAACTCTTGCATTTGATGTGAAGTACTTTGTTTTCGTTGCTTAAACTTGGTTCACCTAATATTTGTAACAATATTTTTCTTCTCTATCTTTTCTTTCTTAGATGTCTTCAGGAAGGGCATCTTCAGTGAGGTCAGGCCCATGCCTGTTTGCGTCCATTCCTGAGTGCCCTAAGAGCTCAGAGGAAGCCCTAAACATGTGAGCTTGAAGTTGTTGATCCAATACGGCTCATGCGTGATGCACTCTAAAAGGTTTAGCCATGCATCATCCTTTGTGATTTTGCCTAAACCTGCACACGTTTAAGTGTAAATGCTTGCCCACAAGGGTTATGCATGGCCACACTGATTAGTTCACCCACCTCGGACCCTGGTGGCTCCTTGGGAAGCTGATCTTTGACAATATGCGAGGATAAACAAGTAGCCCACGGTGCTTGGACTTTGGCAGCTCTTATGATGCTCGTCGCTAGAGTCTAAACTACCCTAAGCTAAGGTATGCTCGAGTCCTCGGACTTCGGCGATGCTTAGGGTATGATCCACGTCTGTGGCACTTGCCCTTAGTATACATGACCAAGTTATTCCAAGCACCCAAGCGCATGCTAAAACTAGCCCCCATTCACAATTGAGGGAGTGGAGTAAATGTTCGTGTGGTGATATGTGAACTTGCAGAAAAAGAAACGAGGAAAGAAAATTCCCCAAGCACAAAACTTGGAAGAAAATATGAAGAATAACCCTTGAACAAATTGCGCAAATATATTTAATGTAATAAACATGATGGGATCCCATTTGGCCTAAGGAGCGTGGGTGCTAGATTAAATGGTTGCTGCGGTGGTAAATGTGGCGTAAATGATTATACAGATTTGGATCGCACAGAGGTATAATACCCTACTTCTTGTTGTGTTATTCTTTCTTCCTTTGGTTGGATAAACTCAGTTACAATACTTGTATGTTTGCTAAATTTCTTGGTTTTGAACCCTCATTAGGAGGCTCTTCTTTTATAGTCAATGAGGGAATATCACAATAACATATCACTAAAAAAATAGACCCCAGTACATAAGAGTTAAGTATAGGAAGACTTGTCGCTTTCTATCAAGTAGGCATGGTCATCGGGCCACTTAAGGTGATGACATGCCGCTTTGCCATGCGTTCTTCGTAGCAGAGGGAAGTTTGAGATAGAAACTTGGACTCATGCTGTTGACAGTGGGGCCTAACCGTCAGCCAGATATAGTAAGGCATGTAAAAAGGTGGTGGGTCCTATCAAACGGAATGACAGTTAATCACTCTATCTGACAAACCACGAACTCTCCTTCATAGGGTGATGATGGGGCACGTGATAGACATGCAGTCATCCTCCCATCGCCCTGGCGCACATTGAGTAGGTTTAAGTCCGTTGCATTTAACGCAAAGTTTACGCATGACTAGATACAATAGCCCGTTGTGTCCCATCATAATAAATATGTGGTCCGTGCCCGAGCTACTCGGAGTGGCCGAGCTCAGGAGCAAGGTGCTTGAGCTTAACGGTGAGCTTAGCTCTTACTCTGTTTTCTCTTAGATTTGTGTTTGCTATAATTTTGGACTTAGCATATTGTTTGGATGGACCATCCAACTTGATGACATGGAATCTAGTGTTCTAAATGGTCGGTGGTATAGATTCTAGTTCTAACTTTATCGATAATGGAGAAATTGAAAATAAGTTGATTGTAATTTGTTGAGATAAAAAATTAGCCCGAAAAGTGGCCATATTTTGAATTAAAATTTGAATCTTACAATTTGCTATATTTTACTATCGATGGAATATTATTTTAGCTAACAAATTATACTTGGAGACCATATTTGTAAAAAAAAAATTCACCATCAAAATTTTCTATACGTAGTTAGCAATATACACGTAGCGCTCTACATATATTATAAATAAATAATACCGTGGATGCTATGTGGAGCAAAGGTGCAGTGAGCATTCAACACATGTGTGACGTAAAAAACCGGTCAGTTCTCACCAAGCTCCAACACATGCAAATGAAGAAAAAGGGCGACCACAGCTGATGCCAATCAACATCACATCCAGCCAAAAAGGAGCACATTTTTATTAGTAGTTGTAATAAGAGGAGCAATAATTTCCAAAACATCATCTCCAATTGGATTCTTCTGACCAATATTCCAATGCGAAATATTCAGAGGCCACTAAATCAGGCAAGGACAGTTTAGTCATAGTGGTGTGTCAATGGATGATGTAGACTGCAACAAGTGGGATAGATTGATACAGACAGATGGTGAGAGGGAAGAAGCTGTCCCCGTTGAAATCCCTGCACCAAAAATGCAACTCACAAAGATATATAGTTACAAAAGGAAAAGCCCAAAGTCAAAGCAAAAGGCAAGAGATTGTGAAAGACTCCACACTTTCTTTCATGATTGCTTCTATCTCTAAGGATCTCTCTCCAACCTGAAACCACCCAGGAAATCATTAACTCCTGGGAAAAAGCTTGCTTCCTTCTCTCATTTTTCTGAAATTTCATCCTTTTCTTTCTTTGCAGTAGACAAGGCACTTATAATCTCTTGTGAGAATCCTCCTAGAAACGGAATTGTGCAAGTTTTGTTCTGGAGATTGGATTGAAACAGAATCTCTATCAGAATTTAGAAATCTCAGAGAAACGAAATTTGCAAGTTTTGTTCTTCAGATTAGCTGGAAGACAACAAAAGGCGCCAACTTTGGGCTGCCGGATCGGTGGAATATCCAAGAAATCGGTAAAAACAAAAGGCGCCATTTTTGGGAGAGAGGCGTCTCCTTGCGAGCTCGGGCAAGCTGGTCTTGTCTCGGGTTGTTGAATTCTTGATCCAACAGTAGCCTCTTCGCCGGGCGATGGAGGCGGCGGAGCTACTGAAGAAGATACAGGAGCTGGAGGAGGGCCAAGCCGAGCTCAAACGGGAGATATCCAAGATCGTGCCGGAGCGCCGCGGCGGCGCAGCGCAGCCCGCCTCCGCGCGCCGCCGGCCGACGCTACCCGCGCAGAAGCGCATCCTCGCCGCGCTCCCGCAGGAGTCGTCACGGCTGCAGCGCGTGTGCCGCTCGGGCCTGACCGACCGGCACTACGTCAGGATTCTGCACTCATTGGGGCAGGCTGTGCATGTCATCTCCCTCGATGGCGAGCTCATTTATTGGTGAGTCTTCTTGCTTGCATTTCCTTGTAGCTTGTGTGATTGTGTCTTGCTCATCAAGTGCTTGACGAAATGCTAGAGTAATGTGATGAAGAATTTGAAGTGAATTTACTGAAATAAGTTTGACAATTGAGCTGTAGGTCATATGCAATCTTGCTGCAGGGAACGATGTATTAGTGTAATATTCCGGGTTAATGTGATGGTACCTGCATTATGACGGTATATAGAGAAAATGAAGGTTTAGTGGGATGAATTCTGTTGCTAAATTCAGAATGGAGAAATATTTTTCTGTGGATGCCAGGTCTTTAACTTGTTTCAGTGACATCCGAATTTATTAAATTGAACAGTGAGTATGGAAGTAAATTAATGGTGGCATAATTGATCAAATGCCTACTGAGAATGTAACTCGAAGTATCTATCCCCACAAAAAAAAACTCAAAGTATCTAGTCCTTTTTGTATTACTGTACAGATAATTGCACTTGTTTTCTGCCAAAATTATTAGAATGTGTAGTGCACGACTTGAAGAGACATGTCTCAAGAATAATGGTTATACTGTAGTTTCCTATTTCCTTATGTGTATGTACATCTGGAACATATGTAACGAAACTGAATACATAGTAATGTTCAACGCATGTAATTATTTCAGATCTCATGCGCCATCTTATCATTAACTTGGCTCAGCAAGCATGTTAAGTCTAAAATTCATTTTCTCACTGTTTGATGCAACAAAGTATTACCTTCCTTACATGATATTCCCATTTTTTCTGTAACCCAGGAACCGGTATGCCGAGCATCTGTATGGCTATTCTGTTCCTGAAGCAGTTGGTCAGGATGTCCTTGAATTGATTGTTCATCCTAGTGACTACGGTGCAGCAAACGACATCATACAGAATATATTCATGGGGAAGTGTTGGAGAGGAAAGTTTCCAGTTAAACACAAGTCAGGGGAGCGTTTTCACATTGTCGCCAATAACACGCCTTTATATGATGATGATGATAGCTTAGTGGGCCTCATCTGTCTCTCAACTGATACACGGACATTGGAGGAGATACTTGGCCATTCAACCTCAGGGAAAGTGTATCCAAGTTCAGCAAAGCCACGCGTTCAACTTAACAGATCCAAAAGTTGTTTGCTAGACAAAAGTTCTTGTGACTCCCAGCAACCTCTTCAATCTGCTATCACCTCGAAGATAACTAATTTGGTAAGTCATACCTCTGAGTACACAAAAGAATTGACTATAATAGAAAGTCTCTTCTGGTATTTCTTCATGATTTATTTTGTAGTGTATACTTTGATTTTTAGAGTAACAAACACAGGCTACCAGGGTTGCAACTAGAGTTCGTTCTCGGGTCAGGACGGGTCAGAACTGTGATGGTCAGTACGGTGGTGTCTGTGAGAGCCATTATTCTGAACGTGATGCCAGAGAAGAGCAGACATCTAGTGAAGGAAGCACCCCAAGTGGGGATTTTCTGCATGGTGCCTTTGTTAGAGAAGACAATTACTCTGGGAAGTCAAGCAAAACAAACAGTGATGACTCAGGAGAAGGAAGACTGGGGTTTCACAAATTTCTTAGCTCAACAGCAGAGGCGCTGTTGACCAAGCGGGGAATTTCATGGCCTTGGAGAGGTTATGAACATGATTATGCTGGGAAAAATCAAACGACCTCGCCGCAGTTCCATGAAATCCAAGAGAATGGCCAGAGTCATAAGGAAGTCCCAGAGCCAATCATACAACCAGACTGCCACGATACTGAATTTGTCCAGGAAGTTAAATATGAGGTATCAGGTTCCTGGTGGTCTTTCAATGCCAGCACAAGTAGTATGAGCAGTATTGGAAGTACTAATAGCAGTGCTATAGAGAGAGCAGATTGTGAAGCAGACTGCCTGGGTTATGAAATTCTGTGGGAAGATCTAGTAATCAGAGAACAAGTTGGTCAAGGTAGTAATTTCTCACTTGGCAAATCCTCTGTCAGAATCTCTTATTGGTATTTACTTCAACACATATATGCATATCCTGTAG
Organism: Oryza coarctata; assembly: GCA_030770085.1. Taxonomy (NCBI): domain Eukaryota; kingdom Viridiplantae; phylum Streptophyta; class Magnoliopsida; order Poales; family Poaceae; genus Oryza; species Oryza coarctata. Next base: position 16,757,702 of record CM061482.1, on the reverse strand, counting down.
CCTTGTAATCTTAATAACTACGTAAGAAGTTCATTATTTTGTTAAGCTCATGCATAATCCGCTTATATTAGGCAGAATGAGACCAGCTATAGTTGACATAAGTTCGCTTTAGATGGTTTCATGATCTCACTATAGTCATGGTACCAGGCTACAGGTATGACATTTTGCTTCCATATGGTTGTACCTAAAGTTTATGGATTTTCCTTTTGTTTACTTATGAAAGTTCATGTGCATAATCAGACAAAATTAGTAAGAATACATCTATTCATTTCCTGCTCTATGCGCACTGGTGCTGTTCTCCTTTTCTAATGGGTACGTTCCTTTCCATGTTTAACTACACAGGTTCTTGTGGAACAGTATATCGTGCTTTGTGGTATGGCTCGGTATGTATGTCCCATTATGTGATTATGGAAGAAACTGTTAACAATTAATCCTGAATATCTATCATATCCCTGTAGGCTGTGGCTGTTAAAGTATTCTCCAAATATGAATACTCAGAAGATATGATAGCCACCTTCAGACAAGAGGTAGATAATTTACTGTCTTATTGGGTCAGATACTTCAGTACTGCAATTGCGTGCTCAAATTGTACACCCTAGAGTTCACATGACTCATAATTGTTTTGTTTTGCTTTTTTTTTGGTTGACATGTTGATATGATCATGTAGAAAAACATGGAAAATAAAGGTTGAGCCGTTGAGAGACATTTTTTTTTACCTTAGGCAATAAAAATTAATAATATGCTCTTAGCTTTGATAACCCCATTGTTATGATTTGTTTCTATAGTTGTGGACATCACCTATATTTTCGTCCTTCATTTGTGTAGGTAGCACTGATGAAGAAACTACGCCATCCCAATATAATACTCTTCATGGGTGCAGTTGCGTCTCTCCAACAACTTTGCATTGTTACAGAGTTTCTCCCACGGTATGCTTTGTATCTCCTACAACTGAAAGAATCAAGACACCATGTTATAAAATTGGGTGTACATATTTTCCTCTGGTTGTGATTTTCTCCTTTGTTGTTGCAAGATAGTCTGTGTATTTTGAAAAAAGGTATATGGCTTAATTATGATTATGATGATGCAGATAACAGTATAATTTAAATATTTATTGAGGATTCTCAATGGTCTATGTCACAGTATGAAATCCAAGTGTTAACCAGCAAATTATTTTTCTGTTTCCACTCTTAGAAAGCCAGGGAGATTTGAAGGACGCATTATGTTTCAGAATTTAGAATTAATCTTCACATATAGACATATTTTGAAAAGATCTGAAAATTTTCCAATCCTAGATTATATACCTTTGAGATGCTTGAAGGTAGTAGGTGTAGCTGATCGATGATATTGATTATGTTGCAAAAGGTTGAGTATTCATTTGTCCTTTGTCTCAACCTTTGCTTGGCTAGCTCTACCTCCCCCAGTTAAACCTGGAACCTGAAACCTTGTGATGGTTACAGACAAAGTGACGTGGCATGTATTTTTAATATCAGTAATGTAGTAAGTGAACTTTTTCTTTCTAGAAACTATTACTGCTTGTTTACCTATATTATTCTGATGTAATTGTTTCTAAGCTCATAAGAGGCCAAAGCTTTTTCTTTTTACCTTGCTTTATGTCAAACTAAAATGTACTCCATAATTCAGAGGGAGTTTGTTTCACTTACTTCAAAAGAACACTGGCAAGCTGAATCCAAGACGGCGAGTTCACATGGCTATAGACATTGTGAGTGCAATTTCTCTTAAATGCTCATCCTATAAAATTTCAAGTGCATTATGTTCAACGAAACTTCTGTGGCATGAGCAGATTGTAGAAAGAACTGTGTAGAAGAAAAGCTGAACTATATGTGAACTGGACCGTTAACCATGTCTTTAAGATTCAGCACGTGAAATGATAAATGAAAAACTGAAGTGTTACCATGTATGTTCCATCTAACATGGTTGCTTGTGCTATTCATATATCCCATTACAGTATAACTGAGGATTATATCACCAGAAGCCAATCGATAATTTAACTGATAATGGTATTATGTGAAACATTGTTGATCCAACGAAATTTTGTTTCATGCTTATTCTTATTGGGGTTAAATTCTCAAAAACTGAAACCGTGGAAATAATATATTATGACTTCACATTTTGTTGAACAGTTATGTATTTTGGCTGTGTAGGAGCGACCACCATGTTGTGTTTCAGAACATAACTTCTTATACTTTTGCAGGCAAGGGGCATGAATTATCTTCACAATTCCAGCCCACCGATCGTCCATCGTGATTTAAAATCATCAAACCTTTTGGTCGATAAGAACTGGACTGTTAAGGTAACTCCGAAATTTAGTTATTTCTTCGCACCTTTTATGTATTATCTTCTCATTTACTTAATTTTATCAGGTTGCGGACTTTGGTCTTTCACGTCTCAAACTCGAAACATTTCTGACAACAAAAACTGGAAAAGGAACAGTAAGTGCAAGCAAGCTCTACTTAATTTCACGTGGATTCTCCAGACTGATAAGATTGACATAAATTTTAACTTTCTCTGATAATGTTTTCTGTTTATTAAAAAAATATCTGATATTCATTTTCATATTCAGCCACAATGGATGGCTCCAGAGGTATTGCGTAATGAACCTTCAAACGAAAAGTAAGTTTTTCGTGCAGCATTGTTCAACATAAGTTTTCTGACTATCCATAGGTGGTTTACTCATTTTTGTTTTCCTTTTCATAAAGTATAGATCTGATGTGTACAGCTACGGGGTTATCCTATGGGAAATTGCTACTCAGAAGATACCATGGGATAATCTCAATACAATGCAGGTACATTTTGGCGATGTATTTGTCTGTTGGTTAGTTATTCATCAGAGTTTTGTACTATATTACTCGTTAAAACTATGCAGTTCTGAATTCGAATAGTATAATTTACATAGCATATAAGATTAGCAAACTTCAACAACATACTTGTGTACTGACAGTGATAATAGGGCTTAACAGTCGTTTGCAAGTTGCAACTATCTCTTTCATCATGTGTTCGGGTGCACTGGTCCTTGTCTGTATCTGCACATAGTTTTCCAGTTTCAGACTATGCTTGTTGCTTTATTATCTTGGCAAAATGGTCCTTATTATCTATAAAAGCGGCAGTGAAACTTCTCCACATTTTCAAGATAGGATAGGAGAAGTCCATAAGTACCATCTCTGCAATTTATGCATAAGTATTAGCAATGTGTCTTGCACAGTTTTACTGTTGGTAATACAAAGCATTACTAGCACATGAAAGATTCCTAATAGTGACCCAATGTTGCAGGTTGTTGGAGCAGTTGGTTTCATGGACCATAGGTTGGACATTCCGAGCGATGTTGATCCTCTGTGGGCGTCGATGATCGAGAGTTGCTGGGACAGGTGCACATACTATTCTTTTTCGACTTGTGAACATATTATTTCTTTCCAATGCAATGACTGTATTAATTGTAAATGAAAAGCATGCAATTGATCTTAGTATTCAACAAACCTGTCCTTTTCCGCAAGCAGTGACCCACAGTGTCGCCCTTCGTTTCAAGAACTGCTAGATCAGCTCCGAGATCTGCAGAAGCGATACAACTTGCAGGCTCAGCTGCAGCGAACTGCAGCTGCCAAGATGAGTGTTGACAATTGTTAGCTTCAAAATCTTAACTAGTCCATGTTCAGCTTGCTGCAAATGTGAGGTTCCAGCAGGCCAGCAAAATGGTGTTCGTCAGACGCCAGTCCAACCAAAGGGTTCTGAGTTCTGAACATTTTGCATTGCGTTGCTACTTTCTGAAGAAGCTGTGGCAGCAATTGAGTTTGTGCCAGAAAAAGATGGTGCATTCGATCTCAAGCCTGAAGCTTTGCAACTGCACTCAATCTTCCAGCAGTGATGACTGCTGAGATTTCGGCAGTCATCGATTGCAATGCTGTATTCACCCTATTAATCCTGTACATGAATTTTTTTAAAGAAAAAGTTTTATTGGTATTCTGTACTGTACTATTTGAGATTATCGTCGAGTTAATCAGTGTCAGAACAAAATGAAAATTCACATGGCCTGTATCTGTGAACATGGCTTCCGGGTTACTCCACTTAATTACGCACTCTATTATTTTCCCCCGGTAATGCCTGCAGAACAAGGTTTTGCAGTACTGTATCTGTGCACCTACTCTCCCGTCCTGGTCTCTGGGGAGGACCATTTTTAGTGACACCTTGTTCTGCAGGACCGAACGGGAGACTAGGTTTTGAAACTAACTTAACTGTCATTAAAGTTATATCTACGTAAACGTTTTTAGGGGATTGCTAGGTCTCAGGTGATTAAAATTGGAAGAAATTTCAGTCACCTGGCACTTCGTCGTCTTTCAAGCTCAGAATGAGGGGAGGGGGGGGGGGGGGGGGGTAACTCAATAGCGCAACGGTGATTACGAGCACCACCTTCTGTGGCACAGGTGAGCTCTCTCTCTTCTTTGCCACCTGTGACCATGGGCATCGATGGTGGTGGCACGTTCGATAAGGGTTCACGGTGGAAGGGAGTTAGAAGGATGACTAAGAAGTCCCTGGCCCGGCGGCGGGCGGCGAAAACAAGCCGGTGGCGAGGCTACGGTGCTGCTGCCGAAGCTACGAGTTAGAGGAGATAGCAGGCAGGGTCAGCGAAGGGGGCATGTGATCAGGAGTGGTTATAAAGCAGGGATGTCTCAGCAGCTGGAAAGACTAGCGCTGCAAGGCCACCTTGTGTAGTTGCATGAATCTTGGCATAAGTTAGGCCATCCAAAATTAAGGGCTCGTTTGAAAGATTGTAAAAGTATAGGAATAGAAAAGTCATAGGAATATAATAAGAATGCATGTGTAAGATGTAAGATAGATGTTTGAAAAACATAGGAATCCAGCGTAAAGGAAATAAAACAAAGAAGTCGGAATGGATGAAAATTTTCCTTTGTTTCTCCGTAGAACCTACAGAAAAGGAAATATTCCTTTGGATTTTGCTATGATCGATTCCCGTGAAACGAACAGTGCTGCAGTCACAAAAAATCCTTAGGAATCGAAATCCTCTATTTTTACTTTGTTTTCCCCCAATTGGAATGAGCCCTAACTGAAATTTGTAGGTGTTTTCATTTGGCTAAAAATTATGTGCCCCTTGTTTTTTTATTGGTACACAGAAAATGAACAATTATGCGTTTTGAAACATGCTAGCGAGCTGGTCCACTTGAATCCCTATGTACATAACCAATCCAAGAAGAGTGGCTGACTCAAACAGACGGCACGTCGGGAGCCGCGGCGTGGGCGCAACCAATCGCAAAGCCACCTATGCCATTCGGCTCGAGTTCCGCTGCACCTGCAACTTCATGGAGTACAAAGCCGTACTGCTCGCGTTGCCAATAATTCAACTCTCTTCACTGACGAGTACTCCTCCTGCTGCTGCTGCTGCTCCTCCTCCTCATGTAGACCGCGGGAGCAGAGGCGATGTGATCTCCATTGGTGGTTTTGTGCTCGACTCCGGTGCTAGCCGGCACATGGTTTATGAACACAGAATTCTTGGGGACTCCCTGCCTACCTCAGGTGTAAGGCGATGGGCCACTCTCCCTGACAATTCTGTCCTGCCCGTTGTCGGATTTGGCACAGTAGAATTATCCCTAATGTCGCCCTGGTGGATGGGCTGCAGGCCAACCTGATCTCCGTCCGCCAGCTCGACGAAAACCATGGTCTCTGTTCCTGCTTCTTCAACAAGACATGGAGGGTCATGATGTCTGATGGAACTGAAGACGGCGGCGCTATGCTAGAGAATGGGCTATATATGCTCCGATACCTCGAGGTTCCGGAACCAGAACAGTAGATGGAAGACGCCACCACTTGGATCGGCATGAGTCGAGTTGTCAACTTGTCATTACAATCATCTATATATCGATACATCAAACTTGTTAGGATTATTGCCACTGCAGCATTGTCCCATTACGTGATGGGCATGACTGATGGCTTCTTGTTATTACCTTGTATGGATGAGAGATTCGGAAATCTGTTTAAATGTTTGCGATGCTAAAACTTGTAATCCTAAAGCTTCCATCTCGTCTCTGGATGCACGCGATGGTAAAAAAAGTGCAGGCATACACGGACAGTTAATTCTTGCATTTATAGTATGGAATATTGTAATACCGAAATGCTGAAGATTCAGGCATTGGTGCCAAGGCTGCAATTTGTTCAGGAGAAAAAAAATCAAAATGAAGAAGAAAAAACGCATAAACATTGCCCCAGCCCTCGGGTACGGCAAGTGATTCAGAATTTCAGTTCAATTTGCATTGCTGTCAGAGGAAGACGAGGAGCAGAGATGATGAATCAACCAGATGACCATGGCTTTTCATCAAAATGCGATTTTGTTTTGCTCGGTTATGGAAGTTATCACTGTTGATAACCACAATGGCATGGTACCAAAAATGTAGCATCCGTCGTCGAACCGGCGAAGCTGGCGGCGCGCAGCACGCAGGAGGGCCTGTAGGTGTTCATCGGCAGGGTTAACAACTTCGGATTGGAATTTCCAAAATTCCCGAAATTTCGGGTTTGCCGGTTGGTCCGGTAGCAACTATTTAGATGAGATGAAAAACGAGCATACATCCCCTCGCGGGATTAAAAGAGTTTTCTAAGAAACAGTTAGTTCTTGCACTTGCAACAAGGCAAAAGAACACGTTTCAGAGAGTCATTGTAAGCTCTTCTCTGCTGCCTCTTGTCTGCAATCATGGAGTAGTTTGCTGGAGTGGAACACTTTGCAGAACAAGACAAGCCAACGCATTAATTAACGCGTTCATAACAAACCAAAATTATGTATGCATGTTTATTGAGTTGGCACCAAACAGATCGATGAACGTAACATGTAACATGATCAATTAACTAAGAAGCGCATCGCCCCTTTGATTCTTGACACCACTGTGAACTGATGCCGTGACGTTCATACAGCAGCATATCATCGGGATGACGCCAGGCTTGCAGTAGTATTCTTGGTCTCCTCATGTCTTCTTGCACCTCTCGCCAGTGCACCTCAATGTTCCTAGGTGGCACGTTTCTCTAGCTGCAAAACGCAATTTTAATTGAAGCATCATGATTCATGAGCCAGTATGTGCAAAAAGATATTTAAAAAAAGGGCAACACGAACCACTCAAATTGAATAGTGCACACAGAGAAAACATATGCAGGGTAGTTTGGATATTTGAAAAATGCAGAGTAAAATAGCTAGCTAGAGATCTGTGCATACATGTAAATGCGTAGCAGGATGATAAGGTGGAAGCTGCCACGATCAGAAGAAGCATGAAAACCACCGAGATGGAGGACACCGTCCTCATAGCAACTGCCATTAGGAGATCAATTAAGCAAGCAAGCTCTCCTATGTATATGTATATGATCTTCCACTCTTCAGTTTCACTGTGCTCATTTGCCATGGCCCTCTGTTCGTGTTTATATAGATGCACAACCAAATCTTGGATATGTATTGGTGAATTTTGCATTTATTATGTTAATCAAAGGTCATGAAGACCCTGCTTTTCATTGAAAGCAATAGCAGATTCTCGCATTAATGCCCCCTACATACACCAGTATTGATGTCACAAATCTTTGCACAATTTATTGTTTTCTTTTCTGTACAGATTATCATTATTGTCGTTTTAGATGTTCCAACATTGAATGACTTTTATTTCTCTGTATAATTTATTGTTGTCATATTGTTTTATACACATATTTATACGTGAAAATAAATTTCATGGAAATTTGCAAGTTTGCCACACATAGGTGGATGTCATTTGCTTTTTTGCCACATGTGTGTATGACATGTGGCCCTTAGGCCCGGCTGTTGAATAACAAGGGATGTGGCAAATGAGCGAACACCACTTAACTATAGGGTAAAAGAGCAAATTTACCTAAATTTTCTCTGTGGATGCGCATAATCTTTGGAAAACTTGTAGATGCCCAAATACATGCATGTTGATGTATAAGTTCTTATTTAACCATAGAATTATCTTTAAGGGTTCACAAAGCCAATGAAATCGTGCTTGGTTTTAGGAAATTTTGAGGATTCAGGCTGGCTCAAGTTAACGGACTGCTCAGTAGTATGTCAAATTCAAAAAAATAAAATGAATTTCTAATTTTTAACAAAATTTATCTAAATTTAATAGTTTCAAACAGTGTTCATGAAAACCGATAAAACTGCTCTAGAGCGATTTTCCATCAGCAAATGGTTTTGTGAAAGCTTCCTCCATGTTCTGTTGCATCATGTGTTGGCTAAATCAATCAAGATATCAAGTTGATCTCATCGATTGTTCTGCTATTGTTCCTTGGTTGTTTCCATCCCAGCCAGGCTACTACCTCACTTTCTGAGGATTGAGCCCTTTTTTTTAGATAATGAGAAACCTGACCTTTACTAAATAAGTTATAGCTAATTATTACAGAGTATGCTGTATCAAATATTGCGAATAACTCCGCTACTCTGCTACTTCATGTTTGTTACAGTGGTCAGTTCATCTTTGTTATTCAGAGTTCCAGACTTTCAGTTTGTCCTTGAAATTGAATTCCCACTATGTGAAAAATACAAGCATTATGTCTGATGGCTTTGCCTGCTAATTTCTATGTTGCTTCATGAAAGAGAACGAGTGGCTATTTGGATGATGAATTTCTGGAGGTTCAGACACCAAACATGTCACAAGCGTGGGAAGAAATGCGCAGTTCCCGCAGGAACCCATTACTCCTCTATGTTGCGGCAGGTACACTATAGTACACAGTGACAGTGATTCAGAACACATTCCTTGTGTGCTATCACGGAGTAGTTAGGAGCAAAACACTTTGCACAAGACAGGCCAATGCAGTAACAAGCCCGTTTATGCATGTTTATGCATTGAGATACCATTATAAAATCATCCTATCGAAAAAATGGTATTTTTGTTCATAAAAAATACGGTATGAAAAAACTAGTTAAGTATGTTTTAGAGGTACGTAATGATAAGGTTCAAATTTTATAAAATACTAGTAGTATTGGGCTGTTTTTTTAAATAGTAATTGTATTTTTCAATATGATGATTTTATAATGATATAAATCCAATTAATCTAGCATTCAAACAGATATATCCATGATCCGTTAATTTGCATGGGAGATGATCACTTAAACACAAGCCCATTAATTGTTGCTTCCATTCTTGACACCACTGGGAAATGATGCCGTGTCCTTTTTACAGCAGCATTTATGCGGGTAGTAAGGCGTGCAATAGGATCGTTGGCCTCTGCATTTTTCCTTGCATCGCTTGGGGATGCACGTTACACCTATGTGGCACCTTTTTTTAAGCTGCAAACGCAACACAATTGAAGCATCGTGAGCCACTACATATTCAAAAAAAAGGAAGAAAAGAAAGAATCATGAAACACTAAAAAAATAAGTAGTGCACATGTCAGAAACACTTGCAGTCTAGGCCTATCCTTCGACAAAAACGGGGTTTTCAACTTGCACGAGAAATATGAGCATCTAATTGATTGGACCAAAACTATTGCATAAACTGTGTGGATCAATCTCTAAACATTAAACATGAGGCGGTTATGTGTGTGTATATACAATATATTTAAAATATATATACTATATATATTGTATATAAATATTAATAGCTTTTCTTAATTATATCATACTTTATATTATTGTTTATCGGTCAAATTTATAATAGGTGAAAATCACCATTCTATAGATTGCCCAATCAAATCCCCATTATATATATATATATAAACATAATCTGAAATATAAATTTAAAATTAGCAGAAAAATTTAAAATTGATGCAAAATTCATCACAGGTTGTCAACAATTGAATATTGGTCACCTATTAAAATATGTTCATAGACAGGCCACACACAAAGCAGCTACCTGTGAATATAGTTTTTTCTCTGATTAATGTGAGACCTGAAATATTTTTTATTTCTGCGATTTGGAAAGAAATATAAGTGGGTTGAGCACTCAACTTAGCATGGGGCTAAAAGTGTCTTTTCTAAAATTTTATCTCTCCAGTTGAACCAAAAATATTAAAATATTGGTCATAATGTGTTTATGCAAATTATCACAAAACCAACCAAAGTATCATATGTTTTAAAGTGTCACACAGCAAATGCCATAACTCTAGCCATGTCTTATGGCAAATTTTACCTAAATATAATAGGTGTTAAAATGCAATGCGTCAGTATATAATACCGATGGTTTATTGTCTGCTTGTTGGGTTTATGGACTGTGGCCAAAATTTAAAATCTAAAACATACTTTGAAAATTGATTTTGGGTTTTTTTAAGTTAAATTTCTAGCCTTCGCTTTTAAGCCGTTAGTACATAGACATAAAAATTTTATTCATAAATTATTGTTGATTGTATTTTATTTCTTTGTATAATTTATTGTTGTAATTTTGTTTTAGATATACACATATTTATGTATCACAATAAATTTCCTCTGTAGATCCACGGAATTTTTGAAAAAAAAATATATGTATAAATTAAATACATGTTATCTTCCTAGATAAATAATATAGTAGTATCAGATTGTATGCGTCGAGTCATCCACATGTTATGGTGCATGATGTGCTGTCTAATTTAATCAAGTTGATCTCATCGATCAGTTGCTACTGTTGTAGTAGTGCTGGTATTCAATTATGCAATCATCTCGTTCTCTTCGCCCTCTCTAGTAACAGTAACACAATGTAATGCTCTGCTGATCGTGATTCTTGGAGCGTGATAGGAGAGAAAATTCTGAACAAGTTCACAATGTTAATATATCTCTTCGGGCGTCATACACATGAGTCAGTTGCTGGGCCGAATGAAATGTTGGGCCGATATGCAGATCTGTTGGTGGACCGTGCAAGGGCCTGTGCCAAGTGGGCCGGAAAACCTGGCATGCAAAATAACGACGATTTTTTTATTTTATATTTTTTTAGTAAAATATTTATAAAAATATATTTTTATTTCAAAATTTTACACTTCTATACCCTAAGGCTGCCTTACGCGGGCAGCCATTTTGCATGGCCAGTATGGTAAAGCTAACATAAACGATTCATCCATCCTTTTTCTTATTATTTCGAGATAGATGAATGATGCTGTAATACATGTTTTTGTGTGTTGTTCGCTTTCAATGATCCTATTCGCGTACACAATGAAAAGTCTGAAAACTCCTACTGCTAATTCACAACAGATTAAGAAATTTGCAAAGTCTGAAAATTACTGGTTCACAACTAGTACAAGGGGACCACCTCTAGCCGGGAATATTACAAAGTCGTGTGGACGCTGTTTGTCGTCAATTTATCTCCACGGATGGATCAACGCATATATATGCATGCAGTCCGAGCTTATGCAGAAATCCGCCGGTCGCAGCCATATAAATTACGTGATTGAATTACTCCATCCCCTCTCTCTGTATATAAACGGTAGGGATACGGAAAGGCGTATAAAACATACTTTTCTAACGCGTAAACTAAAAATTATGCGAAGTAAGATATCACGGCTTATTACTACTCAACGTGGTGAACAGTGAAAGAAGAGTTGCAGCATACCCATCCGATGCAGCGTGTATTGGAGTATAGTTCTCCTCCATTCGTGAGTGTGTATTCGCCTGGTTGCATTCTCAAATCAATTAGCACCGTAACATAATAATGCGATATCCACATAAGGAATGCCATGTGCTGTCATGCTAGTGCCTGCGTGGTCTTGGCTCTCGGGAATAGAAGCGATGGCTAGGGTTTTTTAACTGGTGTCACCTACTTTTTTTCCTGTGATTCCTTGCTTGTGAATAAATATAAACTTAACCGGGCCTCCTAGGCCCATCATGAGTCCTATTTGGATCTCTATACAAATTAAGCCATTCTAACTCGTTAAGTATGCGCCTCCATAGATTTATACATACTCAATTGTAACTCAAAAACATTTTTTCGATCCACGTGCCAACAGTAGACTCTAGTAGGATGTATTGATCCGACTAGTATATATAAAGATTATATCGATTAAAACATTAGTATATCTAGGTACAAACTCCTTTTATCTCACGATATCCATCAAGCTCAAGTCTAGTTTTTTACCATGCTCTCAATAACTCATCATTTACTCTATCTTGCATTATATTACTTTCCTCGTGATTGACATCTTAGTCATCTTAACATGGTCATATACTTCCATAATCTTTTATATTTAGAGGCCTTGAAGATATCTCACCCATTAATCTAAAGTAACAAATTCCATCTTAATTACTCATATCCTACATGCTTCATAATAAATCCGAAAATTATCTTTATAACTATCTAGTTACGAAATAAAATTAGATGCATCAAATTATGTCACTATATATAAGGAACTATGATAATTTCATATATAAGAATTCTACACTACAATTTGAGATTAATTGATAGCATATTATAATCCTTACACTATCTCAAATTGGATTTATCCAATAATATATTTTATAACATATGTCCATATTATTGATTTATTGTCTCTATACTACAATCCATAAGATATGATCATCATGTGTTGATTTTGTAATTATATTTGTTTCAAATATGACGTATAATCATGCATCATAAATAAAGATTCTCATAAATGAATCTAAGAAATACTTTATCTTCTACGACATATCATAATGTTTCTATACCGTGCTTTTTAATTTCTAGTTTTCTTTTTAAGATGGCTGAACGATCCAATGCCTGATCGTGTGTATTAATTATTTGCTTTTGTTGTTCTATCTATCCATGCATCGAGAACAACTTCACAGACATAAAATTTTTGTTCAAAATAACTCTCCATATATATCATGCTAGCAGCTGTATGAAGCTTCTTGTTTATCCTAACTCTTCAGGTATTCCATCCCCGATGTCAAAATTTAGTTGGGATGCAGGTACCCAAATTTAGTTGGCCTAACAAGCGATGGCTGGTCATGTTACGCCTCCAGTCCTCAAGGGAATAGCATTGTCAATGCATGATCACACAATTTTGTAGCTGACTGCATGATCTGGTGATCTACTCATGCGTGATGCGTCTTTTAATTAATAATAACCTGTTCACTTCTAACACACAAATGGAATGCAAAAGGGAAGGACGCATGCTTAATCTCAGTATAAATATGTTATGGAATCTAATGTAGCTGTTTTGTATGTTAAAGAACGCACGCTGGCTATAGGTGACATTAAATAACAGTTAACCCAAGCACCGTGTATATGGTTAGAAGTGAGAGATTGGGGTGAAACAAATTTACATGGCCATGTCTGATTTTACTTGTCAATTTGATCATACATATAACTTCGAATGGATACCGTGGCTGTGAAATAGCTAACATCTTTCAGGAAAAAAAAAATCCAATCATTCAATCTTGAGGTCAGCATGCATTCTATCCCTAATGGATGTATCCAGTTTTGACACTAGAAAATCTATTTAATACTGGATATAATTTGGATGTTGATGCCATGTTATCTGCGATCTTCATCCAGTCTCATGTTTGTTTGTATGCCACTGATATTAATCTGTCAATTATACTTATATGTGTTTCATCTGGTCTCATGTTTGTTTGTGTACCGCTGTTATTAATTTATCAATTATACTTATTTGTGCTACATAGCATTTAATTCAAATATGGAATCAACCATATGCAGAGAATTTGTAGATATCTGACTGTTTTCATATAAACTTGTACTCATTCCATATAAATAAAACTGACTATTATTAACGACCAAGGAATGGTTTGATAATTAGTTCTACTAGTCGCCAATCCACGCATTGCATGGGCTATTATTATTAATCATACAGAAAATATTTTACTTAATTATTTTTAAATTATAGTGATTTTGATTTAAAAGAAGAGTTCATGTAATTAGCTTTTTATTGACTAAATAACTAATTCAAAATTTCATTAATAAAAATTGTATTACTTTGTTTGAAGTATGAATTATCGTTTTAATTTTACCAAGGTTTAATAACTCCCAATTTCGGAATTAATAGTTTAATAATTCTAAAGTTAAGGTATATGCATGTTTCCTGCCGCAAGGATGAATTTACCATAGCTGCCGCGTGCTGAGATTAATTGCACAGTTTACCAGATCTTGGACTTGTACCGCGCGGGGATAGAAGTGTGCGAGCTAATATGGTGAAAACAAAAACAAATCAACGCTTCAGCTGATCTCAGCAACAAGTAATGCACGTTTGAGTAATGTTGTGGACTCAAGCTTTTATTCATGTTTACGTACTTTGGTCTAACATCGTGCAGTTATGCAAGGGTAGCTATTTTTCAGTATTATGCATTGCTTGCCACCTGACCTACATGTTTTTAAGCTTTTGTATCGGAGTTATGTTGCTTAAACTTTTTATAATTCTAACATTCATACCTCCTATTTTTAGTATACTTGGTTCTTATGACTCACACTGCATGTAGGAAGGGCACATCCTTTTATAAGTTCGGTTCGCGAATGTGCATTAATATAATAGCAAGAGATTGGTTCTTACCACACAGACTGTTATCTAGTATGGTTGAAGCGGTTGCATGGGCAATCAGGCGCCAACATTAAGGAAATCAGCAAATTTCACCCAGTTGAGGAAGCAACTGTTAGTCTGAGTTAGCGTACGCGAATGCAAGAATGCAACCTAATGGGATGCCGGCATGCACGGAATAAACTGAACGAGAAGCGGTCGCCATGACATTGCATAATAATAAAAGGGCAAGCAACATTAGGACATAATCACCCAGCAATAACCGTGCTAACAGAATGGAACGCAGCAAACTCATAAACAGGCAAACATGCATAGACAGCAACAGCAGCATGCTGACAGCACATAGCAAATGATGAAGGAAAATCAAACTGAGAGCAAGTAGTTATACCAGTGCAGCACAAATAGGGATAAAATGGCTTGCAAACTTGAGTCAAATCACGAGCAACCATATTATACTCTGAAAGCAAAACAGAGGCGCAATGGCTAACATGATCTATCAATATACTTAGAAAGAAGATGACCAGCACAAAATAAATTAGAGAGTGGTACGATTAGCGAGGCAAGAAGGAAGCCAATCCGGACAATCAGAGCTCCAAATCCAAGAAGAAGAGGAACAGCAGCTTCCAATGTGACTAAGTGTAGAAAGGGCAAGAAAGGCTAACGTCATATGTATGCGGCTCCCCATGGGTTTCTCCGTGCGGCCTGGGCAGCCAATCCGACACACGCGTACACCACCGGCGACACATTTGAAGGGACGAAGCACGAGGGACAGAACGTAGCCACAATTAATCCGGATTAGCAATATGTTGTAATCCTATTGGCCGACAGGAGCCCAAATCGCTCTGGCTTCGGCAAAGCTAGGCGGTCTCAGATTTTTTTTGTACCTTTTGCGCCGGCTATTTAGGTTTTAAAAGGAGATTTTTCAATTCGTTTATGTAAACCGTATACGATTCTGGGAAAGGGCAAGCTCGTTAGGTGTAGGAGATTTCCACTTCTTATAAATAAACCACACCGTATATGATTCCAATTAATTTACCGTGACGTGCTGGAGATAAGAGTAGATGGGCTTAGATGGACTTGGAAAAGAACCCACGAAGTTAAAAGTATCAACTAACAATACATTATCGACGATTTAGATGGCATCAGCTATAAAAAAATAATGCTAAAGACGATCACCTCGTATATTCTGGTTAAAACTTCCCTGCTCGTTAATCCTGGCCGTTTGTAATTTCTCCCGATCCAGGTATGGCACTGCCGAGGTGCGCATCACCACTTCACCAGCATCGGCGACGGCGACGCCGTTGAATCTCCTCACTGTCTCTGCAAAGCTCTACTCCCTCCCAACATCTAAATTTAGTTTTTTTTTTCAAAAAAGGTATAACTACAAACTCCCCCGATCAGCTCGCTGGCGTCAGACAATTTGCTGATCGATCCGATCGGAGACGAGTCAGAGAATTGGCGAGGAAGAGCTAGCGGCGACTGGGCACTGGCAATCGAGCCCCATCCTTTGCCGTACAGAAAACAACTGTTGAATCCCAGCTTTTACTTGCTCTCAACGTGGTGTGTTCTGAAAATCTAAGAAATAAATTTCATCTGGTAAAGCTACATCAACATCTGTTTGCGATGATTCTGTATCACCACAGTTGATTTTTTTTTTAAAAAAAAAAACTAGCAAGAGGTCTCCCGACATGCCAAGGCTGGAAAATACGGTGGCTTCCTTTTTAGTAGTTTCCATTGGCTTCCTTTTATCCATCTCTGCACTGACTTCCTAATCTTGCCATTTTCCCCTCCAGTGAGCAACAATTGATCGTGTCATCAGGCACTTGCATCTGCAATGGCAGAACGGTATTACTGCAAACAGGGTATGTGTTTGAAATAATCATTACGTAGTAGCAAAAACTAAGTTTCAGGGCTAGAATTTTAGGGTTGAAATAACCAATAGAAGATATTCTTCCTTGAGGCTGTAAAATTGAATTTTCTTAAGAGCCAAGTAGACGAGCAATAAACAGCTCTATTTTATTCCTCTAAAGACCAGTTCTTGATGCATCCAAGTGTCTCGTTAAAGCAATGAGTGGTTAAGATAAACAAATGAACAAAATGAAACAAGATTTATAAACAAATGTTACTTTATCTCAAAGTGCAAAATCTGTAGCTACCATAAGAACAAATATAATAATTGATATAAGCGAGATATAAATTGTCATATTAGATTTGTGAAAGAGATGAGAGGAGAGAAAAAAACTGTAGCACAGACTCTAAAATGTCATATTGATATTTTAAAACAGTAAAAATATGTACAAAAATTAGAAAATAGAAAAAGTATAAAAAATAATTTAAAATAGGAAGAATTGTAGGATAAATAAATTTAAGAAAAAACTAGAATAATTAATTTTAAAAACTTTGAGAATAAAAACATTCTATTTTTCTTTAAAAAAACATTAGATTAACAACCGATAGTTAATAATACTAGGTGACTCGAGACTTTAGAACCGAGTTTTTTTTTTATAATGCTCCTCCATCGGTTCATCTGCGTCGTCTACTACTTCCATCTACGTATCCTGCTCCTCCTCCTTCCTCTTCTCCCATTGTTTCCCTCGTTGAGGCGTACGTGATCGTGTATATATATGCTGGACAGGAGGTAGCTATAGCTCCTTAATTATCAAGAATAATCTCATATCAGATTAATTTTTCTGGCTTTATATGGAGGGACACAATGGAGAGCTAGCCGGACGGAGTCGATGTCCTATGCGGAGTTCGACTGGGCCAGGATTCTCGATCTCATTTGTGATAGATTTTCACTTTTGGACTTTGGGCCAGTTACACGTACGGCTAGCTAGTTATCGTTACTAAGATTGCATGTTAATTGGACTAGTAAGAAGCTGACTTTTGGACCGATTTTCTTTTAGTTGCCAACACAAGTCGCCCTCCTCCGTCTCTTCTTTAAGTACCAAAACATTATACTGCATACTCTCTTCGTATCGTAAGTTAAGTTCTTTTATGATTGTAATAGAAAAACGTAGCAATATCTATAACATCAAATTAAATTTATTAAATCTAACATTAAATATATTTTAATATTATATTTATTTTATATTAAAAATATTGCTACGTTTTTTATGAGCTCAATTAAAATTAAAAATCTTAGAAAAAAGTTAAAGCATCTTATAATAATTATAAAATATAGGGTGTCGTATTATAAAAATAAAATTTTGCTAAGAAAAAGGGCCAAACTGTATTTTTTTCTGATTAAAGTACAGTATTAACAGTACAGTGAGGGGGCTAATTGCATAAGAGCCACAATAAACCCTTCTCAATCTCTCCAAACCCTCCCTCCCGCTGGCAAAAAATAAAAAATAAAAAACCCTACCTCCCCGATGGCCGGCGTGCCCCCGCCGCCGCGGCAGCTCGACGTGCGGCGCTTCGCGGCGGCTCGAGCCGGCGAGCTCCGTTCCCTCCACGAATCCGTATCCGCTCGCCTCGGCGGCCGCTTCCAGCAGCCCCGCTCCGCGCGCCGCCGCACCACGGGGCACCTCCCCTCCAAGCGCCGCCGGCGAAGCGGAGATGCCGAGGCGGGTGACGGTCCAGAGGAGGGGAGGCCCGAGAAGCGGCAGACTAGGCTGGTGAGGCGGCGTCGGGAGCTCGCGGGCAACCCCGCGGAGGGGTTCTCCGTCGCCGGCGACGGCGCGCGGCGGCTGCGCACGCACCTGTGGCACGCCAAGAGGTTCTCCATGGAGAGGCGATGGGGCTTCGTCTTGCCCATTGGTGCCCAGGGGAAGTAAGTTCAACTGTATGAGCGGTTAGTTCTTTCAGAGGATGATTGATAATCTGACCTGACTGAACTAGGGAGAGGGGAAATAAGATAGCTTCACTGAATTTGCTATGTTAAGTTGTACATTAGTTTGATCTGAGTGTATTACAAACTTGAAATTAGTTCACTGGGCCGTAGTTATTAAATTGGTGGCAGGCATGGCTCATTTTTACCAAAAGAAGTTCCCATCATTCCACTTGCTTTTCATTTTGGATTTTTATGTGAGTTTATATTCTGAACTAGTATAAAAGTTCCATATCACTAGCTCATCTCTAGTGACAAAGGATTAAGGGCAAGAATTATGTGCTCCTTCTGGTGGTTTAGCCCAACACGGGCTTCACTGTTTAGGCAGTTCTAGAATTCTAGCAGAGCTAGTTAAACCGATTTGAAGAGCAATCAAATTATGAAATCATTAATCATTAATCTAGTGTTTTTCATACCAAAATTCGCCTTGTAAGTGTAACAAATTCATAATCAGTTTCATCACTTTGATGAGAATGTCTTTGTACAGAATATAGAGGCTGACCGTTTACCTGAAGTTTATATTACACTATCTTCACGACCTTAGAGCTAAGGATTATCCTATATGTAAATTCAAATGAGTGATGCAGTTAACATTCTATCATGCAGAGGAAGGGGTTCAAGAACTGTTCTCAAGTGGCTGAAAAATGGAGCAGTTGTTCATGATGCTAGCTACTTCACTCCAGTTGAGCTAGATGGTCCAGAGGTAGAAGTTCTTCTATGTTCCTTTTTAGTTCTGCTTTTTTCCTATTTCTTTTATACTTGAAGAATCTAATTATGTTGCTGGCTAACTGGTGCAGGACTCCCTGTTATCCATTGTCAGAATAGTTCTGCATCCATCTCCTCAAGATAAAACTCCTGGTTTGAAGCATCTGCATGGTCAAGTTATGCGAGGTGTTTGCTATGAGAATGCTATGGTAGTTATACATTTACCACAGAAAGCATAGGTAGAGGATTGTTTGGAACAACAACTATGACTTAATTGTATTTTCCAGCTTTGCCGTGTTGGGAGTCCTCACCCTGAAATTGTTGGGCCGGTGACATACATGTGGCGTCCATTTTTAAGGGAGAGTGGCAAATTGGAGACTGAAGATGTAGATTTGTTCAATTCTCAAATTAAATCTGATGAAAGAAATTCTTTACGGCGCCAATTATGGATATGGATCCACCCTGCTGCTCTCAGTGAAGGGCTTGAAACACTAAGAGTCGCATGTCAGCAACAGGTTAGTCCACTTTGTTTTTTTTCCCTGCTACATGTAACCTCCAGGTTTTGAGCTTTGAGATAAACATTTGTTTAGAAATCTTGCTTCATTTTGTCCACCTGTTTATCTTAACCACTCATTGCTTCAACCAAGCACATGAATGCATCAAGAATTGAGCTTAAGAGGAATAAAATAGAGTACCTTTGATGTTTCTTTGGATTGCTCGTCTACTTGGCACTAAAGAAAATTCAATTTTACAGCCTTAAGGAACAATTATCTTCTATTGCTTGCTTTAACCCTAAAATTCTAGCCCTGCAACTTAGTTTTTGCTTCTGTGTAATGATTATTTCAAAGTCCAAACACATCCACTGTGCGCAGTACTATCATTCTTACATTGCAGATGCAAGAATCTGGTGACACAATCAGCTGTTGCTCACTGGAGGGGAAAATGGCAAGATTAGAAGTCATGGGAAGCAATGCTATGCAATCTCTTAAGAGTATATTGCACCCAGTTATCAAGTAAGTTCATTTTTCCCTGAGAAAGAAATGATGTCTATATCTAATTAAAGTGGTCACTCCTGGCTGGAGAAAAAAATTATGTTGAGCTGTGCTAATTTATGTTTTTCAATGAATGCAGTCCAATTTTATCCACCAAGCTAGTTAATACAAATAATATGACTACATCAACTGATCCTCTGGATTGCGTTACTGACTTTCATCTTTTGAAAGCATCTGTTTTTGATAATGCTGACATTCTTCAGTCTGGTGCTATACTATCCATGATAGTCCACGACCCCAGAGATAATTCAGTCCAGGGAACAGAGTCTTCTAAAACAGTTTCCCTGGACCAGAATAACCAACTCATGGAGGAATACCAAGTTCCAAATGCTGATGATGCACCATCAGAGATTGGAAATGGGATTGGAAATATTTTGTCATCGATATGGCTGAACCCAGGAAATCATGATTTGGCCCTTTCAGATTGTAGAGAATTGTGGGATTCCAGCCTTAAGATAAATCCTCCTGTGGATGAGAAAATTCTTTGTATGGAGAGACACCATAGACGTATAAAGTTTTTCTGCCTTGATTCTGGAAATGATCAAGGACAAACAAGTCAAGAGAAGGATTCCATTAGTCGATCCTTGCCTGTTATTCTTCTGAAACATGCAAAAGGCAGTCTGCCCTCTGTAGGGTAAGGTGTATTTTTTCTCAAACATGTTACATTGGCTGTCCTGCTCTTTTATGTTAGCTTTTATATGGTCCCATAATACAAGTGTATCCATCTTAAGTCTTGACATGAGAACTAGAACCTACTTCAGTGTATCATGCTCATATTGGTTTAAATTATTTTAGCTTTAGCTTCTTATAAAAAGTTTATTCAATATCAGTTATCACAAATTTTGCTTGATTATCTTTTGAACATTGGCTAACAATGATCTGTTTGCTTGCTGGTGCATTTTTGAATAAATTTTGACTGGCAATGGTTTGTTTCATAGGTTTGTGTGCTAATATTCCTAAAAACTAGGATTCTCTACATGCTATTGTTATGCCATCGTCCTTATGTATAGCTATCTTGTTTCATTTTTGTTGACTTCACAGGTGGTCTGTTATTCTACCTTTGAGTTGGGTAAAGCCTTTTTGGTTTTATCTTGTATCTCATGGTGCGCATGCGATTGGCTTAAGAGAGAGACGGTGGATAGCTTCAAAGGTATTGTCGTTGATAAACAATGGATTGCACCAGAAAACAAGCCAATGACATAATCTTAGATCCTTGCAAATTTATTACTGTTATTACTATTGGTGATTGTCCTCCTGGTGTAGTAGTATGTTTAACATTGCCATCTGTATTCGTTCAATAGTATGAAACAAATGATATAGTTAAAGTAGCTGTAAGATTTGTGTCCTTGGGGAAACTGAAGGTTGAGCAGTTGTGATTTATGTTTTATTGTTCATTGTGAGAAATATGTTCTATAGCAATACACTGATCCCTCTATCTGCAGTTCAAGATGCCATGCTTCCCTTATGATTATCCAGACAGCAAAGCCTATTCATTATTTATGGCTGAAGAGGCTACTGTTTTTGATAAGGCTACCAACTGCCGCCCTTCTGCCATGAGACCTCCAAGGGTTCCTGTACCACCTTTATGGGATTGTGTCATTGCTAGTTTTCGAATAGGAGATGGCATAGTGAGCACTCTTGAAGTAGATGACTTAAAGCATGTTGCTACAGTATTATCTGCAAGTTTCCCAGTAAATTCCATCTCTGGTGATGCAGAATCATCACCAACAAATGCTCCTACATCCTTCCAACTACTTGTGCCAAGAACCATCCCAATGTTGAGACATCATGTCAAAGAATTTGATGAGAAGCAGTTGAGTTCATCTGACATGGAAGCAGTTACTGACAAGTCCAGTCTAGTTTCTGACGACAACGTGAAAATGGGGTGCTCTATAAACAGATTATGTCTTGTAAGGGCCCTGATCCGAGCATTTAAGGAAGGCTCTTTTGAAGAGGGTGCTGTTGTTTGTGCCCCACTCCCATCAGATCTTTCATCCTGGAACTGGAAGACCAGGTCAATATCTCACACAAGTTTTTTCTTCAGCATCTCATGACGAGAGTATATTATCCATGTAGCTGTAAATTTTTTGGTTCACATGCAACTGAAGTGATACTTTTCAACATTGGGTCAATGGTTCTGTCCTATTGATTGTGATCTAATTTCTTAAGTTGATTCTGGCTTTTGAGTTTTAAAAAATCATTTGCTGGATTCTGCTATTTGTTTAGATTATTTTTTGTTCTGTATTCTTCTGTATGAGATGAGTGCTGAGAATATCAATTCAAGAAGCTCATCCCTGTTCATGCATCTAACAGATCAGAAGAGGAGGAAGAAGAATCTCTAGAAAAGTGGGAACTCCAGCTCCCTCAATCCCATGTAAGATCTTATTTCTCTTGTCTGGACCCTAGCACCAGCAATCTCCAGCTGCCAAATGATGATTCTACACAGAAGGCATTCAGATGGCCGATAGGCTTTGTCACGACGGGTTTTGTCCATGGAAGGTAATCTTGCCTCCTCCAGTCCCCCTCACTATATGCCAGCGCATTGCCGAGTAATAAACGTTAACTGCAATCCGTTTTTCATATATTACAGTAGTGGGCAAGATGCTGTTGCAGTTGCCTTCTGCGAAGCAAAGCTTCTCGCGGTGTTGAGACGGCAGCAATGGACACATGAAAGTCTGCAGCGCAAGGACATCTGTGTCCTTGTTAGGAATGCAAGATCAGCGGCATACCGACGAGCATTTGCAACAATTGTCCTAGAGCAGCAAGAGGATGACCTTAAGTTTCTGTAGTCTGTAAACCATTTATCAATGTTGTAATTTTTTTTGAGAATCTTTTATAACTATCTGGTTCATGTTTTAGGAATGAGAAGCAACAAGTACCCCATTTGCTCGAGTGGTAAAATTCCAACCTCCCAGTAACATGTGAATCTTTTTTTCCTTTAATAAATCAGTTGTCACATGGAGTATGGGTCCACATGTCTGTCTGTGCTCTGTTGTGTTCTCTCCTTTCTTCACGGCAAACGCATGATTTTTACAGAAGGGTGCTGGTTGCAAGTCACCGGCCACCATTGGCCTCTATTTTCCCGGGAAAACGTCTGGGAACTTCTTGACCTATCATTCCCGCCAAATGCGGCCAGCCATCTCCTTTCCTTCCCTATTCAAATACGTCTCCTCACTTTTCCTCCCATGCAGATTTTCAAACACCACCCTACCCAACAATGTCTATGACGAGGGCGCGGCTCGCCCTCGCCCTCCTCCTCCTCCTCTCCGTCGCCGCTGCCGTGCCCCTTGCATCGGCGAAGTGCCTCGCAAAGAAGAAGCCTGAAGGCAAGGAGGAGAAACCTGGGGACGAAGCGGAAAGCGAGAAGAGCGGTGGCTCCAATGGCGCCGCCTCATTCAGCTTCAGCCTCGCGGAGAAGAACCATGAGAGCAAGAAGCAGGACTCCACCGGCGGCTTAACCACCCTCTCCGTCGGTGAGAGTACACCAGAAACCAAGGAGGATGCCTCCGATGATGCCGCCGCCGAGAAGAAATCCAAAAACAAGAGCAAAGCCTCCGAGGATGTCGATGGCGAGGAGGAGCGGGAGGAGGAGAAGAAGAAATCCAAAAGCAAGAGCTCTGATGATGACGACGATGAGAAGAAATCGAAGAGCAAGAGCTTCGATGAAGACGATGACAAGGCCGAGAAGAAATCCAAGAGCAAGAGCTCAGATGAAGACGACGACGAACCCAAGAAGAAATCCAAAACCAAAAGCTCCGACGACGACGACGAAGATGTCAAGAAGAAATCGAAAAGCAAGAGCTCCGACGAGGAGGAGGAGGTTGAGGAGAAGAAATCTAAAGGCAGGAGCAAATCGTCCTCCTCCGACGAGGACGACGAGACCACCCCCAAGAAAGCCGACACCAAGGCCAAGACCGTCGACGACGCCCCGGCGGAGAAGTCGGCGGTCGAACCAAAGGAGGAAGAGAACGACAAAACCGACGGCGGCGAGGCCCCGGTGCCGAAGAAGAAGCACCACCCGGGCACCATGTCGCTCCCTGACATGATCGCCCAGCCGGTGATGCACGTGCTGAGCCCGCTGGTGAAGACGATATGCGCCAAGACCGACCATGCCGACCTCTGCGAGTCGTCGATCGGGCAGCTGCCGGAGCAGCCGCCGGCGCAGCTGGACGGCATCGGTGTCCTCAAGCTCGCCATGAACGCGCTGCGCGCCAAGGTGCAGGAGGCGATCAACGTGGCGACGGACAGGATGGGGGTGCCCGGCACGGACGCGCTGTCCAAGGACGCCATGAACGACTGCCTCCAGATGTACGACGACATGAAGATGAACTTGGACTCGGCGGAGGCGGCGCTCAAGAAGGGGGACAAGGACACGGCGCACACCATGCTAGACTCGGCGCGCACCGACGTGGACACCTGCGAGAACGGCTTCAGCGAGCGGGAGGGGCTCAAACCGCTCATGGCCGACCTCGACAAGGTCCTCGCCGACCTCTCCAGCAACACGATCGCCATCGCCTCCGCCATCTAACTCTCCTTCAACTGTTTAAAAAGCTGAAAATGCATTATGTATCTTGTGCTTGTTGGTTAATCAGATTAACTTGTCAACGGGGAGGAATTACTGTAGGCGCCAACCTTGATCAGGAAACGAAGTTTCACAAAAAAAAGGAGAGGAATTTGCAGGCAAGCTTTTGTTTGATTAGTAGCAATGGGGGACAAAGAAAACATGATTACCTTTGAATTGGGAGGAATTATTATAGGTGCCAGACTTGATGACATACGAAATTTCACACAAAAAACGATTTAGAATTTGCAGGCAAAAGCTTTTGTTTGATTAGTCATGAGGAATGGGGGACAAAGAAAAAAAAAAGATTACCTTTGAATTGGGAGGAATTATTATAGGTGCCAGACTTGATGACATACGAAATTTCACACAAAAAATGATTTAGAATTTGCAGGCAAAAGCTTTTGTTTGATTAGTCATGAGTGTTAGACAAATCACTGGCTTGGGCTGTATATATATAAACCCGACCCCTTTATATACGCTCGGAGGATTCATAGTCACTGTACACTTTTTACATGGTATCAGAGCGAGTCTAAACATCCCGGCGCGCTAACTTCTCCCTTCGGCGAGCCGACTCTTTCCTTCTCGTCGTCGACGTCTTCTTCCCGTCGCCGACTCTCTTCCCGGTACTCTCCTCACTCTCTCATCTCCATTTCTTCTTCTCCTCGTCTCTCCCGCAGTCACTTTTTCTTCGCCCCACCTTCGTGCAACCAGGCGACGGTCTCGATCTGCCTCCTCGTCCCTCCCCGTACCCGTCTCCGCTCTTCCTCTTGTTTCGTGCATCTCTCCTTCTCTGACGCCGGCGCACCTCCGCGCTCGTCGTCTCCATCGGCTGAAAACCTCCCTCGGTTCTCGCCCTTTTTGACACACTCAACGACTCTCGGACGCGAACCTTCTTCCCTCACGTCCGAGCCAGTCCAACGTATCCACGTGTCCACGGACACGAATCCCTGCCTTCCGGACGCGAACATATTCTGTTCGCGTCCGGCCACTCCCTGCCTTTTTCACGTCCGCCCTACTCCTTGGCCTCCACGAGTCCACAGACGTGAATCTTCTCTTCACGGACGTGAATCCTCGCACGTCCGTGACCCAACCACTCTCTGACCCACCCACTCTGTCCTCACCTACTCCGCTGCCTACTCCTCATCGGTTGGCCACTCCTCACCTATTTCGCTGCCTACTCCCCATCGGCCAACCACTCCTCATCGGCTGGCCACTCCTCACCTACTCCGCTGCCCACTTCCCATCGGCTTCTCGCATCCTTGATCGGCCGATCCGTCCTCTTATCGGCTTCCCCCTCCCATCGGCTCTTTGCTCCCGTTCTCCCGTCATAGCCACCGAGTCCGCTCTCAGCTCCGGCACTCTCCCAGTCGCCGAATCTGCTCCGGCCCTCGGTGCCTCAGACCACACCTTGGGCACCACCTCGCCGATCTTCTCCCCTCCCTACGCTGCTATGAACGTGAAATCTCACGTTCCTATCTCCCTTGACCTTAACGCCAATTATTTCAAGTGGGTTTTCTTCTTCAAATCTCTCTGTGGAAAATTTTGTCTCCGGTCCCATATTGATGGCTCCGCTCCACCTCGCCCTAATGATCCTCAGTGGGATATCGCCGAGTACTGCGTGCGCAGCTGGCTGCTCGGCTCGGTCGACAACTCTGTCCTCGACCTCGCCATGGACGATACCGACCCTACTGCCTGGGACCTCTGGGTGGCCATCGAGCGGATCTTCCTGGCCAACAAGCAGCCTCGCGCCATCTTCCTCCTCAACGAGTTCCACTCCATGGTACAAGGAGACTCCTCTATCTCCTCGTACTGTTAGCGCCTCAAAGTCAAGGTTGCTGCTCTTCGGGACGTCGGCCACCCTGTGGCCGACTCTCAACTCGTCCTCGCCATTCTGCGGGGCCTCAATCCTCGCTTCTCCAATACCACCGATGACATCGCCAACGCCACACCTCTTTCATCGTTCGCCCGGGCTCATGACATGCTAGTTCTTAAAGAACTCCATCTGGTCAATGATGAGAAGACAGTGGCCCACACCACTCTTCTTGCCACAGCCGATAATGACTGCCGAGCTTCTTGCGCTGCCCCTTCCTCCCGCGGTCCTGGTGGCCATGGCTCCAGCCACAGCAACACAGCCCGCACCGGGAAAGGCAAGGGCAAAGGCAAAGGCAGGACCTAGCAGGGTCCGACACCACCACGACTTACCTCGGTCCCTACCCACCCTGCCGGTCCCACGGGTCCGTAGTTTTGCTACAACCCCTCGGCGCCCTAGCCCCAGCCACGCAACCCCATCGGCTGGCAACCCGGAGTTCTCGGCGCCCATTCCCAGGCTCACCTGGCATCGGCTCCCGTTCTGCCGCCTCAGCTGATGCTACCGACCCCAACCACCCAGTCGGTTCCCTCCTGGAACCAGGCTGGCCTCGTCGCTGCCCTCAACCAGATGACGCTCCAACCACAGCACCCTTGGGTGCTGGACTCTGGGGCGTCTTCACACATGACGTCATCGGCCGGTATACTTCGCTCCTGTCACCCCTCTTCCTCCCCTTTTGTCATTATCGGCAATGATCACTCTCTTCCTGTCCAATGCCGCGGTGACTCCTCTCTGTCTACATCCACCACTAACCTCTCCCTACGCAATGTTCTTATCGTCCCTTCTCTCATTCACAATCTTATATCTATTCGCCAATTCACACGAGACAACCACTGCTCCATTGAATTTGACGCGTTTAGTTTCTCTGTGAAGGATATCCCAACCTGGCGACAGATCCTTCGCTGCAATAGTGGCAGCGACCTCTACACCATTCCCGCTGCGCTGTCCACCCCACACGCCAGCGTCGCCCTCTCCATCAACCTTTGGCACCTTCACCTCATCGGCTCAAACCAATCTAATTCCTCCTTTTACTCTTGTCTATAGTCGCCGACTCGGAGCCGATAACGCCACACCCGACCAGTTCTTCCCATTACTCCGGCACCCCCATCGGCTCCAGTTCCCTCCACCTCTCACATGGTCACCCGCTCCCAGACCGGGTCTCTCCGCCCCACTCCGCGCTACGGTCTCTCCGCCGTCCACAGCTCTATCTCGCCCATCCCGGTGACTTCTCGCTCAGCCCTGGTCAACTCTCAGTGGCGCGCGGCCATGGCCGACGAGTACAAGGCCCTAATGGCCAACGAGACCTAGCGCCTCGTTTCCCGACCTCCCGGCGCCAACATTGTGACCGGTAAGTGGATTTTCAAACACAAATTCCACGCCGATGACTCCCTTGCCCGTCACAAGGCTCGCTGGGTAGTCTGGGGTTTCTCCCAACGACCTGGTGTCGACTACGACGAGACATTTAGTCCCGTTGTCAAACTCGCCACCATCCGAGTCGTCTTCACCTTGGCTGTCTCTTGCTCCTGGCCGATCCATCAACTAGACGTGAAGAACGCCTTTCTTCACGGCCACCTGACGAAAACAGTCTACTGCCAGCAGCCCCCAGGCTTCGTCGACCCTTCTCGGCCCGACGACGTCTGTCTTCTTCAACGCTCTCTCTATGGCCTCAAGCAAGCCCCTCGTGCCTGGTACCAGCGCTTTGCTGCCTATCTTCGGCACATCGACTTTGTGGCCTCTGCGTCCGATAGTTCCCTGTTCACTTTCCATATCGGCTCCGCCACTGCCTATCTACTTCTCTATGTCGATGACATTGTCCTCACAGCGTCTTCGACATCTCTCCTCGACCAGATCATGGCCCGACTCCACTCTGAGTTCGCCATGATCGATCTTGGTCCTCTCCACCATTTCCTTGGCATCTCCGTAACCCGTTCCATCCACGGGCTATTCCTTTCTCAACGCCAGTACGCCATCGACCTCCTCTAGCATGCGGGCATGGCCGACTGTCACCCCACGGCCACCCCAGTTGACACTCGAGCCAAACTCTCCGCCGCCGATGGCGCCCTCGTTGTCGATCCCTCTCACTATCGGAGTCTTACCGGGGCTCTCCAATACCTCACACTCACCCGACCTGACCTCACGTACGCTGTCCAACAAGTGTGCCTCTTCATGCACGCTCCACGCGAACCTCAACTCGCGCTGCTCAAGTGCATCCTACGCTACGTGAAGGACACCCTCTCCAGCGGGCTACATCTCAGCTCCAACCCCATCGACTCCCTCACCGCGTACTCCGACGCGGACTGAGCAGGCTGCCCCGACTCTCGACGCTCTACGTTCGGCTACTGCGTCTACCTCGGTGACACTCTCGTATCCTGGTCCTCAAAATGCCAGACTACAGTGTTCCGCTCCAGTGCTGAAGCCGAGTACCGCGCCGTCACCCACGCCGTCGCCGAGTGCTGCTGGCTTCACCAGCTTCTCCAGGAGCTCCGTGCACCCCTCTCCACTGCGACCGTCATCTACTGCGACAATGTCAGTGTCGTCTACATGACCGCCAACCCGGTCCATCACCGACGCAAGCACATCAAGATCGATATTCATTTTGTCCGTGACAAGGTTGCATTAGGACAGGTTCGGGTGCTCTATGTACTATTGGCACATCAGTTTGCCAATATAATGACCAAAGGTCTGCCCATGCCTTTGTTCACCAGTTTTCGGTCCAGTCTTTGTGTCCGTTCCCCTCCCGCTACGACTGCGGGGGTGTTAGACAGACCACTAACCTAGGCTGTATATATATATATCCGACCCCCTCGTATACGCTCGGTGGATTCATATTAACTGTACACTTTCTACAATGAGGAATGGGGGACAAAGAAAAAAATGATTACCTTTTGAATTGGGAGGAATTATTATAGGTGCCAGACTTGATGATCATACGAAATTTCACACAAAAAGGATTCAGAATTTGCAGGCAAAAACTTTTGTTTAATTAGCCATGAGGAGCTTTTGTTTGATCAATTAAAAAAAGGAAAAACAGGGGCATTCCGAGAATTGAACTCGGGACCTCTCGCACCCTAAGCGAGAATCATACCACTAGACCAAATGCCCTCTCAAAGTTTTAATATAAAGCATACAACATGGTTTCCTGTGGTATATTCTTGTGTAATCTGCATTTGAGATGCTCTACTGTGTTGTGATTGCAATTGATACTTTATTTGAGAATCAAAAGAGGAGAGTATGTTCTTACTCTGAATCCCTAATCTGGAGGTAAATGGCTACTAAATGCTAATGCCATCAATCGAGGCAAGTCACATTTTAGTTTGCACAGAACTGTATGGAAGAGGCTGAAAAAATATGGAGTAACTATGGTTGCCTCATCTTGGCTCACCATAGGTTGCATGTTTATATATATAACAAGAATTACAGATATAGATAGTTTTAAACTAAGACTCCTAACTTAAGTTCTATTCTATCTATAGCAAATTACAGGAGTCCATCTATCCTTGAGATATGCTCGGTTACAATCCTAGTGTAACACGTTTACAATCTCTAACACCCTCGCTCAATCTAAACTTTCCTAACCACCTTGAAGTTTGAGATTGCGAATAAATGTATTCATCTTTGCAACCGGTAAGGCTTTTGTAAATCCATCCGCCAACTGATCTCCAGAAGCGATGAACCGAACGTGTAGCTGTTTTCTCATAACTCTTTCACGCACAAAGTGAAAATCAATTTCAATATGCTTTACTCTAGCATGAAACACGGGATTAGCTGATAAGTATGTTGCACCAAGATTATCACACCAAAGAACTGAGGTGCGATGCATTTTAACCCCAAGTTCGGTCAACAGTTGCTCAAGCCATATTATTTCTGTAGTAGCATTAGCCATCGCTTTATATTCTGCTTCTGTACTAGATCTTGAAACAGTTGGCTGTTTTCTAGCACTCCATGATATAAGATTACTTCCATAAAATATTGCGAAGCCTCCAGTAGAACGCCTATCATCTGTATCACCTGCCCAATCTGCATCAGAGAAGGCACTGATGAATGACGACAATACCTTTTGAATATGCATCCTGAGTCCAATGGTGTGTTGTACATATCTAAGTATTCTTTTAACTGCAATCCAATGAACTAAGGTCGGTACATGAAGAAATTGGCAAACTCTGTTGACAGCAAAGGATAAATCTGGTCGTGTATTTGTTAAATACTGAAGAGCACCAACTATGCTTCTGTAGGAGTAGCATCTTCTGGACTGAGAGGAACACCATCATAGCTCGACAGCTTCTCAGATGCAGATAAAGGAGTCGTGCAGGGTTTGCAGCCGAGCATTCCAACACGCTTCAACAAGTCTTGTGCATACTTAGCTTGAGATAGAGTTATGCCATCTAACTCTTCTTTAACTTCTATACCCAAGAAGTAATGTAACTTGCCAAGATCCTTTAGTACAAAGTCTTCTTTTAAATCAGCAAGAAGAGTTGTCACCGATTCAGGTGATGAGCTTGTAACGATAATATCATCAACATAGATAAGCATATAAATAGTTGTACCACCCCTATGATATATAAAAAGAGACATGTCTGATTTTGACGGCACAAAACCTAGAGTGATTAATTTGGAACTTAACCTGGAGTACCACGCCCTGGGCGCCTGCTTCAGCCCATAGATAGCCTTGTCCAACTTACATATATATCCCGGTGTTTTAGTGTCCTCAAAACCCGGAGGCTGCTTCATATAAACTTTCTCTTCCAGAACACCATGCAAGAACGCATTCTGCACATCAAGTTGTCTGAGGCACCATCCCCTTGACACTGCAATAGAGAGTACCAATCTAATTGTAGCTATCTTGACAACTGGGCTGAAAGTGTCTTCATAGTCGATGCCATAGCGTTGCTTGAATCCCTTGGCAACTAATTGAGCTTTGTATCTATCAATACTCCCATCGGCTTTTCGTTTGATTTTGAAAATCCATTTGCAATCAATAATATTCTGTCCAGTTTTTCTTAGAACGAGATGCCAAGTTTTATTCTTAGCTAGAGCTTGAAATTCCACTTCCATTGCATCACGCCACTTTGGATCGCTTTGCAACTGTGTTTGGTGACGCGGGGGATCAGGTGTGGCTGCTGGAGAACCAGATGTTGTAGAAGATTCGGGTGGCACAAATTCATGTGCACCTGATGCTGTAGCATGCAGCGGTGGTAGAGACTCCTCAGACGCATGCAACGTCCCAGGTGGAGACTCAGGCACCACCGCATTACCCCCACCTGTCGCCGCACTGTTATCCTCTGGCACAACAACAGCGGTCGGCAGCGGTACTGATGTTCCCCCAGGCGGTGTAACAGGCAAAACAGCACCGTTCGACGAGTTGGAAGCCCCACCTGGGACGTTGCATTGTTGTCCTCTGGCACAGCAACAGCGGTCGGTAGCGGTACTGATGTTCCCTCAGGCGGTGTAGCAGGCAAAACAGCACCGTTCGACGAGCTGGAAGGAGACAGCGTTTTCACCTGGGAGCTGCAGCCTGGGCTATGTGCGCAACGTTATGCCGGTAGCGCTGGGAGCATAGGCATGAGACCTGCAATTTTCTCAGATGATTCACTAGAAACAGCAGGTACGTCAGTAGTATTAGTAATATCAGATGCAGTACAGTCATCATCCCCTGGATTTCGAAGGGAAGAAGGCAGTAGGACAATTTCTTTTCTAAGAGAGGCACCGGCGTTAGGATGGAGCTTTGAAAAGGGAAACACGGCTTCATCAAAAACGACATCACGGGAGATGTAAATGCGTCCGGTGGAGATGTCAAGGCACTTGAAACCTTTGTGCATGGAACTATAGCCAAGGAAAGCACATTGGGTGGATCGAAAAGATAACTTCCTGGAATTATATGGCCTCAGATTGGGCCAACAAGCACAACCAAAAACATGAAGATTGCTATAATCGGGTGCATCATGAAAAAAGGCGAGTACTAGAAATTTCAAAATCAATAACCTTACTGGGAAAAATATTAATGAGATAGGTAGCTGTAAAGAAAACTTGATCCCAAAATTTTAAAGGCATGGAAGCATGAGCAAGAAGAGCTAAACCAACTTCAACAATATGTCTATGTTTGCGTTCAGCAGCACCATTTTGTTGATGAGCATGAGGACAGGACACACGGTGTGTGATCCTAATTTGCTTGAAGAAAGAATTTAATTTTTCATACTCGCCTCCCCAATCCGATTGAACACAAAGGATCTTCTTAGAGAACTGTCTTTCTACTAAGTTTTGAAAATCTTGGAAAACTCGAAAGACATCAGATTTATGCTTCAACAAATATATCCAGGTGTATTTGCTATAGTCGTCAATGAAGCTAACATAATAGCTATAACTCCCAACAAAGATAGGTGCAGGCCCCCACACATCAGAATAAATCAGATCAAGAGGAGCACTAGAGATTTTATTAGAAACAGAATAAGACAGTTGATGGCTCTTGGCCCTTTGACACGAATCACAAATTGACTCAACATTCTTGGAACTAGCACACGGCAACTTATTTGAGCTAAGGATCTTCTGAACTATGGGAGTAGCAGGATGACCTAGATGACTATGCCATAACGATGTAGAAGGGATATGGACTCCAAAAACTTCATGCTTTGACTCTATTTTCTCTTCCGATGGAATGAGAGGATACAGGCCACCTTTGCATCTACCATGATGTAAAATCCTCTTTGTTTCCTGATCCTTAACGAGAAAGGAATCAGGGTGAAATTCAAGGAAAGTATTGTTATCTTTGGCAAGTTTATGAACTGAAACAAGGCTTTTGGCAGAAGAGGGCACATGAAGAATATTGTTCAAATGAAGTTTACTGAAAGGGGTATGAAAAACTGTATGCCCAATATTACTAATACTCATACCTTTGCCGCTGGCGTTATGAACTTATTCATTGCCACTATATTTATCACGGATGGTCATCTTGTCAAGTTCGCTGGTGATATGGTTAGTGGCCCCGCTGTCCGCATACCAATTTGTATCAACACCATAAGCTCCTGCTGGTCGCCCACGGTACTGATTGTCTTCCTCATAGCGAAAATAGCATTGATTGGCTTCATGATTTGTCTTCTTGCAGATTTGACAGGGCGCCTTTTTTGTGACTTGCGAGCTATTGCCTTGATTATTGTTGGTGTAACTCTGATTGTTGTTGCTGTTCTGTCCATTGCGCGATGAATTGAACCGGCCTCTACCACGTCGACCACCAGAACGACCACGGTTTCCACGACCGCGAGATGCCATGTTAGCTGAAGACTGGAACTGATCGGTCCCTTGATACATCTCGAGCCGAAGATCGTACTCCATGAGTAGAGAATATAATTCAGAAAATGAAAGATCTCCTGATCGGCCCATCATAGAAGAAACAAAGGGGTGATAATCAAAGTCTAAACCATTAAGTAGATGAGCAACCACCTCATCATCCCCGACGGTGACGCCGGCTGACGCGAGCTCATCCTTGATGTTCTGCATCTTGTTGAAATAGGCTGTCGTAGTGAGGCTGCCCTTCTTGGTGGTGGCCAATTGCATGCGCAGATTTGTAACCCGCACTCTTGATTATGCTACAAACATAGCCCCTTGCGCCTTCCATGCCTGCGCAGAGGTTGTTGCAGTCGTGATCCCGGCGAGGACCTCCTTAGAGACCGAATTCACCAGGTAGCTGAGTAGCTGCTGATCTTTTTTTACCCATGAGTCATGCTCTGGGTTGGGAATCTCCTTCTTCTTGCCGTCGACTTCAGCTTTAAGGACTTGTCGCGGCTCGGGGATGGTTCCATCCAGAAAACCAAACGCCTTGGCGCCACGGACAGCGGGCAGGAACTGCGTCTTCCATAGGACGAAGTTATCCCGTGTCAGCTTGTCAGACACCGGATGTCCAAAAGGAGAGGACGGGTATCCTTCGCCATGAGCGGAGGACGAAGACATCTTGTCGCGGGAGGAGCGTCACGAGCAGGGGTCGCGGCCCTTTTGTCGCGGGATGTTCAGATCGCGGGGAGGAGCGTCACGAGCAGGTCGCAGCCCCCTTGTCGCGAGAATTTGATGAGATTTTTGTAGATCTATTCTAGGAAGAGGCGGCTCTGATACCATGAAAAAATATGGAGTAACTATGGTTGTCTCACCTTGACTCACCATAGGTTGTATGTTTATATATATAACAAGAATTACAGATATAGATAGTTTTAAACTAGGACTCCTAACTTAAGTTCTATTCTATTTATAGTAAATTACAGGAGTCCATCTATCCTTGAGACATGCTCGGTTACAATCCTAGTGTAACACGTTTACAATCTCTAACAGAGGCTGCATGTATCGCTCAAATGCAAGTGTCACTGAATGATCGATCAGTAACCTCTGCAGGAGATCTTTCAAAAAAAAAAAGTAATCCCTTCAGGAACAGTCTGTTACTCGGTTTCATGTTGTTTCAGAGTTCAGAAACTCTGGCCCACTGTGAAATCTGTATATTGTGGTTCAGGGCTTCAGGCATGCCTCTACAGGATTTTGCCAACTCATTTATCTTTCACTTCATCGTTTTTTGTTAATCATGTATTTTGTCATTGTGTTCTGAACCTTAATGGTATGATTGTGATAACTGATAGCAGATGTTTTCTGCACCTGTTTGATCCCTGCACGGCGTGAACGACACATAACCGCAGTTCCAGTGTTCATAGATATTCAGTACAGTACCCAACTAGGGTGCATTCCGAACGAGGGGTTCGAACCTTTCTCCCCCATCACGTAAAACAGAGTGATGAATTAGCATATAATTAATTAAGTATTAGCTTAAAAATTTAAAAATTAAATTAATATGATTTTTAAAATAACTTTTTCTATAGAATTTTTTAAAAAAAATACATTGTTTAGCAGTTTAAGACACATACGCGTAGAAAATAAGATAGAAGAAGTTTTCAACCAGTGCTGCCGAACACAGCCAACCCAAGTTACCAGGCAACATGACCTCACCGTTAACACTGATGTGGTTATTGATCTTTTCGTTCAAAATCTGAATTTGGCACCAGAAATGCGACCATAAGCAATCAACCGATGCTACTACGGCCGATGCGCCACCGCCGCCGCCGCCGCTGCATCGTCTTGCTGCGCTTGAGCATGTCCAGCGCTGACTTGACGGCGCGGTTCCGGGCAACGATCCTATTCTTGGCGTAGGTGGCGCTGCCGAGCGTCTTGCCGCCGACAACGACTATAAACGGCTTGCTCTTCTTCCAGTTTTCCTTGATCTTCGCCTTGGGACACATCGACTTGATCTCACACATTGGGTGCTGTCCCATCGTCTCCGCCCCGATCAGCGGATCAGCCAGCCTCCAGCCTCCGAAAAACCTGTGAATTTTGATCGATCAGTGAGGAAGTTCAGCGAAAGTACAAGAGGCAAAAGATCCTCTTGGTGTAACCTTCCAAACTCGTTCTTGGTCGTGGCCGGAGTCGATGTCGACGGCGGCCATGATCGACTCGACGATGTCGGCGAGGATCTTGGGAGTCGTGACCAGCCCGTTGGAGTGCACCGGATAGCCGGCGATCTCCGCCCTGAAGTCTCTGACCTGGGTCGGTAAGCATGCCAGGTTGTGGCGGAGGAAGCGGTGGAGGCCTTGCGCGACGGCCGCGCGGGCGAGCTTCTCCGTGCCGACGTTGACCTGGAGGAGGCGGCAGCGTCGGGAGCTCGTCGAACATGTGGCGCGCCACCAGGTAGCCGACGACGCGGTCGCCCAGGAACTCGTGCCGCTCGAGCGCGCTCTCGCCGCCTCGATGAGGGTCTTGTCCACGAACTCGTAGCCTAGAACAGCCTCCAAGGCGGCGACGTCGAAGGCGCCCTTGCTAGGTGAGGATGTCTCCGCCCTGGCAGCACGTCCACGCTCATGTTGTCATCCACGACGCTGACGCCTACGGCAATGCTAGGCGAGGCCGGGGCGTCATCAGCGTGGCTGCCGCGAGCTGCCTTGTCGGTCGACGTCGAACTCTTGACTTCTTTAGTTTCTTGGGTCTTCTTCTGCCGCCGCCGCGGCGACGTCGTTTGGCGGCATGCACGGTGATCCGCAGGAGGAAGACGGCGGAGATCCTGAACATGGTTTCTTGGAATGTCGCGGTGGATCACCTACTCGAACCTTCTTGGAGGTTATGCTAAGGCAAAACAGCCAAGTATATAAATACGGTAGGAGGAGACGAGCAGACGGTGGTGTTTGATTCGGAAAACCGGAAGAAGACAAGAGGAAGGAGGCGACACAGCGGCATCGACTCTTCGTGACTTTGCATCGTGCACAGTGATTGAAATCAGTTCGGAATTTCCGAAATTTCGGACCCCCGGCATCGAACTATTTCGTCCGAATTTTTTTAATTTAGTCAAACATTAGTAAAATTTAGTCCAAATTTGTTCAAATTTAATACAAAATTCTTTCAAATTTCTTGTCTTCACTGGGCACGGACGGTGGCTCGTCGACAAGGGAAACACAGTGGCTATGGTAGGATGCCCCTTTCCTTTACATCCTTCGCTGCTGTGGACCATCGTGACCCTCTTCTCGTAGGCCACCTATTGCCGCTGCCACCTTCCCTCAGACGAGATAGTGAGCTGGAGGTTGCCAGCTTCCTCCTCTCTACCTCTATCATCATGTCCCCCTTCTCGGTTCGCCATTACCATTGCCTCCTTCCCACAACTCATGTCATCGATTTTGTATTGTCTGGGAGTTTGGGTTATAATCCTCTAGTCTTTGTCGAGGTGTCACCAACTTTGCATGACCTAGCAAGTCATATCGCTCTTGGGACCCTGCTTCGTGCAGCCTCCATAGATACTGCCACACCTACATCAACTTCGCACAACTTTGTCGTCGCCTCTAGCAAGCCCGCCTATGTTGTCCTCACACATTTTTGCCCCATGAGAGGTGGAAGCCCAAGGTGCGCAACCATGACATTTTCTCTATCTCCTTGTGAGCAGCCATTCGCAGGTCCACACTTCCCCACCTCAATGTCACTCTCCTCATTGTTGTACTACTCCAGGCCACTGCCATCACTCCATCGTGGAGAGATGGAGAAAAGGGGGAGAGATAGTGGAGAGAGGGAGAGAGAAATGGCACGAGAGAACTAGAGATGATGGCATGTAAGTCTTATTTATTTTTAATTATTTTATTATTATTTTAAAGCGTTATATAGACGTCATATATGTTAACATGTTATATATACATCACGTCAATTAAAGACTTCATTTGAATTTTTAAAATTAGATCAGGAGAGGTAAAATAGACTTATTCACAGTGACTAATTTCCTTTGCCTACTGGTTACTTGGCTTTCTCAATTCGCAGCTCTCAAACTGCAAAACTGCAGGATGCAACTCTCAATTGCTTTTACTGGAAAACAGTTTGTAATGAGGTCAAGCTAAAATTGTTCAGAATCAAATTGTCCAACAGAGCAGCAGATTTTTTTTAGGGATTTTTTAACAGAGCAACATAGCAGATGTGCCTTCAGAAGTGTTTTGGTAACTGTTATTCCATCAATGAAAATGCAATTAACTTAACAAGTGTGCAGAAAATAGCAAGAGAACTTCCAATGATCTTTCTAGCAGCAGAGCATTGTTTATAAAACATGATGCCTTCCTCTTTTTTGGGTTAGAATCGGCTATATCTTTTAAGTTACACTAGGATATCATAGACGGAGTTACCTACAAGAAAAAAAAAAGAGGCGACTACAAAATCACGCGCCCCATCTTTCTCTAAAAATCGGGTGTCCGTCTAGCCCATGGGCCCCACCTGCATGGGAGGATGACTGCGTGACGGAGGGAGCGAGCCTACGCATCCTGCCCACGCAGGCTGTACCATCATACCCATATTTTCTAATACATGCATGCAATGCTTCAAGTAACCTTTAAATAATTTTTCCTCTTAAATTACTTATTCAATTTATAATCCGATTAACTATTCTATTTATCACAATTAAATCTTTACAACAAGATCTCACATGATTATATTTTATTTTGATAGAGAAAATATATGTCCCAAAAGACAATGTTTCACCGCTTAAAAAATTGTTTCATCATTTAATAAAAATGTTTTTAACTCACTCCATGAAATATTTTAAAGAGATACAATATTTAAAAATAATGTCTACAACACTAACAAACATTGTATGATATATTTAGTCCCAAAGATTTAAACATTAAAAAAATAACATAAAACATAACAATATGTTTGCAAACACTTGATTTCATTGAAAAAAAATGTCACTTACGAAACATTGAATTGTAACATCCAAAAAGACACACGGTGTCTTAGGGTGTTTGTTGAAATATCTAAAGAACCCCGTTTGCAATATTTACAAATAAAGTAATAAACATTAGAAAGTAGTTATTTAAACATCCAAATAACACAATGCAACATTAAAAAATATATATTATAATACAAAACTAAAAACACCAGAATATATGATATCAGAATATAATATAATCATGTAAGATTTATTCTAAAAATTTAATTATAGCAGATACAACGATCTAATTAGATGATAAGTCAGATAAGTATTTTTAGAGAAAAATGGTTTCGAATGTTCCTAGCCACTTGCATTCATGCATACATTATGCAATGAGAGATACGGCAGCAGCTGTGTGCACTTTGGGTTGTGGCTAGCGTGAGGAAGGGATGAGAGCGAGTGGGCCCAGACACACAGGCGTGGGAGCCCGATATTTTCAGCGGTGTCGGGTGCCCGACGTACAGCATTTTCTGAAAAAAAAATTAAAAAGGAAACAAACACACTTATAAAAAAAACATGAAAATGTATCTTACAAGAGCTAAATAAAATACACCTTTCTTGTTTTTTTGATCTTTTTCCCTTTTTACAGCTTTTTTTTTTGTAATTTTCATGTTTTTTTGTATTTTTAAATCATCCATAGACTAGGTAAAGATAACACACAGATAAGAAGTGACTGTATTGCCCAATTCTTCAACATTAACAACCTACAAAACAAACAAGTTGTGTGTGTATATATATATAAGCAATTTGGTAATTTAATAACTTAATTAAGAAAAATAATATATAAGTGCGGTCAGTTGTCCAACAATCACTTTTTTTTCTGAAAGACTTGCATTAAAAACATACATGTAGACAATATCGTCTGCTTATTTTAATAGATAGGAATATGAACAAGATATTAATCAGTTTGAACTAATACAAAGGCATTAATTTAGGTGGTTTAACCTTCTGAACCTTCTGCGTGCTTAAGCGTTGTTCTGCTTGTAGTAGATCAGATGAAAAAGTCATTTTTTCCCTCTCTTTTGGAATTTTCAAGAATCGTTTTTTATGGCTCTCGGACCCGTTTCTCTGCACCAATTAATCTTCTAGGATTAATATTCTTTTACTATATGATTGATTCATTTTATGAGATATGCTGATTGTTTGTGGGAATACGCAAGTGGATATTGTTCAGAGCGGTTAGGAGGATTGTTCATAGCAATGCTGCGAGATATGCATTTCTTTTTGTGTTTTGGTATTTAGGATGCTAGATATTCAGTTGTCGGGATTTGTTCCTAGAGTCAGATTACGAGGCATCGTGCAAAAATTACGATAATTGTAAAATTGTTCTTGGCTGCATTAATTGAGTAGATACTAGTAGAAGATGATTAGCTCTAGTTGATGTTTGCTCAGAAGGCCTGCAAATACACAATCCTAAATTAACGAATCAATCAGTCTTATCAGGTGTTCTGAGTCCCGTGCGAGCTGCAATGTGTTGACAGATATTCAGTACGTGTTCATATATATTCAGAACAGTACCCTAAGTTGCTGACAACTTGACCTCTGCTAAGTGCTAACACGGATTTGGCACCCTTTTCTTTTTGTTCCAAATATGAATTTTGGTACAAGAATTGCGACCAATAGCAGCTAGAATAATCTTGAGACGAAACCAATCAATCAGTCAACCGATGCTGCTACTTCCCTGCCGATGTCGCCGGTGTCGTCGCTGCCGCTGCCGTTTTCCTGAACTTGATGGTGTCCAGCGCCGACTTGACGGAGAGGTCGTCGCTTGGCGGCATGCAGGCTGATCGGCAGGAGGAAAACGGCGGAGATCGATCCCGAACATGATTACTTGGATTCTCGCGGTGGATCACTACTCGAACACTTCTCGGAGATTATGGTAAGGCAAAGTACTCTACAGTAGGAGGAGATGAGCAGACGGTGGTGTCCTTTTTTTTCTGGAAAACGGAAAGAAGACCAGAGGAACGAGGCGACACAGCGCCGGCATCGACTCCTCGTGACTGGAGTCGTGCAGCGCCGGATGCGAAGCGAGACGAGAGCGAAGTGTCTTGGGCCTCATCGGGATAACGATAGAAAGCTCTGCGTGTTGGGCCTTATCTAGGCAGGCTCTCCCATTTGAATGGGCCTCTATCTCGTTGCATACCTGGGCTGCCCAGCCTCAGCTCATGGCCGGCACTGAATACTACTGTACGTACCAAACAGTGACTGATTTTAAAAGTCCATTTTGATTCCCTCGGCTATTGTTTGTACCTTAATCGTAAAACAGGATAGGATATATTGTCTCCACCAAGAATTAAAACCAGTGTAAAATAAATCTCTGGACTGTTTTAAAAGTGATTAAGGTTGATGTAGCATATTAATCTAATCTTCGTCCAATGTGACAACTATATAGCGCTTGGGTGTCATTATTATTAAAAAAATACAGTGGGATCTATATTTAAGTGAAAAAATAACCTAAAAATAAAAATATATAATAGTACCTACGTGTCATCCTCTCTCTCCATCCCTCTTCTCTCATTCCTTCCTCCTCTCTCTCCTTTCTTCTCACCTGCTCTCCATAAAGCTAGCGAGGAGCTTGAGCTCCTAACGGTGCCCTCAATCTAGCACAGCATCGAACGGAGTAGGTGGAGTGGTGATGAGTTGAGTAGGGAGTAGGCGGCGGTGGGTGGAGTAGGCAAGGTGGTGGTGCATCACCTTCATAGCACGGATTGAGGAGCAAGTGAGAGAGAGAATAAGAGGGTCATGCTAGCACGAGAAGGAGTGCATATGACTCTAAGCTTGCCCTCTTGACAGGGCCTCAGTCTGGCACCACTGACCTCGAAGCCATCAACGCTGAAGCCTAGTGGTGGCCTGTTGTGCTCTCACGACGTGTTGATGTGCATCATAGGGCAAGCTAACATGCTCAGCCTAGAGAAGGCTGACATCTAGGCCTATTATCTTCGACATTTGCTTCTATCCCCATCAATGGTGCCTTGGGAGGTAGAGCCCTTGTTGCCCATGCCATGAGCTAGAGGTCATGTTGCAAGCACAAGATGGAGAAGGAAGCCCTTGGGAGCAGTAGCGCAAGCATCCCTCTCTCGGTGTCGACACGCAGAGAGGCTTTCTTGTTGTGAGCATAAAGGATGACGGTAGTGACAGTAGCCTAGATATAGACCACATCGGTAGCGAGGGCCTTCTCTTCCTACGCTGCAGGGTTGAGCGGCCCCTTGCCTCCAGATCCAGACGGTGGTGCCCATATGCCGGTGGAAAAGGTGGTGACCCTTATCATGACAGCGGCGCGGAGGACCAGCCGTGACCACAGTATATATATATATATAATCATACAGTAGTGTAAATATGGATGTTAGATATGTCTTTATCATTAGTATTTTGTTTGTATGTACACATACTTGGGATAATTGTTGAAGTTGTAATTTTTCATATATGCCAAAATTAAAAGTTTAGTTCTGTGTAAAATATTACAGTACAAAATTAGTGCCAGGTCCATATTTATTACATAGTATTGAAATTAAAATTAAAATGTCTCGCATAATTTATGATATAAAATAAAGTATAATAAAAAATTAAAAAAATATATTTGCCATCCATATGGCTCGGTCATGGTCATTTGTTAGAAAAAAAAGAAATATTGGAGAGAACGAATGCAATGACTCAATATGCTTTTAGGACAAGGGACAATCAACCAGGGTGTAATTTTTTTTCAATGAAATCTGTATTATATAGGATGTAGTGAAGTCATGGCCGTTAAAGCTGTAGAGGCAGTTTGGAGTTGTTAGATCAGGTTAGGAGGTGTACACAGTGGTGTATGAGATAGAAGGGTGTAATTTTAGAGTTTATGGTCATGTGTCAAAGTATGACTTGTAATGGCGTATGTTAAGACTAGAGGAGCATAACTATATGCCGTGGAAGAGGTCCTCCCACTGTAACTTAACTGCAACATATGTTGCCAAAGAGTACCATAATAAAATTATTGGAGACAACTACCAGTGAGCCATATAATTAAGGCTTCAATGGTAAATCAGAAAACGATAATAAAATGTATGGAACATTTGAGGCAGACATATTGCTACAGATTTATGATATTCTAAAACAACATATGACATCTTCTCCTATACCTTCTAATACTGAAAATTAACACTATAAAAATATAATGTGAAATACATATTTATTGACACATTTTCTAATCACCGGTTAATATCAATTAGAAAATATAATAAAATAAAATATCCTCTCTCCAATGAGAGGAGGGTGAATGATTGCAGAAGACAAAAATAAAATTTAACAATTTTTCTTAAACAGAAAACCTAAAAAAAACTATGGTTTTCATAGACATAATACTGTTCTGTTTCATAGTCATAGATCCATAATTTTAATTGACCTGAATAAACTATACAAAATTTGGAAATAAATCCAACCCAAATGTAATCACCTCAATCAATTAGACTTTCATATCTCGAGATATTAACAAAATAAAATTACTAAACAAAAGGTCGATCAAAAATTAATTAAATCCTAATTAATTAATATTGCGAGATTTGAAAATAATTAACCAATCAACTTTTCAGAAAACTAGAAAAACACCCTAGCTAAATTTTAGATCAAAGAAATCAATCCAAAATATTGAGGAAATAAATTAATCTAAAATCAAATTCTAGGTATACACAAAAGAGAGATTAATTATCACACAAATATTTGATAAAATTTACATTTATTTCTAAATTT
Organism: Oryza coarctata; assembly: GCA_030770085.1. Lineage (NCBI taxonomy): Eukaryota > Viridiplantae > Streptophyta > Magnoliopsida > Poales > Poaceae > Oryza > Oryza coarctata. The sequence goes on along the minus strand of CM061482.1, from coordinate 16,714,268 downwards.
GTGCTTACAAAATTTACACAGAAAACTCTCTCAATTTTTTGTGTATAAATTCCTAACATTTTACCCTCTATTTATAGAAAAAATTCTAAAGGAAAAGGCCTAAATAATTTTGAGCTTTTGTAACCATTATTCTATTTTTTATCGGTCGTTGTATTTGAAATGGACGCTCCAAAGTACACCATATCAACCGACTACACTAAAGACGACCCCTAGATGGATGTTTAACCTTAGTCAGTCTCAATCAAAAACACTGGTATATAAACAATATATTCAATAATTATGCATCTATTTAGGATTTTAAGATTTGGGGGATTATTGGGATTTTCAAATGGGCTAAGCCAATATAAAGAATAATTCGTAGAAAAATTTTAAAGGCTCATGTTATGAAAAGGTTTGTATATGAACTTTTACTACCACCTTGCTAATTCTAGAAGAGAGATTTTCTTATAAGGGTGTATGCTCTTCTAGCCATATGGTGGAGAGAACTAGAGGAATACACGCGTTCGCTTGCTTGGTCTAGCCTAACCAGATAGCGCACATACATGACCGTGAATGGTCTATTAAAATTGGCTCTCATAGTTACTTTGACGCGGTTTTGTTTTGCTCCATCCAACTATTAATCTATTTTTTTGAATTAGAGTGTTGTGGAGTCAAATAGATTACGCGCGACTTATCTAGTTGCATGTTATGAAGATCAAGCTAGTGTCCTGATCATGCATCTATATTTCTTTATAAGCACTAAGCCATCGTCTCAACTCGATACACGTGAAAACAATTTGAGGTTTTGCCACTTTCTTAGTGTTGCGCCATCACACGTTACCTATTCCATCCTTTTTACTAGCTTGCACCAGTGGATCGAGAGAGCATGTTTCTATAACCTCATCTTCGTAAAGTCTACGAATAAGGTTTTTGAAATGTGCTTCACACAACTGCTCATTGGTCATCCACTATGACTCATCTTCATCGGCTGTGGTGTGTCATCGTCATTGCCCTATATCGCTCGATACCGGCTACTGCTGTTGTTGACGCTCTTGTTGGTACGTGCCTTACATATTTTATCTATTCATGTTGATTACTATTGTATACATATTTAAATCAGATGATATGATTATATTATTTTATACTATTAATGTTATAATTTATTTATAAATTAAATTAAATCTATATGTGCTTATATTTTTAATAGCTTATTATTGCTGGAGGATGCTGTGGGTGGAGGACAACTCCAATGAGGTGTGGCCGTTAGTTTGTAGAAGGATTCGGTCCAATTATAGAATACTATAGGCCGAGTCTAAGAACCGAGTCTAAAGAGGAACTAATTTATCTATATAAATTGTATCTTATTTTAATAGGAAGTTTAGTTAGTTCAGTTAACTTTCTTAGAGATATTTTCTTTTTATGTTTTTTTTAGAAAATAACATCCAATGGTTATTGTAACCGTGTCAGACTCTGTAATGCCAGGGTATAAATATAGACCCCGTAGAAGCCTGTAAATCATCTCTTGATCATTACAATTTTGGCGCATCGCCACTCTAACTCGTCTAGTTTGTACCAATGGGGTTTGGCTCTCGACGCTAGGCTGCATTGGTTAAGTTCGATCTTTGGTGAAGATGTAAGTCCCGCTACTATCCCAATATATCTTGCTCTATTTAAGGCTGCATCAGTTAGGTTCGACCTCTTAGTCAGATCAAGTGTACCGCATCATGTCCGTACGAGATCTATCAGTTTACCAAACTCTCTCTACCGTTGTCGGTCCTATGCTGTATCGGTTAGGTTCGACCTATGAGGTTACCGACAGTAGATTGAGCCGTAAGCTTGTAGGTCTCTACCTGGCATTTGATCGGAGTGCTTAGCCGATGAGTTATCCATAGCTTGAGCAACACGCCCAGTGTATCGGTTCCTCAGCTGATACGCACCCGTTTTTAGAAGACGTCCATTGATCGTCACGTCTAGTGTATTGGCCTTTCGATTGATGCACGTATACCTTCAGAGATGTTTTCTTACCGTACGCTCTACTTCTTATAAGGCTATATCAGTTAGGTTCGACCTCTTAGTCGGATTGAGCGTACCTCATCACGTTCGCACGAGGCATGCCGGCACGCCGGTCTCCCTCCTCCGTCCACGGTCTCATGCTATATCGGTTAGGTTCGACCTACAGGATCAGCGGCGATGGTTCGAGCCGACACCCCAGTGGGTCTTCGTGCGGCATCTCATCGGAGTGAGTAGCCGATGAGTTATCCTCAACGCAAGCCCTACATCCGTCTCGCGTATTGTCTAATGATTGATCCTCTATAGGTCGATCTGGACACGTCGGATGCTTTCTAGTACTGTTTCGGTTTGGTCCGATCTTCTAGGGCTTGCGTCTAACGTGGTCAGCATCAAGAGCTAGCGGGTCTTGTTCCCTATCGGCTCAAGCGGCGATGAGTTTAGATGTAGGCCTGCGTTGGACGTTCAGCCTATAGGTAGCCGATGACCTCGCCTCTTTTCTCCCTTGTCGTTACGTTCGGTCCAAGCCTCTATCGTCTCTGTGTCATTAGTCCCTGGTCTCATACTGTCTCGGTTCGGTCCGATATATCGAGACTAGTCCTAATGGCGCCGTTACCGCGGTCGCTGGCCCTCGTGGCTTCGCGGGGGATTGGCCCCGCTCCGTGCTTCGGATGCCACGGAGCGTCATCGGCTCTTTGGCCAATAGTTCTTCTAATCTGTTCCACACGTCTATCTCTTACGCTTCTATCGGCTGTTCAGCCGATGCTCGAGCGCTACAGGTTCCATCGGCAACCAGGAGGAATCTCGCATGCTTTGCTATCCTTTAAATACCCTTTTGTGTCCCTATCGGCTCTACGGTAAATGGATTAGGATCTCGCTTTCGCTACACCCAAAGTCATCACATCCATCAACATCTGGCTACATCTTCATCGGCTCTTTAGCCATGGAATAGCGTTCCAATCTCTATCGACGATCAACTAATAGCAGGAGTCATCCGGACGAGGCCGATGATCAACTCGATCCTATCGACGGCCAGCCGATAACGAGAGCTTGTATCGGCTCATCGTTTAACTGACTCATTCGTCTCACCTTATCAATTGCAGGTCAAATTGACTGATACGCTCTCGAACCTTGATGCTTAAGGATCTGCATCGGAGATAAACAGATCTTCTAAGCCTTCATATGACCGAGCCTCTGTCTTTTCCCGATCAGACCTCCGCTCGGTCCGGTCGGACCTTTCCCGCGAGATTTAGCTGCAAGCAAAGTTGAGTGGCTAATTTTTACGGGCATTGAGCTTGGTGGCTGGTGCAGCAGAAGACATGAAGGCCGGATGGGGATTGGCGACTACAGGGTTTCTAATAAAATTGATGTTATGGGAAGCTCTCGGTGGATGAATTGAGTCCATTTTTAGTTTTGTTTACTTGAGAGGGACCGGTGAGGTGATTGACTACGGTGGCGGCCATGGCTAGGATAGAAGCTTGCCGGCGGTAGGGATTCGTACTAGAATTTGTTAAATTGATCTAGCAGAGAAGTTTCATATATATAAGGGTGCTATAAATAAAAGGGCTTACCTAGATACGGCTTGGTGTGGAATTTGTGCCGTTCGCGGCACCGATGGTGAAGAAGCAGAGCAGCGTCGTGCCAAGTAAGCTCAAGCCTGTGCTCGCCAGTGAAGCCAACGGCTTGGGCATCTAGGAGGTGGCTAGGGATGTGGAGGCTAGAACATGTGTTTGGCATGATGGCGAAGCTTTTCTTGGCTTGAATCGCTTGGATGGTGATCACCTGAAATGTGCTCGATCTATGTCCCGCCATGGCTTTGGGTGAGATGGAACAAAGAAAAGCTTCGATACGCGGTTGTAGAAGTGCGTGATAGACTGTGGTGAAGTGTAGAGGTATGGGGATGAATTTATAGGGAAACAATGGCTGTTGCTGAAGGTGGTGGTGGAGTAGATGAGCTTGGGTCGAGTTCTGTGGGCAGCGGCTCTAAGGGTGACGGCATATAGCAGCGGCATGATCTCGCGGCGGTGTCCGTGGCTGCGCGAACGTGTGGCATGTGGATGGCGAGGCCGTGGGTGCGGGTGGTGACGCTTCTCGGCCAATCGCGCGGTGCCAACGAAGCAGTGGAGAAGTCGGTGCTCGCCACAATTCACTGGGCATCTGGAAGCGGCGGCGGGCGCGTGTGCGTGCTGAGCGGAGCAGCCGTGCCATGTTCTCTCTGGTTTCAGTCGGCGGAGGCGGTGAGTAGGGCGCCGTGCCGCAGGCGTGTGCGCAAAGTAGCGCGCACCGGTGCGTGGACGGTGGCGACAACAGCCATGGCCGTCTCTGCCTCACCCTGGCAAAGGAAGCAGGGCAAGCCGACTTGGGCCGGTTTGGTGTGAGGCGGTGTGGCCGGTTCGGCTCTAGGCCGGCCTGGTTGGAAGAGATAAGCTACCATTTGGGCTGTATCTTTTATCGAACAGATGGTGTGCGTAAATAGTGGAGTTTCAGATTTTCAAGTAATTTTAGATATTTGAACTGGATATAATGGAGGGGCTTTAATGCCACTTCTCAGTATAGGAGAAGGTTATATTGTTATAGAAATTTGGAGGAATTTTGTAGTCTATTAATTTGAAATTCAAAGGGATTTGAATTCGGAGGGGATTTGAGAAGACAATTTTGAAAGGTTGAAGTGAAAACATTTTTCTTAGCACAAGAACAATCTTGTGCTAGAGAAAGAATTAGGTTATTGGAATGGTTTTGAAATTGGGCTTAATCCAGATTTTTGGAATTGGAGTATATAGAGAATATTTGCTGGAAATAATGTAGAACCAAGAAATTCAAGGACATGTAAAGTTTTGGAATTTGAGACTAATTTAAATTAGAGCTTTGGAATTTAGAAGGGGAGGTGTAGTGTCGACCTTAATGGAGAATGGGAATATTTAAGTATAAAATTCAATCAACAAACTCCAAATCAAAGTAAAGGTTAAAATTTCAAAATTAAGATAAGGCTAACCTGAGTTATTTATAGAAATTAATGAAAACAAGAAAACATTCAAAATTCAAGGAATTTAAATCAAGAAATATCAAATATGAAATAAAAGGGTTTAAGATTCAAAATTTGGTATCATGATAGAATTTTAGATTACAAGTCTGCCTTATATTTCTCTAGATTTAAGAAATCATCAAAATATAAAATGAAAAGCGGTATGGTGTAATTTCTGAAATACTAAAAAAATTCAGGATGTTACAGAGGCGATGCACGTGGCGGCGGCGACGGACGCGATGCGCGTGGTGAAGGTGGTGCATGACGCGGCGCTGTCCGGGCAGGAGTTTGCCGTCGCAGACGGGAAAGCGACGGAGGCGGGCGCTGAGAGCTGAGCGAGCGGCCGCCGCGGGGAGATCGCGTGCTGCTATGGCCCATGTTTATTGGGCCGGAACGGCATTTCAGTTATGTGCGGCCCAATGTTTATCTGGCCCTACATGCAGTCAGTACCACCTGTTCTGCAGTTTAGCTTCAGCACCACCCCTACCTCTACAGCTGCTGAATTCCGTGAGCTGAAACCATCCAGTTGGGTGATGCATGCTTGCAAGTCGGAGGGTTGATTTTCGTACGGGCCCTCTTATTCTCTCGTATCCTCGTTGTCCAAGGGAGTGAGGGATGGCGAGCCTTCAGCAAGCGGCGATAGGGAGAAGGGAGCCAGGCGTTGCTGCGAGCGGCGATTGGCAGGGCGGGTTGCGGCCGCAAGGGCGGAAAGCGGGTGAGAGGGTGGGAAGTAGATACAGGAGAAGGTCGAGAGATCCATGGGCCCCTTCGCCGCTGCCGCCGCCGCCGCCGCCACGGTGCTCCGTCGACGGCGTGGTCTGTTCCTCTTCCTCGGGCTCAACCGAGGTAGGCGACACCTCCCTCTCTTCCTTTTCCCGTTGCTGGATGCGATTCAGCTTTGTTTGCGTGTTGCATTGGCCATTCAGGGTATGAATAATTTGTATTTGTTAGATGAACAAGTTATTCATGAACTCAAAACTGTTAAGACACGCTAAAGCACTGAACTGAATAACTGATTAGTACAGGAAAATAGGAAATGAACACAAAACTAGTTCGATTCTAATATTAGAGTCCATGAGGGAGTAAGATTTGGGTGGTGAACACTGAAGCATCAGAAGTGAACTAGCAAATCCTGCAGAACAGCTAATATTGGTTTCGGCTAATGTTGGTGTATTGTCTCGTTCGGTACCACATCGGAATTAAGAAGCTTCCTCATCACCCATTAAGTGAAGCATGCAAGGTGTCAAGGTGTGTAATTAAGGCACACAAAGTGTACGAGGTGCAAAGGGTTCAAGCCATCCAATATATGCAAGGTGTGTGAGGTGTGGAAGGTACGCATGGTATGCTAGATTGACATCTGGGCTCTTATCAGAAGTTAAGGGACAGAGCGAACATCTCACCTCTTGGAACATCATGACTTCAACTATTCCATTAGAAAAAAAATCAACTATTATACAAAAAATGCAGTAAATTTCAATAAAACTTCAATTATCTAGTAGTAGAGCACTATTTCCTTGTACATGTGCATAAGGTTTTCCCTCCTCCTTTTTCCGGGCTGGGGACCGGCTATGTCGTATAGTTGTATCCAAAACAACATAGGCGGAGTTACCTACACCTACAAAGGGAAAAAAATAACATCTGCCAATACAGGAAAACCAAAATACACACAATCGTCATGACAATCAAGAACATATAACGTACACATATTAAAGATATTTTTTTTGCTTTTTTTCCATTTTTGTGGGGTTTGTTTTGATATTTTTCTCTTTTTTTGTTATTTTCAAGCTCGCTATTTGCATTGACCAATAACTAGGTGATAAGATGTAAAATCGATACAATGGATGCCTGCACGCACTGCCCCATGTCTTCAGAATTAGCAACCTACAAAATACAGGAGCATGCAAAATAAGTTATGGCTACAAACGTAAGAAACTTTGTAACTTAAGAAATTAATTAATGAAAAGCCAAATATAGGCATCATCAGTTTTGTAGCTGTCTTCATATTTCAAGCAATTAATCCTACCAAAAAATCACTAGATAAAAAATAAATGGCAGGTATATGAACTAGAACTATACATATACTGGGAATATATGTTGGGCATGCCTCACCCATGTTCAATATCCAACCGCCACATAGGTTGCAAGCCAAAATTTGTGACTTCAGGCTAGGACTGGCTTGTATAATTTTGCTCAGGTCTAAAATGACTTCTATGTAGGCCTGATGTGTAGCACACTTGAAAACATTGCCGTGAGAAATTGACATGTCTCTATGTTGTTTCTAACTTAAATATATATCTCCTATAGACCTATATGAGCTTATGTATATACAACTCTCTTGCATATGGAAAGTTTTTAATGAATCTAAGTTGCTCTTCAGCACTGTTGCCTAGTCCTGCATTCATACTGTAACTGTCATGTGGAGTTTATATATGGAGCAGAGGTGGCTGAGGTTTTTTCCCAACTCCTTCAGTACAATATACATGCATATATTAATTAATCATATTGGCGTATGGAGAATAGTAATGCAGTGCTCTTTTCTTTTAGTAGCCTTAATGTCGGCAGGGGTTATGTACTACTTTAGTACATGTAGGCATTTGCACGGATGTTAATATGACAATGATAGGATCAAATGTACATGGATGTTATGTGCTCCATTTGTTTGTGATTAGCTAGATATATTATCTTTTTATGAAAACCGTGTGCATGACAAAATTTTAGTAAACACTAACGAGTAACCTGAAGTATCAATGCTCAACCTAACCGGTAATTAAGGAGGTCAGGAAATGCTAACAATGGCCGCACACAAGGAGTAGAAATTAAGAAAGAAATGCAGAATCCGATGACTTCAAGGGGTGCGAAATTCAGATAATATAACTAACTAATTAAGATGCATACTAATTAAGCATGTGTTCGTAACTTCATATAACAACAACAGCAGCATCAATCACAACAGCAATAATAATAATAATAATAATAATAATAATAATAATAATTATTATTATTATTATTATTATTATTATTATATACCTCATTTCTCCCCTGTGATGCGTCTAATTGGGTTTGATGTGGACATCCAGCTTGTCTCCATGAAGCTGGCGGCCTTGCTCTATAAGCCCAAGAACACTAGGGATCTCCTTCAAACACCCATCCAGGCACAGTCGGCAAATATTGCCCACATCTTCGACACACTTTAAATTTGGACAGCGATGTAAATGCAGCTCTCTCGCTTGGGGAAAATTAGAGACCTTCTCTAGGCTTTCACATTGAACGATTAAAAGGACCTCCGAAAGGAACAAGAAGTTTTCCACTGCCTTCAGGCAGCTTGCTCCTCTTATGATGATGTCCTTTAAGCTTGTGGCCTCCTCTCCAAGCTGTCGTGGGAGAGCCCTCAGCTTTGGGCAGCTCACAAGAGTCAACTCCTTCAAACATGGCATCAGCCGCCGCTTGCTTGGACCAGCAGCAGCAGCAGCAGGAGCAGCTCCTTCTTCGAAAAAGGACCATTCGTCCCAGTTGGGCAGATCATTGATGATCAGCTGTTCAAGCTTGGGAAAGGCAATGACATCGTCTGTGGATCCAAGATTACCCAGCACCCCAAAGCCAAGAAACTCGGGTCCAATATTTGTAACAATGGTTGCTCCCTCTATGTTTAGGCATGCCAGGTTGGGTAGCTGCCCCAGTGGAGGAAGATGCTCGCAGAATTTGCACCCCACGAGTCTCAGGACTTTCAGTGAACCCAAATGGGTTGTATCTAGCCAGGTAGGGTACCTCCGACCAAAGAATCTCGAAATTATTAACTTTTCCAGGTTGTGCGGAGGGGTTAGCTTCTCAAAAATCTTGCCAACATTGCTAACATCTTCCTCTTCCTCAGTGTATGCTTCATTCGTTGGTTTACTGCAGCACAGCTCTAAAGATTTGAGATACTTTTTTCCTGTTAGCAACGAATCTCTCTACTGCTGCAAGGAGGAGCTGCTCTCTCTAGTTTGATCATATGGAGCTGCCTGAGCTGCGAAAGAGGACCCAACTCTTCCAGACTCCAGCCATCTTGAACATCAGCAATTTCACTTTCTCTGCCAATTGGAAATCCTTCTAAATCATTGAGGAATTTCAATTTGCCTATCCCTTTTGGAACCTCATTTATTGGTGTACCATTAAGACCGAGCCTCCTTAGATTTCTCAATTTGGTGATGGCCGAAGGAAGACTATGTAAGGCGCCACAGTGTTGTAAGTTCAGTATCCTTAGGTTTTGAAGACAACCAATTGATTCCGGGAGACAAGATATGTCAGTCCCATCAAGATCAACCACGCGTAGATGGATGAAATCTCCAATGCAACTTGGAATGCTCTGTAATTCTGAACCAGTCAAATCCAGAACTCGAATACGTGGAAGTCTTTTGAATATTGTATCTTCAACTCTCGGTAACTTGGCATTACGAATAGTCAAAGTTCTTGTTCTCATAGTCTGCTCCTTGCCTACATCAGGGATTACTACATAATCCTTTTCAGCAATTATCGTAACTTTTTGTATCTTAGAAAAAGGTATTGTCTCCAGTGATTGTGCATCTCCACAAAACATTTCATCTTCTGACAAATATCGAGCAAGCTGCCTTAAAAGAGTATGCATTTTGACAAAATGTTGGTCAAGACATGAACATGCTGGTTGAAGGAGATTCCTATGTATCAACTCGTCGTAATATTCTTCTGCTGCCTCTTCTAGAAGTTGCCCGTCTTGTTCTTCCACAAAACCTTCAGCAACCCAGTACCTAATCAGATCATCACGGAACACTGTACAATCTTCTGGATATAAGGCAAAATAGAGAAAGCATTGCTTCAGCGGCCGCGGTAGCTCGTCATAACTTAAAAACAAAGCTCCTTTGAGATTATCAGGACAATTGTCCATAGACCAAGCATTTTTGTTTTTAACCTTTGTCCATTGGCTCACAGTTTTATCTTTAGTTGCTAGAACACTAGCAGTAACTTTTATTGCTAGAGGAAGGTGGCCACATTTAGAAATAATCTCCATCCCTATATCTCGAAGGTGTTGCACTTCTTTCTCTTCATGAATGTTCATACTTTTCCAAAGCAGCTCCCATGCTGCGTCTGCAGACATCAATTCAACTCGATGCTCATGGTCCACCCCAATTATCCGTGCAACTGTGTCATGTCGACTTGTAACTACAATTACTCCAGAAGCAGCAGCATTTAATGGAGTTCTTAGTAGATTAGTCCACACATCATGGTGCCAAACATCATCCAAAACAATCATGAAACATGTCCCTTCAACGGCTTCAGCAAGCTTCCTTATCAGCTCTCCCAAAGTTTCACCATGCTGATCTTGATATACCTCAAAATTACGTAGAATTTCTTTTAAAAGTTCAACTTCAGAATACTCCTGAGAAACACAAACCCAAGCACGCTTGCTAAAGGTTTCTTTTACTTTGTGGCCATTATATATTTTTTGAGCTAGAGTTGTTTTTCCAATCCCTCCTGTTCCAAAAATACCAATCTTGTAATTCTTCTTTTCCTTGTGTGCAAGAAGCAGTTCTACCAATTGTGTGGAAGCTTGTAAGATTTCCTTCCCTACAAGATTAGGTTCCACAAGTTGGCATGTTTTCCTCTGCTTCATTATCGGAACTTGTGCTGCAGGCTGCACATTCCTATTCTTTACAAACGTTTCACTCAGCTTTGAAATCTTCTCAAGTTGTGCATTGAATTTTCTGATCCGGACACCGATCTCATGACGCTTCGGAATATTAGGAAGACAAGAGAAAATCGAAAGGCCAGTACATCCAGTTGAGTTTCTTGATGATGATGAAGATGCCAACAAAGGACGTTGTGCTAGTAGCTTGCTTCCTTCAAACCTAGCCACGTCTATAATATCATCAGCTTCATGCATGGCATCTTTCAGATTTTGAAGCCAATTTTTAACTGATGATGACTCTTCTGTCCTCCTTTCCTCAGCATCATTAAGAAAGCATTGTATTTGGTTCATCGTTCGCTGTAGTTCTCGGAGTTCTTCTTTTACCCCTAGAACCAGAATTGCCTCCTCCATAATGACATCCTGCAACTTTCTGGCACATGATCGAACCAGAGAATCTAGCAAGCTTGCCATCAGAAATACCAAGCTGTGGCGATCAAGGCAAATCTGCGCAAAAAATGAATGGACAACAAGTGTTAAGATGGCTAGAAAATTAAGCAAGATTCAGTAAACATATATCCTTTTAGCAGAAATTCACAGATATCAATAACCGTGAGAGCATGATGTCACGCTGCTTCCAGAATGAAAGTTAAAGTCGGAAACAAATATGTAAACAAACAAAAAACTGCTAGAAGGATGGAAGTAATTAACAAACTCACTCTACTAAAAAAATATAATTGACATCCGTCAAACTCTTGAAACTTTGATAATCAATGAATTTTAAATATTTAATTTGAAAATATAAAAATAGTATGTGTAAATTTATCTTTCAAATACTTTCGGATTCTACGCGCTTTGAGTTGGGTGCCTCACAACCTCTCCTCTGATGCATGGAGTGTGCCTTCCTGCACCCTCATGTCCCATGGTAACTTTTTTACCACATGATGTTCCCTTCTATTTATATGAGTTAGTATCACCACATGACGTACCATCCCCTCTCTCTTTCCATCCACCCATTAGGATTTTTTTAGATATGTGAGTACATTTAGCAGATCCCCAATCCCATCAGCAATACTAAAAAAACTATCATTATTAGGGTTTTAGGTGTTCCAAAATCCCAATAATTCTTTGGTGGCCAAAAAAACCTCAAAAGAAAGCTGGATCCCCCACCCACAATACCAATATTTTTTTTGGTGGCTAGACCTTTCGCCCCCAACTATAACTACCTTTACCAGAGCCTTCCTGTTGGCACCCTCTCATGGCTGCACCACTGTCCTGACATCTCACCTCACTGGTGCAATCTCCATCAGCCATCTCACCGTCTTTGCTGCCCTATCGCTGACCTCCCATAGCGTCTATGAGCTCAATGACCAGATCTCCCAACCAATAGTCACCTAGATCTCACAACTGGCTACTGCATTCCTCTCCAACGGTTGCGACCCATCCACCTAGCTATGTCACTGCTATGCCCTTTGGTAGCAACACATCATTGTCCATGGTTGTACCTCCTTTCATAGCTGGATGCAATAGCCATCTCTAAGATCCTATGCTGGCCCAAGCTACTCTGGTTGCTCTAACTCCCCCTTTGAACCGTTGTCTTTCTTTCCAGTGGCTATGCCCCGCCTTCCTAGCGTTTTAGCTCATTGCTATGCTCTCTGGCTGTTGTGCCTCGCCCTCTCGGCTTATTGCCATGCTTGCAACTACCCATGTGTTATCCACAACAAGGTGGTTGCCAACCTCAGTTGACACACCTATTCCCAACCTCTCGTCGTCCCCTTCTAAAGGCATGTTGTCCTGTGTTGACATGTCTTCTCGGTGGTATAGGACTTGGCTAGATGCCCATCAGTGATGGCAATGATGCCGTCCCCTATGGCGCCTCCAATGAGCGTGGTCTTCTCAGCGATGGTGGGAAAGGTGAGGGTTTCTTCTCCCTTCTGCAAGGGAAATGGTGGGTTTTGGATTATTAGGGGTGAATTATTGGGGATGAAATATTGGGGATTTGCTAAAGCAACTTCCCCAATAATACAAAAAATGGTATTGGGGCTCCCAAATAACACCTTACTCCTTACTGTGGATGTGTTATTGGGGGATTGCTGGAGATGCTTTGATGCAAAGGGAGAAGCATCACCAATGACATCAAGGTGATGGGTGATGATTGAAGGAAGCTGAGATGACTAGCAAGGAGGTGGGATCAGCCATTGGTACTCCGCCATTGTGGTGTACAGCTAGCTCCAATCCGTTCCTCGCATGCACTATGGTGAGGAGGTAGAGCAACTAGGCAGGAGGACAGATGAAGCATGAGCTGTCTCTGCCAAGGCCAATGGTAGAACATGGAGTGGCGTTCCTCCTCCAATGAGGAGGCAGAGTAACCGGAGAAGATGACGGTGGCAGTCATGAATCACCTCCATCAGTGCTGATGGTAGAAGATGGATCAGCGTTGAGCATAGGACTTGGTGGGAAGGGGTTTGTGCATGGATGCCGACCACTGGATTTGGCGATAATGGTTTCAGCAACGGTTGATCTAGTCGTTGAGGCACCTAATCTAGTCTTGTCACCCTTGATTGGTGTCAATCCAGTGAGACAAGGAGTAGAGGGGACCATTGAATTTGCCTTCCCTACGCCCCTTGCTAGCCAATGAGGTAGATCTAGATACAACAAAGGATGGTTGAGGTGGTCCCCTAAGCGACGGGAGTGGAGACTGGCCTTCCCAGTCAGCATTGACATGCTAGCGGGAGGCTATTGAAGGGACTAGTGGTGGATTCAAGAGGATAAGTGTAACACCCATGTTTTTGCACCCGAGGAAAAACTATTTGAATGAAAACCTATTTGCAAATTTTGGATATCTGGATTTTTTAAAAAGCATGCAAACGTATAGATCTCAAACTCCTTCCAAACCTACCCTAGAATCCCCTCTAAAAATTCCTAACAATTCCCTGAGTTCAAATATCAAATTTGAATTCACATTCAAAACTTTAAATTTTCCTTTTCAAAATATTATTGGAAAATTGGAAAGACTACTATTCATCAGGGCCACCATTTCTCACTTTCTACGGTGCCTGTCTTTCACCCCCATGACCGACGGCCCACTTCACCGCTCTCGCATGCTACACGCTCACTCGCTATGGCCACGCATGCCCATGGGATTATGTGCTAGCCAATAAGTCGAGCCTACCTACCGACCGTGCCGTGGACAGCCACCCGACATGTTGTGTCATAGCCGTCCCCTACCTCCAGCGCTGTCCCACATGTGCTGAGCGCTCAGTCACCGACCCCATTCCTACCTCCGCAAGCAAATCCGAGCCGTTCACCCACTTCGCTTTCCTCCTCTCATTAGCACCATGACAACCAATCACGCTAGTTCACATGTGTTCGCCGAAATGCCATTGACTGCCACCAGCCATCGATCTTGCCCAACGACATGGCAGCCGCGCTCATAACCGATGCCTCGCACAGGTCTCTTAGGCAATGCATTTGGGCTAGTCCATATGTCACTGAGGCCCACAGGCCTTCAACCCCTTTCCGTACTTAGCCCAAACCACCTCGGCCTACCTAGTCGGCCCAACAACAACCGCCTAAGCCCGTTAACCTACACACCAGAGAAAAAAGTCTACTTAGTATCCCTCATCCCGGCCTCACCTGTAAGCTTCTATTTCAAATCTTTTCTTTTCCACAAAACATTTAATTTCTTTTTCTATAATTTAAAAAATAATTTAATCTTCTAAATTTTATATCTGTAGCACTATTTGAGCTCGTGCAACTCTCAATTTTTTTCTTAAAAAAGAGATCATTAGAAAGGGTACTATTAGTTATATATATATATTAGGTTTTTATTTTATTTCTTCTCGTGTGTCATTGTTTTATACCGCATATTAGCCAACACTGAGGAATAAACAAGCGAGGAGTTCATCAAAGAAGGGCAGGACCAAGACCAAGGTAAGTCACCTCTTGATCATGTTGATCCCATATCTCAAATTAAAAATTATTTTATTTGTGAACCATGCATGTTTAGATACACGATACCATCCATGGTTTGCTAGTCGATCCGATAAACCTTAAACCCACTTGTTGCACTTACCCTCCTAGTTTGTTGATGACCCTACACCCTTATCACCCTATTGCCATCCTGGTACTTGTGCTCATGAAAAGTGAGTATTGATAACACTCTATCACCTAAAACTTGTCGATGAGATAAAATAGGTTTTAAAAATAATTTAAAATACTGACACTCATGGTCAGAAGCTTTGCGAAATAAAATGGATTTATAAAACTTGATTATCTATAGTCACCACCTATGTTACCTAACTTTCACATGACCTATAAGGACCAATCATTTAAAGAGTTTCACTAATTATATAAAGTGTGGTCATGTGGGTGGAATGGGATGTCCCTATCTAAGTAATTAGTGGATCTTGGATATGTGCGTGAGTCAATGAACGTGGAGTCATCGAGGTGACATCTAGGATACGCCTATAGGAGCTTGAGTACGAGAAGTCTAGGACTTGCTCGATACTTGGTCTGGGATTAGTTCAATTGACAACCGGTTATCATAGGAATACTTTGGAAAGGTCTTGTCATGAACCTCCCTTCACCATGCGTATCTAATCAATACATATTTGGTGTTTAGAGTAAGCTTGCATCTTGTGGTTAAAGCGTACATCCTTTGCAAATGTTATAATCTGTTCAGACAGCCATGCCCATGGTCATGGGTGGATAAGAAATGATTCCTCTAGCGTAGTATTGTATTTGAAAAAGTTTTATGAAATAATTTGTTGTGGTATGAGAATCATTACTGGAACTAGCATATGTGGTTGGTGAAAGACCTGAGTGGTCTGAAACAGAGCTATGTGATCCGGAGTGTCACATGGCACTAGAATTAGAGATGTATAAGATGAAGTTAAGATGTGATTAAGAAATGAAAGAGATTGAAAGTATAGAAATGGAGGTACCATTTGGGACCATACGCTCCAAATCAAAATCGAGACAAGTTGTTGCAAAGTGACTTGTATAATGAGTTGAGACACGAGTCTTTCCCTAGTAATTATGGTGAGTTGTTGTTAGACAACTCACGAAATAGATTGAGTTGTGAGACTCTTTCCGATAACTTAAAGAACATACTTAGAATTTGCAAAGATGATTTAAAAATACACTGGATTGCCAAACAAAATCAAACTCCTCTTGTTATATTTTGCATGCCACATTAATTTCCATGACTTCCTAAGTAACTTGTGTAGTCACCCTTGCTATTATTATCCTCTACCTAGAAGAGCATTATGATGAAAACCCAACCATGGAGGAGTTTCTTCAAGAGCAAGCGGCATACGAAGACTTTTCGGGTTTCGGTCTAGGACCCAAATCATGCTTGTGGGTTTAGGTCTAGTTTTGCTTATGCTGTTGTCTTTTGTTTTGTGTAGTGTTACAAGTCTGAGGTTTGTTCGCAGGTGCAACCTATGTAGTAGACTTTATCAAATAAATAAAATTAGATCTGATGATGATTCACCTATGTCCTGTTGGTACTAACTGGATTCTTAAGACTGGTACCAATATGCAGGTAAAAAACTTTCCACTCCTGTTGGCCTACATATTGGTTAATGGGAGAGGGGTGCCATAAGAGGGAAGCACGTGGTCCGTCATCGCTACCTTTCTACTGGCTCCTCTAGGACCCACATCGCATCGTTCCATCTGTATCACACCAATGTCGCTAGGTACAGCACATCGCCGAGATCCTTAGGCCACAGCATTGCTCTTCCTCTCTCGGGATGTCACCTTGGATGATTGAATGTCTAGGTTTGCTATTTGGTGCACGTTTGTTACCAACACACGATTTAGGCCCATAAGGCCCACACAAAGGAAAGCCTCGTCCCTTTCTCCTCTCCTCACTTAGCACATTCTGTATCGAGGTGGCTTTGTCACACCCTGCCCTGGCACTGCTGCACAGACACCATCAGGGAGGGTGTGCCACAGGAAAACAACGATCCATTTCTTGTGAAACCGCGATATCAATACCAGTCCTAAGATATAGATGCTGATACCTATAGTAACATAATGAATCATAGTAAAACTAAACATAAATACATTATACTTTTGTGTTGCATCTTTAGGTAATCCCTAAAATACAACTCTCAAGCAAAAGCAACAGTAGTGGAATTTAGCTAGAACACCAATTCATGGGCAATGGCTTGGATTTAGAGATGAAACTCCAACCTTCGTCTTCTCATGCTTCTTCCAAGACTTCGAGAGGGACAAAAACAATAAAATAGGGAGGTGAGTACTTTCGTATACCGCAAGCTACTAGAAAAAATGAACATGCAAGCTGTAAAGGTAGATTGGGTTTATTTGGCAATATCTTTGTTTTAAAACATTTTCCAAAATCTAAGTGTGGGTTGTTGTAAACATTTGGAAGGAGACCCTCGTCTCGATCCATCTGCGAGTTGCTTTGCAATAGCTCGAGTGGAGAGTCAAATTTTAGTTTTACATAGTTTCTTCCTTTTTTTTCTATTGGTTTCTTTCCACTTTCTTAGTCATTCTTTATCAATTATCTCCACTTCTTGTGGATTTGCTCATTGTAGCCTATACCTTGGCTCGTCTGAGCAATCCATATCCTACACCACTTCACTTCTACTCAGAAAGCTTACTTAATGATGCCATTTGACATCCCGAGTCATATAGGTCCATTTTACAACTACTCAGGTCATCTGTCAGTCACTCAAACTGACTTTGGCAATGCTTCTTATCCCATAAATCAATTTCATAAAAGCATAAACAAACAAATCTATGCTAGGAGAATCACGTCACATTCGCCCTTGACCGTAGACACGGTTGTTCGAACAGTTTAGCTAAACTCTATATTGGTTGCATGTTTTATCCACATGATACAAAACTAACACCATGTACCCGTTAACACTGAAAGTTCGTGACAAGGACTTTCCAACATAGACTCAGGATCATTTATGCCAACTAGAAGGGTCTAGAGAGTCCAGCCAGATCAAGTCATCAATTTCCTAGGCTCACTTGTCAAGACCAAGCAATCTAGGTCAGAGCCTTGCTTATCTTGCTTAGGATCTTAGGGCATCTAATCGCATCTAGCGGTATGTTAGGTAATCCGTGGCAACATTTCTCTATGCCTTACTCTACACCCTAGCTATCCTTATCTCTTGGCACATGAGCTTCCCTAAATCGATTAATTACTTAGTTATGGGCATCCCACAATACCCGTATGGTCACGATGTAAGATGCTTGGATGAAATTTTTTAAAAAAATTGATCATTACATGTGAATACAAAGTCAGACCACATAGGCAAGACCTCGTATCATGGTTTTTGTAAATAATTTTTCATTTTCAAACATGCCAACACTAAATGTCGAGTTTACAAAACAGTTTCCCAACCCATTTTTCCCAAAACAACATGCAATTGTGATTATGGGGGTTTGATCGATACCCATGCTTGAAGAGCACGAACACCGAAAGTACCTATGGTGGAGCGACAAGGTTTAGGGTTTGCAATCACCTATGGAAAATAATACAGCCATTGGGTAGGTCCGTCAATCACGTAAAATAAGACCGGTCAAATTAAAGTGTACACTAAACATGCATATTTACAATCAACACATTCTATAAATGGGGGCAATATGATCGAAGAGTGGCTTGCCTTGCTTTAGGTCGCCAAATCTTTGAGAAATCCACACCTATTGAATTCCCAGAGTGGCAACTATGGGTTTAACACAATAAATCATCAAAAACTCTACAAAATACAATAATACAATTATAACTAATAGTGCCACTAGATAGGTCTCAATTTTAGAAAAATTTCTAGAATTTGAATGGAGTCAAATAGAGTTACGATTTGCTAGGTATGAAATTCTAAAGTTTTATTGAATTTTTGGATAGAGGAAAAAGGTTTATTAATACGGGAAAAAATATTCCAGGGGAATATTCCTTAGTGGGCCTGCTATCAGAAACTCTAGGCGGTGAACCGAGTGCGCGGGCGTCAGTCAAAGTGGGCCCACATGTCAGCGTCTCTTTCATCCTCTCTCTTCCTTTCTTTTCTTTCTTTTCCACCTTACTTCCCCTTTTGTCTCTTCTTCACTAAGAGGTAGATCGGCAGGGATGTGTGGGGTGATGGGGCTCGGTGGAGATGACGCTAGAATCAGTTCCAATCAGTGTTCGAGCTGCCAAAGGGGCAGCGATGTAGTTCTCAAGTAAGGCCGACTTGGCCAGGCATGGTGGCGTCCTACTCGAGGAAGGGGAGGCGACAATGTCTCAGTGGCATTTTGGGGAGGAAAAATGTGGTGGTGTTCCAAGAGGGAAGTAGGTAGCGGTGGCTCCACCTCGATAGGACTGAGCATGTGTATGGACTCCTAGACCTTAGCACGGCTTGGCATAAACAGAACCGGGTAGCCGAAAGAAAGGAAGGAAGAGATGGCGTGGTGGTGGTACTAGGGTGGAGGAATTAGTAGCATATTGGGTGATTTTGATAAGGGAGATGTTGGCATTGCTGATGGTGACTGGAGTCGATAGGATGTAACACGTCGGTGGTTGATGGACTATCTGTGCAATGGTAGGGCAGAACAGGGTGACGTTCCCCAGGCATATGCAGAGTGCCTGATAGAATGCTTGGCAGATTGAGGTCAGGGAAGGCGACAGTGGAGTGGGGCAGTAGTGGCATGTAGAAAGTATCAAAAATGGGGTGGGCTGGCTAGCCTATAGCCATGGCTTGGGTGTGCAAAGGTTGTGCTAGCTTAGCTTGGCTTTGAGCTGAAGGAAGCAAGCAAGGATGTGGCATGGCATCATAGGGAAGGTGGAGTTCACGCAAAGCAGTGGTGTCACGGCATGACACGATGAGGCGGATGGAAGCTATGCACGCGGGTGGCATGGACTCGAGACCTAGAGAATGTGGCGTGCAAGTGGCAGTGCACTAGACTGGGAGTGTGACGAGGAGGAGGTCGTTGAGCTCTTGATAGCAGCATGGGTACGTTCTTTGGCGTTGTGGCTCTAGGATAGAGCACTACAGTAGGGGTGAGGTCGCATGATGGGAACAGTTGGATGGCATCATTGTGGTCATTGCGGATATAGGGCGGATGATGTGGCTATAGGGCAGCGCTGTGTGGTAGTACGAGGAGGCGAAGAAGTCATCAGCGGGACCTGCATTGCAAGTGTGAAATGCAAGGTGGATGCCGAGGCTTGGGAGTGGTGCATCTCGATGCAATGTCAATGCGGAAACAAAAATATGGAGCTTGGAGCGGTGCACGGTTGGGCGAGCTTGACTCGTGTGAAGCAGCATGGTGTGTAGCATGATGATGCGAAGGAAGTGGCACGACACATGATCATGTGGACGCGGTGCGTCACGACATTGGCAGTGCGGCTAGCAATGTTGAAGCGGCATGTGCCAGCATGAGGCACAGGTGGCGGGAGGTGGCAATGCCTTGGCTGGCTCAGCTAGCTGGGTAACATCCACGTTGGGCCGATGCAGTGCAAGGGAAGGAGAATGGGATAGGCCAGCCTAGCTATAGAGAGAAAGGTAGTTGGGCTAGATCGTTTCTAGGCTAGAGCAAAAGGAAAAGGAGGAAAAGGAGGGAGAGGGTTAGACTGAAAGAGATGGCTTGGACCGGGAGAGAAGAAAGAAAGAATAGAGGTAGCCCAACTAGAATAGTAGTGTTTCACCATTTCTTAAATATTTTTTTAGAATGGAAGTCGGAGGGAATTTGATTCGAGTTGTTGAATTAAATTTTGATTTTGAACTCTGTAAAATTAAAGGAACATTTTTGGAATAATAATAGTAATTATTTGAATAAATTTGTAAATGGGATAAAAACCAGGGGGAATTCATAGAATATTTGGATTTCAACTTAGTAGTTAAAACCTTGGCTATATAAAGGTGTTGTTTGACACTGGTTTTTATTAGCTAAATAAAGAAATTTAATTGAGATTTTTAGCATAGTTTTCTTAATATATACAAACAAACAAAGTTTTTAAAATATAGAATTTTATTAAAATAGTTTTAAATGGCACACGGAAAATGTACATTACAAGCTTGCCCCATTCTCATCCTCCCCCAAAAACCCTAGAAATAGAGTCCAAATCCACCACCCCTTTGCTGCCACCTCTGCTCCTGTGCTAGGCATTTTAGTGGGGGTATGCTCTATCCGTTGGTCCCTACGTCCTGCCTCCCCCAGCCGAGGCCACATTGCTGCTCTCCTTGGTAAGACAACAGCGAAGAGTGTGGCAAATCCTAGCCCTACCCTTCCTCTTGAGCTTGCTGCTACCTACCCACTCTTCCTCTTTCCGATGAGCAAGGTCCCTTCTTCCTCCAATCTCCTTGGCGAGATGTCACCGTTTCTTTCTTCCTTTTCGCCAACAAGCCCTTCTTACCCCCAAAACATGATGAGCGCCCGATGCCTTCTTCTTCCTTACATCTGGAAACCAGTTAGCTCCACACTGCCCCCTTCATGTTAAAAGTATTAGAATAAAAAGTTTCAGAATTTTGATTGAAAGTTTCAGAATTTCAGTTGAAAGTTTTTTTTTAGTTTGTATCAAAAGTCTTGCGATTTTATATTGAAAGTTTTGAACCACAAGTAGAAAGCTTTTGAATTTGTAGTTGAAAGTTTCAGTTTTTGAATCAAAAGTTTTGCGATTTTGTATGGAAAGTTTTGAACCAAGTTTTTGAAATCTTATGTTGAAACTTGGAAATTTCCTTGTTCGGATAGGCGCGTGCGCGACTCTCTACCGGCGCAGCCGCGCGCATTAGGAACCCCTTGAATGTCACCACGGAGGGTGTTTGGGAAGTGACTGTGGGAGGAGGGGCCGACACCTGTGCTGGTGTTGTCGTCTGGCAACAAGGGGCCAGGGATGTGGACTCAGGGCCGCCGCCACGTTGTCCTCTTTGCTGACCAGCTCACAACCAAAGAATCTGTCCGCCACCGCTATGCTTTCATCTTCTCGCGCTCCTCCAAATCGGTGTCAGCTTCATCGAACTCGTCCTTATCTGTGACGCTGACGCTGGCAGGGGCAGTCTACAAGACCGGCGGTGCTCGAGCTTCACGTCTGGCACCGGCGAGTGTTTCCCCTTTTATTCGTCTAACTAAACGTGTAAATTTTTTATTGTACAGTATCATGTGATTCAATGGAGCGGAAACAATATACATTGTAAAAAACGTTACTAGTAGTTCTACTACACCCATCCCATAATAAATATATTACTAGGACTTAGAAGACAAATTAATAGAAAATTATTACATAGATGCCGGTGGTTGGGTGCATGGTTAGGGGTAAGATAGAGAAAAATTTAAATGAGAGGGAAAACTATACTTTAGAAGTGCACTATTTGTAGAACAAAATTTGAATTCTAAATGTGCACTTGTTATGGGAGGAGGGAGTATTATTTTTGGGGTAAAATTTTTACTATCAATTTTGTCTCGCCAAAACAAGAACTGATGGCAAATTTTGGCCTCATTGAATATAAATACATATTTGTAAAATACTATCTTTACTATCAGATAATAACCTTGTCATCTAATGATAAGGTCGTAATTTGAATAAATAAAAAAATCACTACAGTCATACAAGCCCCAATAGGGAGGGTGCATGTAATGCCCTATTATTTTTTGTGAGGTGTTAAAAACTAAATTAGTAAAAATCTATCAGTGAAAATTTCACTCTTTGAGTGTTGTGTCCTAAGTTTGCCAAAGATATCAATCTAATTCCTTTCCTTGAAAAAAAATCCTCATGTTCCTATTCCAAAATAATCTCAGAGTTCAAATTTTCGTATTCGAATTTTCTTCCCAAAACCCTATCAGCAAATCCCCTCAAATATTAAAATTCAATCAAAGATTCAAATCAAAGCTCTAAACCTTCCTTTGTTCCCGGTAAAACTCCCTGAATTCAAACATTGAATTTTAAGTCGAAATTTCAATTTACCTTTTGTCTTTTTGAATCCCTCTCAAGACTTCCTCAAGTCCAAAATACAAATTCATTCTAAGAACATCAAAATTCCCACTCCAATCCTTTTTCCTTGAATTCCTTGAATATTTCTGAGCTCAAATATTAAATTCAAACTAAAATTCCAATCCAAACACTCAAATAATCTCCTCACACTGATTCCCCAAAAATATTGAACTGTATTGTGCAAGTTGGCCCACCTTGCTTCGCTTTCTCCTTGGCCGACCCAACCACTCCCCTTACTTTTCTCTCATCCACAAAAGAAGCCCAGCCTATTTCCTCCTCCCTTTCCTCTCTTCCTTCCACTTGGCCCATCTCGTCTCCCTTCCCTCGATTTCCTCCGCTTGGGCCAAGTTCAAATTGCCAAGCCACCGCTCCACCAAGCCTACCTCTATATCTCTCCTTTACTATGGCTAAAGGCTCGCTCGTCATACAATGCCCACACGCGCCTACTTGTGCTGCTTTAGCATGGCCACCCATCACCTCTCCCTTTCTCATTGAAGCCTAGGCCCACGAGCCTCCAATCGTGAGGTTGTTCGCTCATGTTCATGCATGTGGCCATCTTCTTCTTTCTTCCTCCCTCTCTCATCGTGACCAGCTCAGTCAAATGCCTATGCCTCTCAAAGTAGAAAGATGCAATGCCTTGCACTCGTTGCTCCATTGGCACTGCCTATTCCAAGTGGTTGCTAGCCCACCCAATTGATCGGTCATTGCAATTCTAACCCTACTCACCTACACCCCACGTCAAGCTATGCCGTCCAATCCACCGCCAAAGCATCTCTACCATCACCATAGTTTCACGCCGCCCACGCAAGGCACTGCACTGCTTGTTGCTATCACCACGAGCTAGCATTTGCTAGTCATGCGCAGGCTGCTCCAATAAGTGTGTCACGAACTGGTGCTCAGTTGCAAGGTAGAACGTGTGCTGTCAAGAACTTGCACCACCGTCTTATGTAAACCGACATCCCACGCTTGCCCAATTCACTACCTCTACAACTATAAAACCCATCCAAGGCTATCCATTCCACCTCTTTGGCTCAAACTCTATAGAATAGATAGACGAACACCTTTGTCCCAAACAACAACCGCTGCCACATGACCGCTCAGGTGTTTCTTGGCTCAAATGGAGACAACCTGTGTGCTCGTTGTCCCTCATCAATTCCACTTGAGCTCCTCCCCAAGTCCAATTGAATGTGGGGCAAAAAAAACCCAATTCCAACCGCCATCTTTGATTCCTCTCCATCGGTAAGGTATCTCCCTATTTTCCCCTTTAATCACTCCTTCTGTAACACCTAGTTAGAATATATGTTGTGCCAAATTGTGCTCTGGTGTGCTAGAAAACCCACGCAATGCTTGCTCTATTTCGGTCACTTGCCATCGCACACTACCATTGCACCACCCTGCCATCGACAGATTCCCTCTACCTCTAACTTCCTTGAGCTCCCAAGAAGCACCCCAAAACACCATCATCGCCATTGGTCTTTCCCTTTTTCCCAATGCAATGTCGCCCCATCCACCATCGCTTAACACCGTTGCCTGCTGGACTCCATGACCATTGGTTCCAATGCTAGGCCCACAAACACTGCGATGCCCAACATGATGCTCACTAGAACCGCCTCACACTGCATCACCTCCTTATACCACCACCTGCCGAATTTTGCCACCACCAATGGCCATCCTCCATCGCCATTTACCCAATCCGAGTTGTTCATCATCTTCCCTTTGACCTCCTCTATCCCCTGTTCTGTCCGTAGGCCTAAAACATATGCCACCCCTTACTTCACCAACATGTGGGCTTCGCTTGTGAGTGACTCTAAAGGAATATTATCAAGAATTTCTTTTTCAGAAAATACAATAACTTTTTTCCCTTAGGAAACAAAATCTATTAAACCTTCCAAAATTCATATCTAATTATCCGTAACCCTTATTGATGTCGTTTCACTTCTAGAAATTTTCTAAAATTGAGATATAACAAATGGCAATATTAGTTATCATTAATAGGTTTTTTTGTTTAGGTCTTTTGTAGGTTTTCCTTGTTTGTGTATAGTTTTCATCGTCGGATTAATTGTTTGGATGTGGACTATCAAAGGATATTGAAGATCCAAGTATAAAAATGTTTCATTTGCAAACATGAATTATTAGGAGTGCACTTGTTAGGTGGCCTCGGTTTGCATGCCAAACCGATGGAGCTTCCAATTATTGTTGCATTTGAGCTTCCTTGATAAATTGATATGTCATATTACCTTGTCCCTCCACTTTTGTGATGTTCCAATATTCATTCTCTCTAATTGTGGGTATCTACTACTCCACATACATCGTTGCAACATAGAAATATGGGAAAAATGGCTTGTGAAACTATTTGAAACCCGACACTTGATATTGGTGAGTTTGGAAAAGAAATGTGCTTCATTAAAGCTCATGATACGAGGGTCATACCTGTGTGATGTAGTCCCATTTTTATATATAAGGTCCAATTACTTGGTGAATTCCATCTGAGCATAGCTAGTGCAACCACGTGAGTAAAATGGGACACCCCTAGCTAAGTAATTGATTGGTTCAAGGAAGCTTGTACGCCAAAAGATGTGGATACCTAGGGTGGTGATGAGATATGCTTGGGAGGGTCCTGCTAGGAGAGAGGTCTATGGACTTGCCCAGATCTGCTCGGTTCACATATTGGAGGCACAAAGCCTAAGTCCTGTTGAAACTAAGGGATGGACCCTTTTGGTTGGCGAAGCCTTTCTTGAGTCTGCTTTGAAAAAGCCTTGTTGTGAATCTCCCTTTACCAATTGTAGTTGATCCCTACGTGTTGGGTAAATGGAATAAGTTTGTGTTGTGTGGATAAAGTGTATACTCTTTATAGGGGTTAAAAATATGTTTGAATAGTGAATATGAGGTGATTACTCTAGTGTAAATTTATTTACTAGTGCTTTGTGAAAAAGGGTTGAGGGCACCATAGACTAAGCTTCCTGATGGAAAGTAATGTGGTGTGCTGCCTAAGGCAGTGGTACTCTAGGAGTCCAAAGAAAGTTGGTTCCCATAACCCAATGGGAAATTGGTGCTAGTGTCGTTGTAGCAACCGGCAAACAAGTTGAGGCGTGAGCCTCTATTGAAAAAAATGTTTTGATGCTTGAGTTGTTGAAAAGCAACTCATAGTGCGGAATTTGTTGCAATCTCATTTTGGTAGTTGAACAACTGCACCTTAGAGTATTCAAAAATATTTTCAAATAAAAGATTTGTAAAATAGCTGACATTTCGTGTAGCTTGTTGAATACATTTGTTCTCTACCCTATTTTTTCCCCTCATAGGAACATGAAGCGAAGTGATGATTAAACTTTCATCATGGTTCTAGCCATTACTTGTGGTATTGAGAATTAGCCTGTTGGTTTATGCAACTGCTTCTTCTTTGCTAATGATTACATTCTTAGGTGGGCCCGAAGCTACAACTTGAGTTAATTAAATATGTTCTATTATTATTAATTATGGATGGCAATGAGGCATATCTTTTATTGTGGATACCTGTGTGATGGGACTTATATCGTGGTTATAGGAGTCGGTTGTGTTCTCCTATGGGACACCCTATTTTGTGCTATTATAAGATGGTGCTAGAGCAGCAAGGTGTGATAGATAGAGTGTGGATAGTAAATATAGATGTGAGAGTGATTTTTTTGTTTGTAATTATTTTACTAAGAGAGAAAGGGGATAGGGGACGATTTTGACCTAGGGAAGCAGGAGGGGTACACGGAAAAAAAACAAGTAGTGTAGGGGAGTGGGATGGTGTACGCAGAACCCAAAAACAAAGATCATGCTTGTGTGAGGCGCGTTATTTAAGATACGACAAGTAGTGCTCTGTTTATCGCTACCGTTCATATTCTCGTAACTTATTAGATTTTATAAACACGATCGAATAAATAAATATGGTCAAAGTCGCACCCTGAAGATAACAAAGTCAAACTTTGTTTATTTTTATCAGAGGGAGTAAATCAGAAGAAAAGGTCAAGAAATACATAAAAAAATTAAGTGTAAAGTGTATTTTATTCTCTTGTCATCTCAAATGTGATATCTGCAGATATTTTGTCCACCTTAACTATTAAAACCAGTTAAAATAACTAAATACAATACATTTCAATTTTGCCATTCAAATAATATATACTGAGTCTGTGAACTATAGATCATTTGAATACAAAACTTTGAAAAAAGATCCTCCATAAAAACAGGTTGGACGGTGCTTAAAAGAGTATTTAAACTCGTTTTAGTTAATAGGTGCAAAATATCTAATTTTATAGCTAAAGACTGGTTTTTAAACTCAGATAATAAATGATAGAGTAAACTTACTTTATTTACTAATGAATTAAATACTTGTGAAAAAACATGGAGAAAAAAGAAATCAGAGGATAAACGCTGAAAATTCAAAAAAAAACAATCTATATCAAAAAGTTATGAATTTTGTGTGTTATTAATTTGCCATTCCATTTATTCTTTTTTTAGGAGCATTGTCCAACTTACAGAATCAGTTTGCTGTGCTGCTCAATCCATTACTAATGTACGAGCTCCATGCACCAAGAGTATTAACTGCATGCTCCTAGGAGAGCACAAACGCATGGAGAACAGAGAGATAATTATCAGCTCATCATCACTGAGAGCCTTGTGCTGTAAAAATGTGGGGAAAACCGAAAGTGTCAAATATATGTTCCTCGGGAAAGAAATGGTACAGTTAATTGAATTGAAGTTGTAGAACATATAGAAAATACCAGGAAAACCACAGTATTGTGGGCGGGCTTTGATGAAATTAATGTCCTCTACATGCTGGATCACATCAATCAGTGGAGAAGGGGGTACAACCACACAACCAGCGATCTTCATCTGACAGCACCAATGCTGAAAATTGTACGTTTTATTAGAAAAGACAAGAAAAGGAACAAACAACAAGACTGCTACTTAAATTTGATGAGCTGGTACGCTGAAAGCATTACCTTAAACAACTTATCTGCGATCAAGAAAGCAACACTGCAACTTCGGTGAGCTTCAGAACCTCAACAAAATGGAACCAACGGATTCGAACACTAGTTTGTTCAATTATTGATTTACTACTCGGACGAAGGTCCTTTTTCTCCCTCCAGGGGGTGATATCAATATATCAGAGGAAAAACATAAATTATTAACTTACAGGAAGATTTAACTATTTCTTGAGCTACTACAATCTGTAGTTAATAGAATATGGAGCACACCAGTTGGAAACAAAGAGACTCCTCTGTATGTATGTATGTATGTATACGCTCGAAGGCTTGCAGCATATATAAGCCCTGTTTGGATCAGCCGAAGATTGTGAAAAGCAGTGAGTAAGAATCCGAACAAGCTGGGTTTTTCAACTTCTAGCTACTGGTTTATTTTTTTATTCTGTAGCTACTAATCTTTTGAATCTGGATGAGAATCTAAGCTGTTTGGGAGAAGATGAATGTAAAATTAAAAACTATAAAAAATGTTCTATATTAAAATTAGCAAAATTAGCCTATATTAAAATTGGAAAAATTGGTCTATATTAAAATTGATAAAAATTAGTCTACATTGCAATTGGCATTGCATAATTAATTTACATTAATTTGTTATGACAAAGTATGATGAGCGCTATGTACTTGAATTATATCGTAAGAATTTGTACTAAAAATATTTTTTATTATTACTGATCACTGTAGCAATAAGATTGCGCAAGTGAAGCAGACCAGTGGCGTGGGCTAATGATAGTGTAGCGGGCTAACAAGCGTGAGCAGGCCGACGGCACAGCGAGCAGGATGATAGTGTGGGCTGGCGAGCATGTTCAGGCCCATGGCACGGAGGCAGCCAGCAGGGTGTAGGCACAAGGGCAAGTGTGGGCGCGCATGAGGTGCAGTCACGAATGACAAACGGACCCAATGGGGCGGTGCCTAGTTAGCATGAGCAGAAGCACGTGCATAGGATCAGCCTCTGGACACATGTCACCATGTGATTTGTGCCAACGGCATGATTAGCTAGGGCAGCAGGATACATTAGCGCGTCGATCTTTGTGGCCTCCATGTGTTCAGCAACGTGCCACATCTATAGGCATTAATTTTCAATCTAGTGGTTGAGCATAGGTTGAATGGTGGCTATAAAATCTTAAGGTTTTGAGTTTTTTTCCATGGAGTTTTTCAATCATTTGAGGCTATAAAAAGGGGTGACGTGATAGGGTTACACATACATGTTGGTAGTATGTTTGAGTATATTTAGAGAGAGTTTTAGAGAGGTGATTGTGAGATTTTGAGAGGAGAACAAATTGGATAATAGATTAGAGTACTGATCTAGTGATTTAGGGATTTCATGGAGAAATCTTTTGGATGATTTGGAGAAGCATCTTATATGCACAATCTTGTTAATAAAAGTAAAGTTTATAGAAGATTAGTGTGGCAATTAACCTCTCTCTTTCTTGTTCACTTTTGCGACTTTTGTGCATGCCTAGTGATCGATTTTAGATTGATTTGTTTTTCTCTAATATTTGGGTTGATTTCTTTGATCTAAAATATAGCTAGGGTGTTTTCTAGTTTTCTAAAAATTTTGGTTGGTTAATTATTTTTGGATCTCGCATTATTACTTAATTAGGGTTTAATTAATTTCCATTAATCTTCTATCGAGTAATTTTATTTCGTTAATATCTCGAGATCTAGAAGTTCGATTGACATAATTCTAGTTGAGTTTGGTTGAAAATTTTATATAGTTTATTCTAAAAAAATTTAGGTCGATCAGGCTTATGGATCTAAGACTATAATCTATTTAGTAATGAAATAATGTTCTACCTAGATCATGAAAACATGGTTTGCTAGATTTTATGATTAGGGAGATTTGTTAAATTTTATTTTGACTTCCAGAATCATTCACCCCCTCTTATTGTCTATCTTAGGATGAGTCAATCCTACAAATGGTATGTGAGTATGATTATTTATTTTATTTTATTTTCTAATTAATCTTAACCGGCAATTAGAAAATATGTCAACAGATAAGTATTCCATGAAACTAAATACTACATGTTTTGAAAGAGTGTTTAAAACTAATTTTGATATGTCACCTTCTATTAAGCATAGGATTATTCTTTTGACACCATATACTTACCATGTTGGTTTTGATCGTCTAATACATATTAGTAGTTTAGATCTTATATGTGGTCTATCTAAGCTTAAGAGCAATAGCGATATAGTATGCTCTTCTTGTAGACATGATAAGATGAATGCAGGTTCATATCCACCTCTTACTATAGTGATGACAAAATCACTCGGACAACTTCTACACTTTGATATCGTTGGACCATCACGAATTCAATCATTTAAAGGTAAGTGGAATGTGCTAGTGATAGTTGATAATTACTCTATATATTCTTGGGTTTATTTTATAGCATCTAAAAATGATGCTTTTAGTCATTTTAGAAAAATTGCACTTAGATTATATGTTGATCACCCAATAGCTCTTAGAGTAATTAGAAGTGATAATAGAACTGATTTTAAAAAGTCTTTGTTTGATCACTTTTGTGCTGAAAGAGGTCTGATCATCAATTTCCTTAACGTAGAGTACCACTACAAAATGGTGTAGTTGAAAAGAAAATTAGAAGTTTGCTTCAGATGGCTCAGACTATGCTACATAAATTCTCTACTCTTGGAAAATTTTGGGTTGAAACTATGTCTATTCCATGTTATGTTTCAAATCATATGTAACTTCTTATGAACTGCGATTTAATCATAGGACTAGTGTGTCTAACTTTCGTGTTTTTGGATGCAAATATTTTGTGCTAAAATCTGATAATTTAGATAAATTTGAGGGTAGATTAGTTGATGGCATGTTTGTTGCTTATTCTACTCATTCACATGCTTATCGTATTCTAGTTTTGAAAACTAACAAAATAATGGAAACCTATGAAGTTAGTTTTGATGAGACTAAGTTCACGTACCAGTCTAATTGTTATAGATATAGGTGTATATATTCAGTGGGAGAATATCTTGGTGATGAAGATAATGAGAATGATGAAGGTGAAGCTTTGGTTCCTCCCTTATAATCAATTGAATTTGGTCCAGCAGCTACCATAACTTCACAAACAACTGAACATTCTTAAGGTTCAACATCTTCTATGCTAATAGAAGATCAAATTAAACAAGATAAAGTTCTAAAACTACAGCTATCTTGCACATTCAGAGAAGATATTTACCTTAGCAAATCATTAGTAATCTTCATGACAGGGTGACACATTCTAGGTTTAATGATCCAAACTCTCATACTCATTCAACTTATGTAGCATCTTTTGAACCCAAAGATATATCACATATATCAACTGACAAATCTTGGATCAATGTTAGGCATGAAGAGTAAGAAAATTTTAAACGTAACAAGGTTTGGAAACTTGTACCTTTAAAATGGGCCTTTAAAAATAAATAAAGTGAGGATGGTGTAGATGTTAGAAATAAAGCTAGGTTAGTAGTTTAAGATTTTATACAATTAGAAGGGCTAGATTTTGATAAAAAAAACTTTGCTCCTATTGTTAGATTTAAAGCCATTAGAGTTTTATTAGCCTTTACTGCATCTAAAGTTTTTAGACTTTATCAAATGGATGTAAAAAGTACTTTTTTAAATGGCTTTATTAATAAGAAAGTCTATATTAATCAGCCGCGTGGTTTAGAAAATACTAAATATCCAAATCATATTTTTAAATTATCTAAAGACTTGTATGGTTTAAAACAAGCCTCGAGAGTATAGTATGATAGTTTGAAAAAAAATTTACTTGAAAGATTTTACTATGGAAAAAGTAGATAAAAGCATTTTTTTGTTAAGCAAGGCAATGATCAATTATTCGTTTAGATTTATGTGGATGATATTATCTTTGATTATACTTCTCATGTTTTGGTGTCTCAACTTTTAGAAACTATTAGCGGAAATTTAAGATGAGTATGATGGGTGAATTAACATATTTTTTGATATTATAAATCAAACAAAAAAGAAGGTATATTTATTCATCAAGGTATACGAAGGACCTTCTACATCATTTTGGAATAGAGAATTATAAACCCATTATGACACTCATGGGAGCAACATCTATACTTGATTCTAATGAAGATGGTGAGCTAGTTGACCAAAAGGAGTATAGGACTATGATTGGTTCACTTTCATATTATGTTGCTTCAAAACTAGATGTACAATTTTGCAGTATGTTTATGTACATGATTTCAAGCTTCCCCATATGCTTCACATCTTCAAGTAATTAAGTGGATTGTTAGGTATGTTTATGACACTAAACATTTTGGTACATAGATCTCTGCATCCTATAAATAGGTATGTTTAAAAGTTTTTTCTGATATTGATTTTGGAGGGTGTAGACTTCATAGAAAAAAGTATTTCTGGTGCTTATTTCTTCTTGGATAATTTATTTGTTACTTGATCATCTAGAAAATAATCCTCTATAGCACGATCAACTAATGAATTAAGTATGTGTCTGCTACTAGTTGTCATTCTTAAATACTTTGGATAGTAGTTAAACTTAAGGATTATAGTGTTACTATAAAAATATTCTGATTTTCTATGATAATACAAGTTCCATTTATATTATTAAGAACCTAGTACAATGCTTTAGGACAAAGCATATTTATATTAGATTTTACTTTCTTAGATATTATGTTGAAAAAAGAAATATGACACTTCATTATGTGGATACTGAACATTAATTGATAGATATTTCTATAAAACTTTTAGATTCCTTTTTTTTGCTAGTCTTTGGGGATAAATTAAGGTTATTCATTCTATGGCGTTGTTTTGAGGGGAGTATTAATCATTTGTAACATTTTTTTCTTTATTTGAAAAGAAAAAATATATTAAAAAAATAATAATCACTACATATGTTTCATATATATCATTTGTAGCCATATTTATGTTATAAGATACAAGTGATTTTATGTTTCTATATGTATGGTATTACTCTTTCCATGATTAGCTAAATGAAATGACAACTTAAACTAAATCTTGACATGATTGAAGCTTCTATTTTAATATTGTTTTAAATATGTTAATATGCTATAAAAAAGATATGAGAAAAATTAAAATTATGTGATATGAAAATTTTGAGAAAAAAAAGAAATATATATAAGTATTGTTTCACATTATGGGTTTGACCAGGTTTAAAAGTAAGTCTTATAGTGCATATAATATTGAAATCAATAAGTTTTCAACCTTTTAAAGCACCAATAAAGTGCATCATTATAATGCTTATAAATTTTAAAATAGTTGAGAAAGTAAATTATTAATTATACTTGATTTTAAGTTATGCTAGATTTATATCGCATGTATATAGATCTAAGAGTAGAAATTACTTTTAGCATACCGTCTACAAGTTTGTTTATATTGATGATTTGTAGTGCTCATAATAAAAAAATAAAATTGGTACAAAATTGAAAAATTTTCTTTCTTCATGTTTTCTTGATGAATTTATTGTCAAAAATGGAAGAAAGTTTACACACAAATTCTATTTAATTTTTTTAAGGTAATGCTAACATTCAGTATTCTTATATTGTTGTCAATGTTTTCATCAAGTAGAAGATTGTGAAATTAAAAGTGATAAAAATTTAGTCTATATTAAAATTAGCAAAACTGGATTATATTAAAATTGATAAACTTAGTTTATATTAAAATTGGTATTATATAACTGATTTATATTAAAATTATCACGGCAAAGTATGGCGAGCGCTGTGCACACTGACTTGGTCAGCTTGTGAGAATATATGTTTGAAAAACATTTTTTGATTATTACATATCACTGTAGCAATGGGCTGATGTGAGTAGAGCAGACCAACGGTGTGGGCTAGAGACTGCGTAGCAGGTTGGCAAGCGTAAACAGGCCAACGATATGGGCTAACGAACGTACAATGGGCTAAAAAGCGTTACTAGGCTCATGGCACACTAGAGGCCCAGCCAGGTATACGCACGAGGGAGTGCGTGAATGCGCGCTTGCATATGGGAGGCACGATGCGTAGGCTGGTGTGAGAGGGAGCATGCTTATGGAATCGACCTCTGGATGCGTGTCACCATGTGATTGGCGTCGACAAAATGATCAGCTAGGGGCAATAGGATTCTCTGCTGTAGCGCATCGATCATTGTGTCTTCATGTGTTCAGTAACATGGCTCATCCAGAGGCGTTGATTTCAAATCCAGTCATTGAGGATAGGCTGAGTAGTAACTACGAAATCTTAAGAACTTTGAGATCTTTTTACATAGGGTTTGTCAATCATTTGGGGCAATAAAAAGGGAGTGAAGTGTCAGGGTTACATAAGCATCATGGTAGGATATTTGAGCACATTTGGATTGAGTTTTAGAGAGACGATTATGAGATCTTGAGAGGAGAAAGAATTAGATAATAGATTAGAGTTCTAATCTAGAGTTTTGGGAATTTTGTGGAGAAATTTTTTTGGTGATTTGGAGAAGCATCCTGTGAGCACAATCTTAATAATAAAGGTATAGTTTATTGAAGAATAGTATGATAAATAATCTCTTTCTTTCTTGTTCACTTCTGTGTTTGGATTAATTTATTTTTCTTTGAGATTTGGGTTGTTTTATTTGATCTAGCTATGGTGTTTTTTCAGTGTTGGTTGGTTAATTATTTTTTATTTTACATTATTAATTAGGGTTTAATTAATTTACATCAATCTTTTATTCAATAATTTTTATTAATATCTTGAGATTAACATGATTCCAAGGTTTGTTTACAAATTTTATATAAGTTTATTCTTGGTTGATTGAAATTACCGATCAATGAAGTGTTTTGTCCAAATTCTAAAAATATAATTTTTTTAGATTTTATGATTAGAGAGATTTATTAAATTTTATTTTAAACTTCAGTAATCATTCTCTCTGATTGTCGTCAATCTTACAATAAAGTTTGTGAGAGAAGTTGCAGTTGATGCTCCCCTAAACATGGTTATAGATACATGCAAGAAAGAATGCCTAGAATTTCTGATTACACTGTAGAAATCGAATACGTAGCCTAGGAAGCATGTATCTGGTCTCGTAACTATCTAGCAATGTTTTCGGCGATGCATTATAATCTGATACCCATTCGGAGATGCATTATAATCTGATACCCACGAATATATCTAAACGTATTGCATTTGTCCGACCCTTTGCTATATTGGGTTCCAGGGACTCAAATCCACGTGGCAAGAGCATCCAGGGACCACAGCACATCATGCGTGCTGTTGTGTAAATTTACAGTTCTAACGACAGGTTAAGATGCTATGGCTGAACTATTGATCAATCATGATGAACTCATAGTGCACATCAAGAGGGAACTGATCTTTAATCTTCTTAATTAACGGAAGTATCTTGTTTATGCAAGTCGAGACCAGGTGTGGATGGATAAGCTTGGTAATGCAAATTTCACAGGATCACATATTAGGCAAATGATGTATATATGATCATCAGGAAAAAAATGATCCATGTATTAACGTACATGCTTAGGATAATTAACAGTTTGTTTCATTGCAAGATATTCCCGTACGTTAGGTAGCTACAGCCTACATAAAGAAGAGGAATTTATGCCAAAGCTAGTGCATGGTCCAATTCTATAAATCATGAACTGGAATTTGTTCTCCCAAAGCCAGGCCAAGACGACAAGTCACTTTGCCTGGATTCTTCAGAGGCAAACTTTTATTTTGCTTATCAGGGTATTTATTCTTGATGTTTTCTCAATCCAAATATAATAGACTGTGAGCAAAATCACAAGGGTTAAAACCTTTCCTTTTCAAGTCCTCATGCTGTTGATGCAATGAAAGCCACCAGATAGATAGATAGATAGATTATACCCGAGAATATAACCAAAGCAGAGAAGCAACAGCGGTACTTAACATAGCTAAACCTAATTCACAAGCAACGGTTTAGAATTAGAAAAGAAATGTTAATCTTCAACATTAACTTTATTCTTTCCAGGAAAGAGAAAAAATAACAATTGAGTAGTTATGTACTTAGTAAGCCATAAGAATGATGAATATGTAGGCTTCAATGAAAGGTGAGGGCTTATTTTATAAACTTTTCATTTGAAAACTTTTTCCAAAATACTAAGTGTGAATTGTTTAATATGTGTTTGAAAAGAGGCTCTCACCTTGATCCAATCCATAAATTGCTTTTCAACAACTCAAGTGGATAAGGCAATTTTTAGTTGATTAAAATTACTGGTAAAGTCTATTGCTTTGCTAATAATCTAACCAAGACGCCGGCTCAAAGCCTACCGCCCTTAGGCAGCATCTAACTTCTTTCTCATCTATTAGTTATTTTTTACTTTCTTTATCTATTAGGCATCGGCCAATCTCATAATCTCATCTCTTTGGCTCCTAGAACCGTCCATAACCTCAAGCTCACACTGCTCTTTCTCGGGAAGTCTAATCTATATTGCCATTCAACATCTCGGTCCACACTGGATGTTGCAGACCACGTAATGGTCATCCGCCAACCTACCTGGCTAATTCTGGTAACAATTCCTAAACCCATGAACTATTTTTGCAAAGCACAAGCAAACAGATTTACACGAAAGGAATTATTTCACATCCGCCTGTGACTGTGGACACGACTATTCGAACAGTTTCATCTCTACAAAGGTGCACACTTTACCCACACAACGTGAGTTTACTCCCTCATTGGCCAAGTGAAGAGATTCACGACAAGATCTTTCCAAAGCCATCATAGGGATACCTCATGCTCGATAGATGGACCAATTCATTCTAATTCAAGATCAATAATTAGAGTTTGTACATATATCAATCACTCTCATTGAATAGTCTGGCAAGCTTCTCTATCCTCGTCCCACTCATGAACCCAAAGATGTCACCTCACCCCACATCCCGGCATTCTTCATCTATTAGTATATGAGGTATCCTGTTTCGATCAATTACATAACCAAGGGCATCCTATACCACCTATGAGGTCACACTGTATTATGACTAGTGATATTTTTAAAGGAATTGGTCCTTTTATGTAAATACAAAGTTTCTCACTTTGAATCGTGAGTTTTTGTAAATTATTTTTATTTCACAAATATGCCGACACCACGTATCAAGTTTTAAAAGGTTTCACAACCCATTTTTCCTACAACGTTAAACAAGTGGTTGGTATGGGACCATCAGCACCAAGCTTAGATAGCACAATTGCCAAGATGCCATAAGGTGGAGCGACAAGGGATAAGGGTCATTAACAACCTATAGGTAAAACGTAATTGCTAGGTAAGTATGTTGGTTTGTTACACAAACCGAGGTTGGTCAGGTTAACGTACACACTAGCAATGCAATTTTACAAATAAAACATGTTGCAAACTAAGACCAATATGATCAAATGGTGATTTGCCTCTATCTTTATCTTCAAATCTTCAAAAATCTTCGTCCGAAATAATTTTCATCATTGTCAACTACACGAAAAAGAGAGAAAACCACGCAAAATCTTAATAAATAATATTATTAATAATTAATAGTATCATTGTGAAGATCTCAATTTTAGAAAAATTTGGACACTTAAATAGGTCAATCGGAGTTATGAATAGGAGATATAAATTTTGGAATTTTAAAAGATTTTTGGAAATAGAAAATAGAAAAGAAATATTACCAAGAATATTTTATTTAGATACTGACATGTGGGGTCCATAGGTAATGTCAGTGTAAGGGAGAGGAGCTCTAGTCAGTGGTGCATGGTGGATTTGGTCCACGAAGGAAAGATATATAGGAGCTGATGGACTCAGTTTGCTGGGCTCGGTCCACATGTTATGGCCTAAGGAGGGGAGAAGTCGATGGGCTATGGCCTTTTAGGCTGCATGGGCTGCCTCGGCTAGCCCACATGCCATTAGCGTGGCCCGTGGCAGCCGAGCCTTGCTGGAACATGGTTGGCAGGGGTAGCCGACATGGCTGTCACGTGGCGTCCACATGGCTTTGACCGATGGAAGGGGAGACCGGCTAGAGATCGATGGCGGGCAACGCTCATTGGTGTCTAGGTGATTTATGGCAATACCAGATGTACGGAGACTACCAGCACATCGAGTGGAGCACGGGAACAAGGTGGACAGCTCAGATTGGACGGAAGGGCGTTGGAGATAGCTAGCGACGAGCAATAGGGGTGGTTCAGTGGGTGGCAAAATTTGGTCACTGGTGGCAACCACTCAGGCGTCGTATTAGGCTTGGGATGGTGGTGGTTGGGTGCAGCGCTTCGCAAGGAAGGGAAAGGAGGGCGAAATTAGCCATTACCTCGACCAATGATGAGAAATCGAGGTAGAGACGATGTCGGATGGTGATGGCAAATTTGCGTGTTTTGGGTCCAGCGACAAGGGGGCCTAGGCAAGGGGTGAAATGGGGTTGCGTGGTCCCAGGGAACTCAATGGAGGTGGTGGCTCGGGCAAAGGTTTTTGTTTTGGTTTTTAGGCACTCGAGGTCAAGGGAAGGAAGGAGAAGAAGAGCTCACCATGGGAGAGTATGGTGGCGCCAGAGGCACGACGCTTAAGCTTCGAGCTCAAACCAATGATGTTGAATCAAGACAGGCGATGTGGCTATGGTGATGAAAAAAATGGTCGGGGAGTGCCACCAATTTATAGGCACGAGCAGCGGAAGGTGACAAAAGAGAGAGGTGGTGGCATGGGTAGATATTTTGGCCGGGGCGAGATCTTTTTGGCAGTCAAACCTAAAGAAGACGTGGCGCGGCTAGGGATGGGACATGGTGACTGGAAACATGGTAACAGCACCAACCAGAGAGGAGGAAGAGGGGACAAGACACAACGACAAGGTAAGAAGGAGAGGTGGCTATTGGACAAGATGGCAGCAATGCGATGGGACAGGAAACAGCAGAGGCTTTTTGATCGCATCACTGCAAGTGGTGTTTCCACGGTGACAGGCATGGCCGATTGGCCCATGAGGTTGACAAAGGTGGCACCATGTGAGGTGAGGTTGGTGCGGAGGTGGTGGCATGGGTAGAGGAGGGAGACGGCTGTACCAACCGATGGCGCGTAGGCATGCGTGGAGGAAGCAAAGGTTGGCGAGTGGGTCTGGGAAAAGGAAGGAAAAGGCGAGCATTCAGGCGACTGGCTGTGCATGGGTTGCCACGTGCGCACCGAGCAGCAGAACGCAATAAGTGGACTGGACCAATGGCTTTGCTCAGGGAGGAAAAGGAGAGAGGAAGCGGACCGGCATGAACAGGGATTCCTGATATTTTCCAGTAAAAGGATTTGAAGGATATTTGGATGTTTTGAATAGAGGATTCAAATTTGATATTTAAGTGCTCAAAGCTCCCAGGATTTTAGACAAAGGCCTCATGGGCAGAATTTTGGTATTTATGAATGGATTTGAATTTTGAAAGGAATTCAAAGAAAGGTTTAGGAGGGTGTTAACGTCAAAATTTTGACAGCCCAACGATGGATCGGAAAAAGCCGATCGACTGAAAAGGTGTCCGATCACTACAGGGAAGAAGCCAATCGGATTGAAGCAAGGAAAAATTTAGTCCTAGATTAGATAACTATCCAGATAAGACCAAGTTTGTGGAGAAGCCGTGGAATCTACGACAGGGTATTTTATCTTTATAAATCGTAATCTTATCTAATTAGGAAGGTTTAGTTAGTTTAGTTAACTATCTTAGAGATATTTTTTGTTATTTATAAAGAGATAGCGTCCAATGGTTATTGTAAATGCGTCAGACTAACCCCGGGGTATAAATATAGACCCCTAGAGACCTATAAAATCATCTCTCAATTAATACAATACTAGGCGTATCGCCACCGTAGTACATCTAGGTCTTTTACCGGCGGGGTCTACCTCTCAACGTGGGGCTACATCGGTTAACTTCGATCTCCGATGAAGGGGTAAGTCCCGCCACTATCTCGATATGTTTTGTTCTGTCTAAGACTGCATCGGTTATATTCGACCTCTTAGGCCAATCAGATGTATCGCATCACGTCCGTGCAGGACCTGTCGACCTATTAAACTCCCTCTGCCGTCATCAGTCTCGTGCTGCATCGGTTAGGTTCGACCTACGGGGCTGCCGATGGTAGATTGAGCTTTATGCTTATAGTTTTCTACACGATGTTTCATTGGAGTGCTAGTCGATGAGTTATCCATGCTCTGAGCTTCATGCCCAATGTATCGGCTCCTCGACCAATACGCACCAGCCTTTAGAGGTTTCCTTTGAACGCCACGCCAAACGCATCGAACTTCCAGCCAATGCGCACCCGTCTTTAGAGCGACGTCTCCTTATCGGCTCAGTTCGTCGACGGCTTTGCTCCTGTCTTTACTTCAGCATGACCGATCCGGCATCTTCCATCCCATCGCTGTTGGCCTCAGTCTCGTACTGTCTCGGTTAGGTCTGATCTTCAAGATTCGGTGTTAACGGCGTCGTCACGGTGGGCGACAGGTCACCGTGATGCCATCTCTGGAGTGGCATCGGCTTCGCAGCCGATGCGCCTTTGTGTTGTTCCTTGCCACTTCTTATAGGCCTTCATCGGCTTTTCAGCCGATAATTACCACTACGGCCTCTGTCGACTACCAAGAGGGAACTCGTCCGCTCTGCAATCCTCTAAATGCACTTCGTCGCCTCCATCGGCCAGAGCCGATGGATCTGGACTTCGCTTTCGCAACAACCAGAGCCATCATATCCCTCATCGGCACCTGTCCGCGCCCTCATCGGCTCCCCAACCGATTGAAGAGCGTCCCAATTCCTATCGGCAACTAGCCCATAGTGAGGGCCTTCCGGACGTGGCCGATAACCAACCCGATCCTATCAACAGCTAGCCGATAGTGAGGGCCCGTATCGGCCGATCGTTCGACTGTCCTGTTCGTCTCACTTCCTTGTCAATTACAGGGTCAAATTGACTGGCACACCCGCACCGTTGCATCGGAGCCGAGTGAACCCCACGGGTCCCAGCGTGCATACCTCAAGCAGACCTACTAGGCGTCGACGTGCTCGCGTCGGTTCCTGGCGCGACCAGAGAGAAACAGAGGGATTTCAAGGGAGGTATTGGGTTCAAATTTTGAAATTTGAATCAGAGATTTGGAAGAGATTTTTTTTGATGGAATTTGATTTTTTTATGAACTTTTGAAACAAGAAGATATTCAATGAATGATTACAAAGGGAAAATTTGAATTCTGATAATTGAATTTGGACTACTAATTTAGGATGAGATTTTTGAAATTTTGACATCTTGCCACTTATTCTTAATCACACATAAATAACTAAAATTTTTAAAGGTAGACTTTTTATTAAAATAGTTTTTAACAGCCAAAAATTGGGTATTACAGTAATAATAATAATAATTTAACAAATTGCATGCTAAAATATTCATAAAAATAGAGTAAAACCATATATAACATTAACGTTGCGGTTAAAATGAACTAAAATCGCACATTTTATTTCATTGCAATTTTAGGCCTAGCAATGTACAATTCTAGGTGATTCAAAATTTATAAATTTCTAACCATCTGAAATCTAGCAAATGCCATAGTTGTAATACCATGTCTCCAAAATCTACAATAATCCACTCACTTCTAAAGCGGGCCCATGTTCATATATTACCCACGTACACTTTTGGTTGAAGTGAAAAGGCTTAAAAATGAAATGCATCAAAAAACATTCAAAAACAAAATAGAGGAATATGAGTGTAAAATAGAGTTTTGAAATATAAAGGGGGTAGGTGCACTAGAAAATTAGCACCATGTATATTGTTTAGGTATTGTTTAGAACATATAAAATTTTATTGATTTTTGTAGTATTTATGTCAGTTTCCGTTAAATTCCAACAAAGATCATATATTTGACACGTTTAATGCCCCAATTTTTGAGACATTAAAAACTATTTTAATAAAAACCTAACTTTAAATTTTGTGGTTATTTGAGTGTAAATTAAGCTACCAACTGCCAATATCTTAATTTAATCCCTCCTTGAGACCCAAAAATCTCCCATCCAACATTCCTACTCAAATTCAAACCTCTTAAAATTCAAATCTATCAGAAATATGTTCTCCCAAATCCTTTCCAAATTCAAGTCCATATACAAACATATCAAAATCCTACTCTTGAAGCCTAGTTTTGAGATCATCATAATTTCATATCTCAAATGTCAAATTTAAATTTAAATCCAAATCTAAATTATTTAAATACTCCTCCAAATACCTTGTCTGAAAATCTCTAGAAAATACCAAATGCTACTATTTATTCAGACCATCCCAACTTCTTTCCCCCTAGGCCCATCAGTCCTTCCTCCTTTCCTCCCCGTATAGCCCAACCGCCCTAGCTCCTGGCCACTCGGCCTCTCTACACCCCCTTCCTCCCACACTAGGCCACGTAAGCCACTCGGCCTCTCTCCTCACTCAGCCCAACAATTACGTAGGCCGGCACAATCTTGTGATAGCCCATAGTCTACCATCACAACCGCTCGCCACTAACAGATCGGCCCTACCTGTCAACTTCATCCTCTACATCTCCTTTCCCTCTCACACGAGCACCATGTTCTTGATAAAATGCCATGACGTCCGCACCACATCTTGGCCGAAAAGATCTCACACCACTGCCTTTGCTCCTACACATCCTCACTATCATTTTGCTACCCAACCAATCCATGACGTCACCCTAGTTTTTGCGCTGCTCATGCCACCCACTATAGCTTCTGCATCTACGCACGCCACCACCATACCATGCCACCAACATCATTTTGTGTGCCTTGCACCTATAATATGTGCCCTCACCATTCTTGTTCTCACCACACACCTCTCTCCCTCTTCTCCCTAGTCTCGCTTGCCCTCACCGGAATGAGCTTGAGCTCTATTCTTCTAGGTGCCCCCTTCCCTCTACCTCCCTCTCTACCCTGCCATCACACCGGCATGTGTGTGCCATCATCGCCCTTGCTCTACACTACCGCCGCCTTCGAGCGATCAGTGCTATGCGCATCATGCCACGACAAGCATGATAGTGTGAGGCTAGGAAAGGGATCGGGATGAGGGACTGTCAAGTGGGCCCTATTCCCTAAGCTCTCACCTACTCATGGGCCCTACCCTCTATATCACTAACATGTGAGCCACGATCAAAATTAATCCCCATAAAGCAAATCACCCTATTTCATGTGGGCCCTCCCCTCTTTAGTCGGCCCTACCACTGATTCAACAGGTCATCGCCTTAGGCCATTTCGAGCAGGCCGCTTGGCTGCCTTGGCCAACCTACAGACTGTGACACTACCAGGCCGGCCTCTTTCTCCCTTGAGCCGCCACCCAATGGACTGGCCTAAGCGGCCAAGTCTATTAGCCTCTCCCATTTCCCTCTTGGTGGACCAAGTCCACTATAGACTATAGAGCTGGAGCTTCTCTTCTGATAGTAGGTCCCACTTGTCATCCTAAAGGATATTTTCTATAATATTTATTTTTTAATTTAAATAAATCATTTTCTTTTCTAATAAAATCATTTAAACATCAAATTTTTATATCTTATCATCCGTAACTCCGATTGACCCCACTA
This sequence comes from Oryza coarctata, assembly GCA_030770085.1. Lineage (NCBI taxonomy): Eukaryota > Viridiplantae > Streptophyta > Magnoliopsida > Poales > Poaceae > Oryza > Oryza coarctata. Next base: position 16,671,204 of record CM061482.1, on the reverse strand, counting down.
GTGTCCAATTTTTTTCTACAATTAAAATTTACCTAATGGCATTATTAGTTATTAATAATAGTGTTTTTATATTTAGGGTTTTCTATGGTTTTCTCTCTTTTCCACCTAGTCAACTGTAATGGAAATTGTTTCTAGTGTGTATTTATGAAGATTTGAAGACAAAGACCTAAGGCAAGTCACCACTCAAAAATGCATCTAGCATGCATGTCAAATTTGACTAGCCTCAGTTTACGCAATATACTAACAGACAAAACTAGTAGTTGCATGATACCCATTTGATGTTGATAGCCTTTCACCGTTGTCACTTCACCTACACCTCGACAATTGTGCTCTTATGGGTACCGTTGGTTCCATCCAAATATCTCATTTATCGATGTGGGAAAATAGGTTTCCAAACCTTTCGAAAACCCAATACGTTGTGTCGGTGCATTTACAAAATAAAGTTGGTTTGTGAAAACTCATGGTGCAAGTGATCGCCTTTCATGGCAGTGCTTATGTTCGCATATAAGGACCGATTACTTAGAGAATTTCATACAAGCATCTAACGGTATGACCACATGGATAGAATGGGACACCCTTGGTTAAATAATTAGTGAGTCCCAAGTACTTTGAATATCAATAGTTGAGGAATGCCTGGGATGAGGAGTTGTGAGTTAATGAATTTAAATACTGGCACATTTGTTATGAGACATCTCTCGATTCTTGGGTAGATGAGAGGCAATTGAGAACCAATCTATCTATATGACATGAGGTATCCTTGAGGTTGCTTTGAAAAGGCCTTATCACGAACGTCCTCACTTGACCAGTGTGGAGTAAACTCGCGTCATGTGGGTAAAGCATATAACCTTTATAGAGCTTGGTCAAACTATTCGAATAGTCGTGTCCACAGTTATGGACAAATATGAGGTAATTCTCTTAGTGTAGATTTGTTTGCCAATTCTTTACTAAAGTGGTTTGTAGGTTGGGAAGCATTACCAAAATTGGCATGGATGGTTAATGGAAGATCCAAGTGGTCTGAAACATACTTGCGATGGTTTGGGATGTTGATTAGCATCATAGTTTAGGCTTCCCGAGCAAAAGCAGACTATTCTAGGTTATAAATGGCTCTATGAGCTAGAGTTTGAAGTATGAGATAAGTAGAAGACATGTAAAGGATAAAAGTGAAAAGAAACTAATAGATGAGAATGGAGTTGAAAGTTTCCTAAAGGCAAATGACTTTGAACTGGTGTTGCAATAAGCAAACAACATAAAAATAGATCAACTAAAACTCTACTTTGTTCGTTTGAGTTGTTGCAAAGCAACTCGTGGATGGGGTCAAGCCGAATCCATCTTTCCAACCACATTTAAACTACTCACACTTAGATATTTCAAAAAAGGGTTTTCAAAAGAAAAGTTTTTAAAATAAACACAAACCTCTCTTTGAAGCCTACATATTCATATTTTCCATAACTTGCTAAGTATGTACATATGTACTCAACCTACATTCTTTTTCTCTCACAAGAAGTGTAGTTGAAGTTGAAGATTAGGATTTCTTCCTAGTTCTAGGAAGTTGCTTATTGTGGGCCCCTAGTTTTGAGGTCGGGAACACTATGTGTTAACCGTACTAATCACTAGATCGATAGTCGAGTACACACATATACATAGCTAAATCATCATTGCTTGCATAACATTAAACAGTCTGGCAATATCTTTTATTACAAGGGTAACCTGAGTGGGTCTCTAATTGGACTAGTCTAGCTAGTACAATACCAAAACATCATAGATGAAAGATATTAATAGCGGAAGCGAAGCAGCGACGGTCATGTGTTAACCCACAAGCATCGACTGAGAACTTAAGGAGCTAGGTAGCCTTCTTGAACTCATCCACCTCAAGGTCTTGCTCATAGGGATCATCATCTGCTCCTACTTCTAAAAACTTAAATAAAGAAACCATGAGTACATATGTACTCAGCTCGTCACCATAAACCATTGAAATAAATGTAATATGTATAGGTAATAATCAAAGGAATGTTATGGTTTATTTGCAAAAAGCTAATTTTCACAAATCTATAGTCTAGCCATTTTAATAGAAATCCACATTATGTTCACTTGTTTAACCATTCATTGAGGGTTGTGTCAATCTCCCCAAGTCCCACTTGGGTTGGTTTCCCCTCAAGTCCATTTATCATCTCATAGCTTCCTAACATTCTTACCTACTGGGTCAATCCATAATCCATCATGTCATCCTAAATCATATTTAAAATTTATGAGTCTAGTTAAGAGTAGTACAAGTCTTGACATTCTTTTAACTGTGAGAACAGCTATTCGAATAGATTAGTTTACTCACATTGCAATGGATGAACGTTTTATCTACACTCTGTGATGTTGCCCAATATATGAGCTTGGTCCCAACACATGGAATCTATCATAGCCTAGCTTTTTAGGTTTCTTCCAGTGGTGGTACCCGCTCTATGAACTATATACCCCTATGCACTACCTAGTGTCCCACACTAGAAGTGAGGGAAGTTTTGGCGCTCCTAAGGTATTAAGAGTAACCACACCACACATAACACAACTAATCATAAGTTAGAACCACCATGCTTGAGGTATCACCCATGCTTGGTAACCCTAATCCACTAGATCTATACCTATTTGAGAAGATATGATTGTACTCAGTTCATTTCCTGCATCGTTTCTTGACTCACACGAGTCAAGTCTTTAGCAGCTTGATGTGGCTTCTCTTCAGCCTAGTATTGGTCCAGCTCGATGCAGTCAAGTCATGGGGTTGCCACGCTATCACGGCATGTCGCGAGAATTGGTGGCTCTATGAGATGCACTGGAAGGCCTAGGTGAGGAAGGAGGGTGGCAGCTAGCTGTGGTGGCTTGGGCCATTAGGCCAAGGCCCAATAGAAGGAAGAGGAGAGAGGTGGCTGGGCTAGGCTAGGGAGATGGGTTGGGTTGGAGGACAGAAAGAGAGGAACAAGTCATAGGGCCCAAATTGAAATAGCTTTGTTTCTCAATTTCAGAAAGAGTAAGTTTGAAGGATTCAAATATCAGGAATTTGAATTTGGAAAATGATTTGAATATCTTTATAAAAAGGAATTAAGAGATCAGTTTGTTAATTTTAGGAAACAATTTGAAATGCAAAATCTTGAGATTTCAAATGCAACATTTTATTTAAAGATATCTAGGTTTTAATTTGAAAGTTGCCATTAAGTTTAAGCTTATATTTGATTTTATTAGTTGGCACTGGTCAAGGAAAAGGAACTCGGAAACTGGAAGAACCAACATGAGATGAAATTTTGTAAAGGTTTTTGTTGACTCAAATTAGGTATCAAATTTTAGAGTTTCAATTTTTAGGATGTTACACTTGTGGATTGGGCTTAGCTACATTGTGTTTCGCTTCTGCTTACATTCTTAGATTTGCTTCGAAGGTGCGACCTTAATATAAGGTATAATCTATCTATCTAAGGTTTATTTATTTTGCTTTGATGCATGCTTGTGGTGATTCATGTCACTCTCCTACGTCACACCCTCTCTAGTGTACCTATAGGTGGTGCCAAGCTAGAGTGTGACAACACAACCTCTTGATGGGTTTTAAATATCCAATTTAATATGTAGAAAATCAAATTTAACTGTAATCATCAAATTTTCCCTCGTTCCCTCGTTTTTGTAGTGTACTCATTATAACATATTTTTTTGCATTATATTATATTTACATGTGGTTCCAAGTAATTTAAAATACCAATTTGTCAACACCGTATTTTGGAAACACTAATCCCTCCTCCCTCTCCTCTCAAGTCAAAGCACGACCTTGTTATTTCTTTTAATCTTGGTTTAGTCCTTCTTCATTTGATTTAGGATCATGTTGTGCAACTAGCATTTACTAGGGTTCTCAATCTATAAATATGGGCCATGGGTGCATTTACAATCTACATGAGGGAGAGGAAAATAGTAGCGGTGGTTGATAGGAATAGCGGTAGGTGGGAAGAGACCGTCGAAAGCCGCTAGCTAGCCTCACCAGGAGAGAGAGATCGGCTGACAGCAATAATTTATGAGGTAAATCAGACATTTTCTTTTTCTATATTGTTTCTAGAGCATTGCCCCTTAGCTTTACAAATTCTAGCACTTTGTTGAAACTCGATCTAAGAAGTTGATGTCTCACCTCTTACAAGTTAAAACCTAGGTCTAACATATCATTGAAGTTAAGAGATGGACTAGACATATTACCCCTCGGGCAAAGCACGCAATGCATGCTAGGCACGCAATGTGTGTAAGCCATGCAAAGTGTTCAAGGTACGCAAGGTATGTGATCAAGGTGGAGTGGAAGGTATGCTAGATTTTTCGCTCATAAAAAGGGTTGCTAGTTAGACATCTTAGCTCTCATCAAAAGTTAAGTGATAGTATACATCTCAACTCTTGGAAGATCATGATTTATAACTATTCCATCAGGAAAAAAAATCAACTATTCTCACCGGTTCCATAATTTTTTATATTTTAGATAATGACACGGTCTCATTATAATTTTCTATTATAATATATAAAAAATAAGTAAATATTTAATTTTATTAAAGTAATGTTTAAAACTAATCTATTTAGTTCCTGATAGTCGAAGTACTAATTATTTAACTTCAACCTTGTCTAAAATATAGAATTATGGAATTGACCATACACCCCCACCATGGCATCGCCGTATAGACCACACCAAGGAGGATACACCACAGGAGAGCAGGGAACCATCTCCTACGAGTTCCCTCCTACGAAACCGCATTTGTTGGTACCCGCTTTTAGGATACAAATGCTAGTACTCACGATAAAAAAATAAGTCATTATAATGCTAATAATAAATTATATATTTATGTTGTATCTTCGAATAATCCCTAAAAGACAACCCTTCATAAGAAGGGCAGCAACAGAACTTAGCGTAGCTAGAACATTAATCCACGGACAGTGGCCTAGGGATGAAATCTTGATCGTCACCATCTTCAGCCTAGTCTTAGCAAGAAAAACAATAATAATAGGGGATTGAGTATTTTTTACTCAACAAGCCACTAGATAATGTGTAACATGCAAACTTCAAAAGAAAGCTAAATTTATTTTGTAAATCATTTATTTTAAAATACTTTTCAAAGTTTTAAGTGTATGTTTTCTTATAAAATATTTGAAAGGAGACTTACCATCTCAAGCTACCAGCGAGTTGATTGGCAATAACTCAAGAGTTAAATTTTAGTTTTATTTATTTTCTTCTCTTTTCCTCTATTAGTTTTTTTCACTTTCTCAAATATCTCTATTGGTTATCTCTACTTCACATCATATCATGACTTCTCGTCAATCCTATACCTTGCCTCCTCCAAGCTATCTATATCCTATAGCAATCTACTTCTACTCAGGAAGTATACTCTATGAAGCTATTCCAACATCTTGAGTTACACAAGCTCGTTTCAAACCACTTAGGTCATCCGTTAGTCACACGCACCAACTCTAGCAATGATTTCCATTGTACAAATCAATTTTAGAAAGCATAGGCAAATAATTCCACATAAAGAGAATCACTTTATATTCGCCCATAACTATAGGTATGGCTATTTAAATAGTTTAACTAAACTCTGTAGAGATTGTTCACTTTACCCACATAACATGAAGCTTACTCCAATACCCACCAGTGTCGAACGTTCGTGAAAAGGTCATTCCTAAGCTAGTCCAAGAAAACCCCATGCCAAATAGTTGGTCTGAGTCCACGAAAGTATTAGGCAAGACCATCCATCATCTACTCATGATATACTAGAGATGCTCCTGCACCTATCGATACCATATCGCCACAATAGAGGAAAGTGCCACGAAGGGCTTAGTATCAAAATACAAAACTTCGTCTCCTCACCTCCTAGTGTCCCACAACTAGGAGCAACCAAAGTCTCCCTAAACTAATAAATTACTCATACAAGGGTGTCCCATAACACCTGTATGGTCATAGTGTAAGATGCTTAAATAAAATTTTTTAAGAAATCGATCATTATATGCAAATACGAAACCAAACCACACAGCCGCGATCATGTATCATGAGCGTTCGTAAAACATCTTTTTCCTTTTCAAAACCACCGACTCCACGAGACAGGTTTTTGCAATAGCTTCATAAACCAATTTCCTATATCGACAATAGAGCGATGAATGTAGTGTTGGTTGATACCTATGATCAAGGAACACAGGTACCTCGGTGCCACTTTGGGGAAGTGACAAGGGTTAGATTTATCAGTATCCTATGAAAAATAATGCAGCTACTATATGGGTCTATCGATCGAGCTCATAGACTGAGGCTGATTAAAATAACATACACATTAAATATGCATTTTGCAATCAATACATTTTATAAGCTAGGAGCAATATAATCGAAGAGTGGCTTATCTTATTATTGGTATTCAAATCTTTGAGAAATCCACGCCTAGAAATCTTTCGAAACATCCGCAACGCTATCAAAAACAAGAAAACCATACAAAACCCTATAAAAGAAATAATACTATTATAATAATAATAGTATCATTTCATATATCTCAATTTTAGACATATTATAAAAGTTGAATGGAGAGACATATTCTATATTCTAAAAGTTGAATGGAATCTTGTTTAAGAGATATCAATTTTAAAAGTCTATTCAAAGAAAAATAATTTATTAATGACGGAAAGAATATTTTAGACAAATAAGCAATATCATAACCCCATGGTAGGCTGATCCATGATAGATCGAGTCTACCGAGCGGACGATACGGTGGAGTGGTGGACCGAATGCATGGTCCATGGTCAACGTTTGGCCTAGCGGTTAGTGACATGTTACCAGGTCTATGCACGCGCATATGGAGTAGTTTGGGGACTTGGATCATAGGTGTAGACTCGTGGAGTGGACCAAGTGACGGGGTCTACTGTCTCATAGACCGTAGACACAGGTGCACGATCAACTGGACTTACGGGTTTCCCTAGTGGATACTACCTTCTTTTCTTTTATTTAATTTTCTTATTTACTTTTCTTTCTCCTTCCTGTTCTCTTCTCCTCTTCGCTTCTCCCTCGCTCGCTCTTCCTCCTCGCTTTGAGCAATGCTTGGTGTAGCAAGGCCAAGGCGGCGGTGGCACCGGCGACGGGTGGTGGCTGGTACGGAGTTTGGAGAAGAGGCCTCCGTGTCGATAGTGAGCGGTGGCCGGAGGAGCAGCACTCGAGCGGGGACAAATCGACCCAGTGTGGCGGGCATCGTCCGGGAGCAGGCGAGGATGGTGGGGCTCCGGCGACTTCCCGAGGCAGGCGAGGGCGGCAGAAGCTCCACCTCGATGTGGGGCGGCTAGGGTTAGATCTTTCCGGCGACGAGGCGGCTCTGGGTGAGTGGCCCACGGATGGCCAATGGGAAGGAAGGAGGGTGGCAGCTGGGAGCGGGGACGGCGACATGTTGAGGAAAAAGGCGAGGTGGGGTGGCGGTGGTGCTGGTGGCATGCAGTTTTGTGAGGAGATGGCGTGACGGCGGGGTTCAATCAGCCGGGTGGTGCGTCGGTGATGCGGCAGTGGAAAAAGGGAGAAAAGAAGCCAGCACGGTAGAGTTTGGCCGGTGGTTTCAGGGACGAGCTCAAGCTTGGCTCGGGTGTGGTGGTGTTGGCGATTCGAGACGGAAGCAGTGGCTGGTTGTGGACGACGGCTGGCGGCGAGCGAGCTCGGTGAGAGGCGGCGGAGGTTTGAGTGATGGCGGCCGAGCCCAAGGCGACCGGCGGCTAGGTGCTGTGGAATGGAGGGGAGTGGATAGAGGACGGCCGGCGGCAAGCAATCGAGGCTAGGAGGTGGAGGTGGTTCGAGCAATCGGCGGCTAGCTGTGTGTGCGAGAGGGGAGGAAGAAGGACTCGACGCACTTCTTATAGCCGCGGGCGGCAACTGGCGACGAGGATGGGCGGCGTGGCCTGGCCAAGTGACCGTGGCCAGCCGCTGTGACTAACGGGAGCAGCACAGGAGGGGGAGGACGGCGTTGGTGTCACAGCCGGAAGATGCACAGGGATGCGAGGATGGCAGTGACGATAGCCTCAGTGGAGCTTGAGGACAGAGCAGGATGGTGGGTCTACGGCGCCGAGACTGGGTGAGCTCGGTGCCTGCTTTCGGCGTGGGCGAGTGACCCCGAGCTCGTGTGGTGTGGCATGGCGGCGCGGTGAACTGGGTGCAGCAACGGCGGGCATTGCGCGGGAAATGGGGAGGAAAAGGCGTGGGCAGGAGAGGTGGCACGCTGCGGTGGCTTGGGCAGTGCAGTATGGCGTCGTCGCGGGGCCGCGCGAGGAGTCAATCATGGCCAGTGCGATTCGTGGCTGCACTGACGCCTGCGACAGCGCGTCACTGTGCGGCGGTGGTGCCGACGCGGGGTACGGCGGAGCTAGGAAGTCGCCGAACAGGGGTCATTCCTTCCTTCTGTGACCGCAGCTGGGGTTGCCGCACACGAAAAAGAGCGACATGCCTTCCTCACCCCTCGCTGTAGCCTGCGAGAACAAATTAAAGCCATTTAGCTTTCAGATCCCAGTAGTTGCCCTGTAAGTCTGAACTCTGAACAGATTGACCTGGAAGAAGACAGCTTCGCCATGGCCGCAGGCGGCGCAGCGGATGGACTTGGTGCGGGGCAAGGTCGGATCGCCGGCGACGTCCTCGAGCATCTGCACGAACTCCCCTGCGGTGTGTTGCACCACGTTCCGGTACAGACAGAGATACGGCAAGTTC